>JARWLC010000084.1:559757-1097257 GCA_033318265.1 Phyllotis vaccarum
CAGACCCAGGACCCCCCACCCCCACGCAGACCCAGGACCCCCCACGCAGACCCAGGACCCTCCCACCCCCACGCAGACTCAGGACCCTTCACCCCCACGCAGACCCAGGACTTCGATTCTGTTCCTATTTGGCCCAGCTTGTCTTTCAGAAAGTTTTTTAAAAATTGCTTCTTATTTCACAGCTCCTGCTCAGCCACCCATTGTCTAAACTTTTGCCCCCAGATGCGCAGGTTGATCACCCGAGGGGAATGGCAGTCTGAAGCGCAGGACACCATGAAGACAGGGTCGTCCACCAACAACAATGAGGAGGAGAAAGCCCGGCTGTTGGAGAAAGAGAACCGTGAACTGGAAAAGATTATTGCTGAGGTGTGTGGTGACAACTGGGGGCCCATGTCTAAGGGTGTGTTGTCTGAAGTTGAGCCTTAGATAAAGGTTCAAGTGTTGATATTTACAGAGGATCTCATAAAGCCTGCAAGCGGGCAGGGCCGGAGAGGAAACTGGAAAGGGTTGAAATTCAGTCTCAACCAAAATTTAGTGTCATCCTGAAGAGGGGGAGGAGGCTTTGGAGTGGGGACTGTGGGGATGGGGGGGATTGTGAGCCATTACTAGCCCCACTCACAGCGGGTGGAAGGTGGCATTCCATCTTCTGTCATTAATTCTCCTTTTGTTTTTAATTCACCTATTTCCTTGATCTGTTCTCTATGTGTCTTTACATTCTGTGGCTTTGTTTGTTCTTTTCTTGATTCACATTTTTTGACATTTAAAACAATTTTTTTTTTGGTTTGTATTTTTACATACTGATCAGTGTTTTCCTTCCCTCCCCTCCCCAACTGTTAACTCCTCAAAGAGGATAAGGCCTCACGTGGAGAGTCAGCAAAGTCTGGGATATCAGGTTGAGGCAGCCCCCCCCCCCCCCCCCCATCAAGGCTGAGCAAAGTATCCTTCTACAAGGAATGGGTTCCAAAAAGCCTCCTCACGCACTAGGGATAAATTCTGGTCCCATAAACTGCCCAAGCCACACAACTGTCATCCATATTCAGAGGGCCTAGTTCCATCCCGAGTCAGTGAGCTCCCAAGAGCTCAAGTCAGCTGTCTGTGGGTTTTCCCATCATGATCTTGACCCCTTTGCTCACATAATCCCTCCTCCCTCTCTTTGACTGGATTCATCAGCTGCTGGATAAAGGTTCTGTGATGACAATCAGGTGGTCATTGATTTGATTCCGGGGAAGGCCAACTCAGACAACCTTTCTACTTTTGGCTGTGGCTTCCTGGGAGTTTCCCTAACACCCACTTTCTCCCTAGCTGCAAAATGGTTTCCTGTGTGAAGATATCTTTTTGTTCTCTCTCTGCGTCCCTCCCCCAACTCTACCATCCAGTTCCTCATGTCCCACGCCCAGGCTGTCTACTTACCAGGGAGTCCTGGGAATCCATGGATGTCTATCTTAGGGTCCTCTTGTTACACAGCTTCTCTGGGGTTGTGGGTTGTAGTCTGGTTATCCTTTGCTTTATGTCTAATATCCACGTGTGAGTTAGTACATACCATGTTTGTCTTTCTGGTCTGGGTTCCCACACTCAGGATGATTTATTTTATAGTTCCTTTTTTTTTTTGCTGTATTATGTAAATGTACCACATTTTTATTTTTATTTATTCTTCAGTTGAGGGGCGTCTAGGTTGTTTCCAGGTTCTGGCTATTACGAATAATGTAGTATGAGCATAGTTGAGCAAAAGTCCTTGTCGTATTGATTTCTAAAGTGACTGTACAAGTTTACACACCCAGCAGCACATGTTCCCCGTCCCCTCCAGCATAGGCTGTCCTCAGTGTTCTGATCTTAGCCATTCTGACGCATCATTTTTATTTCTTCTCTCACCTGTATATCCCATTTCAATGCCTCTCACTCCTCCCTTACCTCCTCCCTTACCTCCTCCCTTACCTCCTCCCTTACCTCCTCCCTTACCATCCTCCCTTACCTCCTCCCTTAACCTCCTCCCTTACCTCCTCCCTTACCTCCTCCCCTTACCTCCTCCCTTACCTCCTCCCTTACCTCCTCCCTTACCTCCTCCCTTACCTCCTCCCTTACCTCCTCCCTTACCTCCTCCCTTTAACTCCTCCTTTAACTCCTCCCTTACCTCCTCCCTTACCTCCTCCCTTACCTCCTCCCTTACCTCCTCCCTTACCTCCTCCCTTACCTCCTCCCTTACCTCCTCCCTTACCTCCTCCCTTACCTCCTGCCCTTACCTCCTCCCTTACCTCCTCCCTTACCTCCTCCCTTACCTCCTCCCTCCTCTTACCTCCTCCCTTACCTCCTCCCTTACCTCCTCCCTTACCTCCTCCCTTACCTCCTCCCTTACCTCCTCCCTTACCCTCCTCCCTTAACCTCCTCCCTTACCTCCTCCCTTACCTCCTCCTTACCTCCTCCCTTACCTCCTCCCTCCCCTTACCTCGCTCCCTTACCTCCTCCCTTACCTCCTCCCTTACCTCCTCCCTTACCTCCTCCCTTTAACTCCTCCCTTACCTCCTCCCTTACCTCCTCCCTTACCTCCTCCCTTACCTCCTCCCTTACCTCCTCCCTTACTCCTCCCTTTACCTCCTCCCTTACCTCCTCCCTTTACCTCCTCCCTTACCTCCTCCCTTACCTCCTCCCTTACCTCCTCCCTTACCCTCCCCCTTACCTCCTCCCTTTAACTCCTCCCTTTACCTCCTCCCTTACCTCCTCCCTTACCTCCTCCCTTACCTCCTCCCTTACCTCCTCCCTTACCTCCTCCCTTACCTCCTCCCTTACCTCCTACCTCCCCTTTAACTCCTCCCTTTACCTCCTCCCTTACCTCCTCCCTTACCTCCTCCCTTACCTCCTCCCTTACCTCCTCCCTTACCTCCTCCCTTACTCTCCTTTAACTCCTCCCTTACCTCCTCCCTTACCTCCTCCCTTACCTCCTCCCTTACCTCCTCCCTTACCTCCTCCCTTAACCTCCTCCCTTAACCTCCTCCCTTACCTCCTCCCTTACCTCCTCCCTTACCTCCTCCCTTACCTCCTCCCTTACCTCCTCCCTTACCTCCTCCCTTACCTCCTCCCTTACCTCCTCCCTTACCTCCTCCCCTTACCTCCTCCCTTTAACTCCTCCCTTTACCTCCTCCCTTACCTCCTCCCTTACCTCCTCCCTTACCTCCTCCTTACCTCCTCCCTTAACTCCTCCCTTTACCTCCTCCCTTACCTCCTCCCTTACCTCCTCCCTTACCTCCTCCCTTACCTCCTCCCTTACCTCCTCCCTTACCTCCTCCCTTTAACTCCTCCTTACCTCCTCCCTTACCTCCTCCCTTACCTCCTCCCTTAACCTCCTCCCTTACCTCCTCCCTTACCTCCTCCCTTACCTCCTCCCTTACCTCCTCCCTTACCTCCTCCCTTACCTCCTCCCTTACCTCCTCCCTTTACCTCCTCCCTTACCTCCTCCCTTACCTCCTCCCTTTACCTCCTCCCTTACCTCCTCCCTTACCTCCTCCCTTACCTCCTCCCTTACCTCCTCCCTTACCTCCTCCCTTACCCTCCTCCCTTAACTCCTCCCTTACCTCCTCCCTTACCTCCTCCCTTACCTCCTCCCTTACCTCCTCCCTTACCTCCTCCCTTACTCCTCCCTTACCTCCTCCCTTACCTCCTCCCTTACCTCCTCCCTTACCCTCCTCCCTTACCTCCTCCCTTACCTCCTCCCTTACCTCCTCCCTTACCTCCTCCCTTACCTCCTCCCTTACCTCCTCCCTTACCTCCTCCCTTACCTCCTCCCTTACCTCCTCCCTTACCTCCTCCCTTACCTCCTCCCTTTACCTCCTCCCTTTACCTCCTCCCTTACCTCCTCCCTTACCTCCTCCCTTACCTCCTCCCTTACCTCCTCCCTTACCTCCTCCCTTACCTCCTCCCTTAACCTCCTCCCTTACCTCCTCCCTTACCTCCTCCCTTACCTCCTCCCTTACCTCCTCCCTTACCTCCTCCCTTACCTCCTCCCTTACCTCCTCCCTTACCTCCTCCCTTTAACTCCTCCCTTTACCTCCTCCCTTACCTCCTCCCTTACCTCCTCCCTTACCTCCTCCCTTACCTCCTCCCTTACCTCCTCCCTTACCTCCTCCCTTACCTCCTCCCTTTACCTCCTCCCTTTAACTCCTCCCTTACCTCCTCCCTTTACCTCCTCCCTTTACCTCCTCCCTTACCTCTTCCCTTTAACTCCTCCCTTTACCTCCTCTCTTACCTCCTCCCTTTAACTCCTCCCTTACCTCCTCCCCTTACCTCCTCCCTTTAACTCCTCCCTTACCTCCTCCCTTACCTCCTCCCTTACCTCCTCCCTTACCTCCTCCCTTACCTCCTCCCTTACCTCCTCCCTTACCTCCTCTCTTACCTCCTCCCTTACCCTCCTCCCTTACCTCCTCCCTTACCTCCTCCCTTACCTCCTCCCTTACCTCTTCCCTTTAACTCCTCCCTTTACCTCCTCTCTTACCTCCTCCCTTTAACTCCTCCCTTTACCTCCTCCCTTACCTCCTCCCTTTACCTCCTCCCTTTAACTCCTCCCTTACCTCCTCTCTTACCTCCTCCCTTACCTCCTCCCTTACCTCCTCCCTTACCTCCTCCCTTTACCTCCTCCCTTACCTCCTCCCTTTACCTCCTCCCTTTACCTCCTCCCTTACCTCCTCCCTTACCTCCTCCCTTACCTCCTCCCTTACCTCCTCCCTTACCTCCTCCCTTTAACTCCTCCCTTATCTCCTCTTACCTCCTCCCACACTCCCAATTGTGTTTCTTCCTCCAGAAAGAGGAGCGTGTCTCTGAACTACGTCATCAGCTCCAGTCTCGGCAGCAGCTCCGCTCACGGCGTCACCCCCCAACACCCCCAGACCCCCTCTGGGGGCCTTCCCAGGGGACCCTCGGAGCCCCCTGACCGACTTAGCTGTGATGGGAGTCGTGTGCATTTGCTTTACAAGTGAGGGGTATCAAGAAGGATAAGGCCAATAGGGGAGGGCATGGGAAGAGGACAAGGATGCCTGCCTCCAGCTGGAGAACATTTCCAACCCCCCTCTTATAAATATGTGTCATTCTGTGCATCTGGGGTTATTTGGGTGTCCAATGCTCTGAGAAACAGACTGCTTTCTCTCTTATTTATTTATATAATTTTGTATCACTACTTCCTAGTTTAATTTGAACCTTACTTGAAGTTATTCACTCGTAACCCCAGAAGGGCAGCTCGTCATATTTTTCTCCCACAGCCTGTCTTGTATAGTTACCACGGAAACTCCTACAATTTTAGCAGCAGGGGTCTCCCTACAAGTGTTCTTCCCTCACTAGCAGGACCCTCTGCATTTTCCAGCATCAGAATCTCCTTCCATTATTCTTGTCCTTCTACACATTCCCATGTTTTCCTCTCCTTAAATGTTGCTCCTTCCAGGGGATTCATTTGTACCTGGGCCCACATGCTCTTTCCTCTTTGCTCTGTGTGCTCCTGATTCCCAACAGACACACTCCATCCTCCAAGTGCATTTTTCCTGAGCGCTTTGTCATGCTGCCATTACTTGTGCAGTCTGCATATGCTGCACCTGTGAGTGCACAGTGGGTACGGGATGTGTGCTGTGGTGTTCCTGGGTAAGTGTGTATGATGTGCTATGTCTTCCTCATGAGTACATGTCATGTCTTTGTGTGTTTTGTGTATGTGTGTTTCCCTGGTTGGCTTCATGGCAGTCTTCCTGTCTCACTCAGCCTTCTGAGTATTTGAATTACAGTTGTCTGCCTACCTGATGTCATGACTTTTCCAAGAGCCATGTGCACTCACATTCCCACAGTTAAGCACATTCTTCTAAGTTCGCCCTCTCCTGGGTATTGTGTTTCCCCTCAAATGTTCCCTGGATTCTTTGCTTTCATGTGTACCACCCTCAGTCTGAACTCACAATCATCTAATGACTACATTATAGTTTTCTTTTTTTATTATTGTTACTATTTTTCAGAACTAAGGAAAAAGAAACAGGTACATGTTGGAGGCTGTTTCCAGTGGATAGTGGGTCCTCATCCTAACCAATGAAGGCATGGACAGATGGACTGATGGGCGGGTGGTGTCTCTTGGGGGAAGGAGCTCCTTGAATTTCAATAAACCAGTGAACAGTGTGACTCAGCACCTCATCCTCCATCCTATGAATGGAGAGGGTTCCCAGTCAGGAAGGGAGAACCCCAGACTCTCAGGCTTGGAGTTAATGAAAAGGCTTTGAAGTGTGATTGATCCCTGCAGGATTTAGCAGAACAATCAGGACAAGATTAAAGTACTGGTTAGTGAATGATGACATTGCTAGTTAAAAGTGTGGGTTCTGGAGTCAGCCTGCCAGAGTGTCAGGCCTGTATCACATGCAGAAATGTTTCCTAATCTCTATTCTCCGCTTTTGAGAATCTGGTAATAATAGTAATGATGATTGTAGTATTATGTTTCTGGCCTATCTGGCATGTGGTCCAGACCACAGACCCACAGACCTGCAGATCTGTAGCCCCACAGAAACACACAGATGCTTACATTAACTGTGCACTGACTGACCTAGAGCCCAGGCATATCACTTACTCTTTACCCTTAAACTAACCCATGGACTTTATCCTGTTGAGCCATGCAGCTCGGTACCTTTTCTCAGAGCAGCATGGTTGTCCTCTGCATCTGCTGCCTTGTCTGGTGTCTCTGTGGCATATCTGCCCTGTTCTTCCTGTTCCCAGAGCTTTCTTAGTCTGCTAGCCCTGCCCACACTTCTTGTCTGCCTTCAGCCAATCAATGTTTTTATTAAACCAGTGGGCAGGATAGTTATTTACAATGGAACAACGTGATCCCACTACAGATGATGCATTTCTCAATGGATACAAGACCTAGGCTAATTATGCATCCCAATACCTGGGTCTGCTTGGGGCAGGTAGCCTGGGTTAACTGACAGTGGTGGCTGAACAGATGAAGAGTCTCCTCAGAAAAGAATCACAAGTAAGCTGTGACTGCCAGAATCTGGATAAGTGCCTCCAAACTCATCATCTAAGGAACTCTGAGCATCCTGGGGAGATTTTTTGATCAAGATGAAATTTTGAAAATCGGGAAGGGAAAATTTGGAATTTTTATAATTTTCAGTGTCCTTTTGGCTTTTTGAAGCTTTTATATGTTGAGCTGTTTTTGATGTTTGTTTTGTTTTAAGATGGTTCTTTCTCCCCATCCCTGCACGGAAAGCTACAGGAGTCTGATAGGTCCTTTCATTTCACTGTGCTGTTAAATGGCAGGTTGAATCTTAGGTTCCCTTTGAAAACAACCCATAGTTATTACCCACCTGGGAGCAATTGGATTTAATTTGAGCCCCCTTCTTCCTGCAGTGGAATTGTCTCAGAGAAAGGAGAGAATGCCTGTGGAGTAGAGAAACCTGCAGTGTAGAAATTAACAGTTGGCTTCAGAATCTACAGCCCAAGGCACAGACCAGCCCTTTGTAGACTGAAATTACCCCCCTCAAACTTGCATTCCACAGGTGGGGTGTGAACAGTAAGTAAATCAAGGGTCAGAAGTTCCACTATAGCCAAGGGTGCAGTAACCCAGCCCAATGGCAGAGCTGACCCAAGTGCTTGGTGCAGAGGTCTGAGAGAGCTCAGGCGACATCTGCTCCTGTGCTCTGTGGAGAGGACTGTACCACCAGTTTTGCCTTAGTCCTGCATTCTAGACCACCTGTTAGGCCTCAGTGCCCTGTTGCATACCTGTGGCCTTATATCAGCCCTGGCCCCAA
This sequence comes from Phyllotis vaccarum, assembly GCA_033318265.1. Lineage (NCBI taxonomy): Eukaryota > Metazoa > Chordata > Mammalia > Rodentia > Cricetidae > Phyllotis > Phyllotis vaccarum. The sequence continues at coordinate 567,509 of JARWLC010000084.1, forward strand.
GTCACTAGAGCTTCCCTGGAGTACTTACTGCTATAGCTAGAGGACTGTTATCTTGGATAGGGTTTCACTTGGGCTCCCCCTCACCGTAGTTCATGCTGTCCTTGAACTGTTCCTAAGTGTTTGTCCCGTAGCTCTATCTGGAGTGCATTACTTACTAGATAGCCCAGGCTGTTAACCTTATTGCCTCAGATACTTGGATTATAAGTGCTAAGCATTATGCTTGGCAACACATTTTATTTTTTTTTACTTTTGATACAGGGTCTTACTATGTAGCTCTGGCTGGGTAGTCCAGGTTAAAATTTATGGCAGTTCTCCTGCAGCTTTCCTAGGGATTCCAGTCATGAGCCACTGTACTTGGCTCCAATAAAAAGACTGACTGGACAAGTCAGTTACTGCAGCTTTGGCCTCCGAGAGGAATAGAGAGACAAGAGACAAATCCCTCAAAACAGTCTACGGACTGGGCTATATGCTCTTTGCTTGGCCCAGAGACTGCAGCTGGGAGAGAGGAATGTTGTCAGCAACAGGAAGTGGAGCCAACCTCCAGACTGTGCTTTGACTGCTGTGTGGCTTCGTACCCATAACAGCTTGTAGGTTTGAAGACAGGGAGCCTGGTTATAAATCTTTTATAACCCCTAGTGGTGGGTTTTATTTTTGCCTAACAGGCTTCTTGGCTAGGGTGTGGACTGGAAGTCCTACACAGGACTTTTTCTTGTAATCAGATTCTTCTGATGTGATAAACTGGGTCCTTGGAGATGGGAGAGACAGGTACGTAGGTATATACATGCTTTACAGCAAAGCCTTGGAAGTCACACAGCACCGTGCTAAGTTCAAGGGGCTAGAACTGGACTGTTCCTCTGGGGAAAACATGTGGAATAGAGTAAATATATCATTGCAAGTTTATCTGGAAACATCATCCACTGAGGCCTATGTCTTCTACAGTGTTCATAACCTCGCTATACTATGCATCTTCTTTCTTAATGATGACCCAGGTTTGTCTGTCTGTCTTTTGAGAAAGGCCTGGAACTCACTGTGTGGACAATCCACCTGCTTCCCTCCTGATTGCTGGGACTGCAGGTGTGTACCTTGGTACCCAGCCGAATCACACTAGTCTATTCACCCGATAGTCAGCATTTCTCCATGCCCTTCCCTGGGGGACTTCAGGGCCATTTGCCACCACAGACCTGACCTTTCTGTCTGTCTTGTTTGAAGACTGCTAATTGCAGCTTCCCCTCACAATATTCCATAACCTTAGGCTGCCGAAGATAGGCAAATTTTGGCTTATTTACCAAGACTTTTACATCAGGGAATTCTTTACTTTGTCCCCTGTGTTCAGCTAACCAAAAGACAGTCATAAAAGTGAGCTGCACAACAAGGCGCTTCTCAAGCGTATGTGTTTAAAAACAAAATACCCCTCTCTGCATCCAAATTAACAACTATTTGTATTGTATCCACTTTTATTAACCCTCCCCCAGTAAGAAATAACATCTGACAACCTATTGGTCAAGTCCTCTTTAGGAGGACTTACAGGGCTCCCAAATCAGATATCCTTCTTATCAGATATTTATATTACCATTCATAACTCAAAATTGCTTTTGACAAGTAGCAATGAAATTTTTATGGTTGGGAGGTCACCACAACATGAGAAACTGTATTAAAGGGTTACAGCATTAGGAAGGTTGAGAACCACTGCTTTAATGACTAGAAATTGATGGAAGGGCAACTCCATGGGAATACAGGTGTGTAGGCCTGGCAAGCCCTGGTACAGCAAACTGGTATGCATCTTCTGATGTGTGCAGAAGGGGGGGGCGGTCCTCTGGCATAGGTTCTCTACTGAAGTCTACAGGTGAAAGATTGCCAAGAGACAATGAAATTGTTAACATGTGCCTTGTGTACACATTTTTGAGATTCTTAGTAATTACTAGTTATGAGCATACAGAGGTTGATGGTGTATAAAGTTAAGTCTATGGAAAGGAGAAGTTTTTCATTCTGAGGGTGGAGGGAAGGAGATCAGAGAAAGTGGTAAATACTAGCCTGTGAATAAAATTTTGTTACGCAGATTTAAGCAAGTGCCCTCTTCACTGATAAGAACGAGGCCTTTTCAAATGTAAATTTCCTTTAGAAAAGGAAAATTTGTTCCCTGCTGGTCAACATTCCTGGGGGGGGGGGCGGTTAATTTCCTGTATCCTTTAAAGTAAAATGCTCCTTAAAGAGACCTGAGTTAGCCAGAGAGTGGTGGTGCACACCTTTAATCCCAGCACCAAGGCTGGCAGATCAGTTCGAGGCCAGCCTGGTCAGAGTTTAGGTCTATACAGAGAAACCCTGCCTACAAACAAAACACACACACACACACACACACACACACACACACACACACACACACACACACACACATTTTGTGCTGGGTGGGGTGGCATTCCTTTAATCTCACCATTCAGAAGCAGGAATTTCAGGCCAGCCAGGGCTACATAATGAAACCATCTCTTAAAACGAAACAAAAAGATAAAATTATGTATGTGTTTTGAGGTATTATTGTAGTGCAGATCTGGGGGGCAGTTGATTGTGCACAGTGTGAGACTTAGAAGGCTGCCGTTGTAGGAGGCCCAGAAATGAATTTGATCAGACCAGATCAGACACAATGCACCTCAAATTTTGAGTGACTCCTTTCCCTAGTGCTCAGATCATTACAGATACTTGTCTGCTGTGCTGGAACTCAAGCTCATGGCTTGGCACATGCAGGAAGCTCTACCACTGAGACAAACTCCCAGGCTTAGATTTCTTGCCAGAGTTGTCTTGCTTCAAATGTTCTCTCAAGGGTGTTTGAAGCACCTGGGAAACAGGAAGGCAGGTCTCGGGATGGACATGTCTAGTTATAAGACTGACTCTTCTTAAGTTTGAGGATAAACTGAGGCTTCTCACTTGGGCTAGTAAGACTCTACGTATATCAAGGCAGGATTTAGAGCTGGGGATCTGGATTCTGCCCTCCTGGGTGCCAGTCCTGGCGGAGAACTTAGGGAGATGATAATTAAATTTTTAGTTTTTATTTCTGAAAAAAAAAACAAAACTTCATAATGCTACAAAAATGAAATGGGTCAAAGGTTGTACGATACTTTCAATGGTACCCAGAACATCACAAGACATCTAAGCGTATCACATTAACTACAGCATTAATTATCTACTGAACAGCCCTGTTATGTGTTTCTGTTTAGGGAGAGGATTTAGATAACTTGTCATTTATCAGTGCAGTTCCAGATCTTGCCAGTGGATGGCATTAAAATCCCAGTGCTCAAGTTGTTCTGCCTTCCCTAAAGAGAAGCCATTTCTTTGTGAGCTGGCTCTCTGGCGTTGACAAAGGGAACAGGAGGAGGGCAGTTCAGGTCGCCCTCCCAGGCTTTATTCTGACCTTAAGACAAGGGCACTGGAACATTTTATTATGGTGTGGGAATAGCAACATGCATTTGGGGATGGTCTGACTGGAAGCATGGCCTGAATTTTAGGCAGCACTTTTTTTAAGGATGGGGTGGGGGGGATTGCTATAAACTAAGTTTTGTTTTCCCCTCAACTCTTGCTGATATTCTGGATCATAAAGCAGGAAGAAGTATAAAGAACTACAAGAAACTCAAAGGAGATATAGCAAAAATACAGTGGGAACTCTAATTGGAAGTGAAAAATAGTGACGGGGGTAAGAGAGATGGGTCAGCAGTTTGGATTCTCTCAAAGAGCCAGATTTCAAAATACAGCACTCCTGCTGTCTGTGACTGCAGCTCCAGGGGATGTTACATCCACTTCCTGCCTCTTTAGGCGTTCACACCTACACTCACACAAAGAGTAAAATAAATTCTTAAAAGCATAGTGACACAAGGGGAGGGAATTAATATCACAATGAAATGGGGCGTAGATTACATTTGATTCATGGTAGTCTGTGTCTGGTGTATCTGCTGAACTCATCTTTGTGTCCCATATTTTGTTTTGTGTCATTATAATAGCAGGGTAGGTCTCAAGAGAGTGAGGATGACCACATAAACCTTTTGATAAAGGCTTGCAGAATCTCTCTTCAGCATACTGAGAAGATGTTTGTCATCTGGGCTCTACTTCCTTGCCCAGCAGCTTCCAGAATGCCCTCTTCACCTCCTTGTTCCTGAGGGTGTATATGAGAGGGTTGAGTGTAGGAGTGCCCACTGCATAGAAGAGACCAAAGAACTTGCCCCTCTCTCGGGCATAGGGGTTTTTGGGTTGCAGATAGACAGCAATGACTGAGCTGTAGAAGAGGGTGACCACAATGAGGTGGGAGGAGCAGGTCCCAAAAGCTTTCCTGCGCCCCTTTGCAGACTTTATCCTCAGCACGGCCCTGGCAATGACACCATAAGAGACAAGGATGAGGCTCAGAGGCACAACCAAGATGAAGACACTAGCAACAGCCATTTGTACTTCATTATAGGTGGTGTCCCCACAGGACAGTCGAATCAAAGCAGGGACTTCACACACGAAGTCGTCAACCTGATGGTGAGAACAGAAAGGCAGGCGAAGAGTGGATGGTGTCTGCACCGCTGACTCCACCAGGCCAATGATCCAGGCCACAGCTGCCAGCTGCCAGCACAGGCGGGGGTGGATGATGGTGGCATAGTGCAGGGGCTGGCAGACAGCCACATAGCGGTCAAAGGCCATCACTGCTAGGAGGATGCACTCAGTGGTTCCCAGGGATAAGAAGATGAAGAGCTGGACAAAGCATCCCAGGAAACTGATGGTTTTTGTGGGGTCCCAGAGGTTGACCAGCATCTGGGGGACACAGGTTGTGGTGAAGCAGAGGTCCAGGAAGGAGAGATTAGAGAGGAAGAAGTACATTGGAGAGTGGAGCCTGGGGTCCAGTGTGGACAGCAGGAGGATGAGTGTGTTTCCTAGGAGGGTGAGAATGTAGGAACACAAGACAACCACAAAGAGAATCTTTTCCAGGTGTGGATGTTCAGAGAAGCCCAGCAGGAGGAAGCCCTCTGGGGAGCTGCAGTTGGCCATGGCCTTCTGTGTCTAGTTGGAAGAATGAAGCTGTCACATAGTGTGATATACGGGGCCTGATAAAAACTCACTTCATGTGCTTCTCAGGACATTGCCGGGACATGCCAGGTGAATATTAGTCATCTTCCTAAGCTCACTTTCCAGGATCATAACCAAGCAGGTCCTTGCCCTCGTCTGTTTCTCTTGTTCAAACATTGTCTAGTGATTATAAGGAAATCAAGAATGTGGTGGAGGCTGGTTGCTCCTCACACTGGTTCTTTGTCTTCTGGCTAAGGGTAGAAAATGCTGATGTCAGACTGGTTAATTACTCGTTCACTCTTTTGGTACATGTGTTGGGTGCTCTATATTTTCAGTGCTTTTCTGTTTTTTAGTTTTTTTTTTTTCTTGTAGGGTCTCCTGCCTATTATCTCTTGATGGAACTAGTTAAATACTGTATTTTAGGGCTATTGATGTACCTCTGAGGCAAAAAACCTGCCATGCATAAACTGTAGCTTAGATCTGAAGTTTACAAATAAATAAGTAAAATAAAATAAATTCAAAATAAATTAGTTTTCAAGTTGTATTTATATTTCACAGTTCATCATTTTTGTGTTGACCTGGTGCATACTTATTGGCATAACTAAAAATACATTTATTTTATACTTCTTATTTTGTAAGACAGGTTATCAGAGACAGAATGAGTCTTTTTGTTAGTTAGTTTGTTTAAAATAAGGTTTTAAGTAAAGGCTGTCCGCTGTCTCCAGGCAATCTTCCTGTATCAGCTTCTAGATTGATGGGACTAGATGTGTGAGCCACCAAATCTGGTTTAGAATTTGCTATGTATTGACAGATTTTCTTTAATTTTCAGAGGCTTTGTTTATATACAACAGATCATTTCAGCTGTCTTGGTTTCTTTATCTACTTCCTGCCCTGGCTAGGAAGTACCTTTGGTCCAATCAGTCAGTCCTCATGAGAAGTTAACAGGCAGGAGGCAAGAGCAGCTTTGTTAAAATCTCTGTGGCTCACAGTTGCATTATCAAAAGACTTAGGTATAAATACCAATCATGTAGAAGTGTGAGGTGAATAAAAGTACAGAATTCATAAAGGGAAGAGCAAATTTTGGGAAAATTTCATCCTGGAACACTCCATCAATGAAGTAACTAAAAATACTGGAGCATAGCAGGCCAGCTCAGAGATGGATGAGAGGTTGCAATTCCTCAGGAAGCTGAACAGGATAAAAGGTTTGCTGACAGGAAAGCAATGGGTGGATGGGGCCCTGCCAGACGTGCTCTCAGATGGAAGAACACTCAGTTACAGGGCTCTTCCCCCTGCTCCATCATCATTTACTGAGCTTTCTGATTTCATTTCTTTTTTATTCTACAGAAGATTTATTATTATCATTATTTTATATTCAAACCAAAGTATAAACAAAGCAAATATGTACAGTATGAACAATAATGAATTCAACCTTTAATGTATCCAGTAACCAGGTTAATATTGTAAACAAACATTTTAGGTATCTTAGAGGGTCCTGGCTTCTCATTTTCCATTCCCAGAGATGGAACTACCATTCTCAGCCTTACTTGGGTTATTCCCATCTTCTCATCTCTTCTTTCTTCAAACATACACTGCACAGGGGTTGGAGAGATAGCACAGCTATTCAGAGCACTTGGTTTTTGCAGAGGACTCTATTTTCAGCACCCATGTGATGTTTTACAACCTTCCCTAACTCCAGCTCCAGAAGATCTGATGCCTTCTGGCCTCTTCAGGCACAAAGCTATATAGTGAACATATGCTTGCAGACAAAGTACTCATTCACATCATATAAAATAAATAAATCTTATTAAGATATGTTGTGTTTATTTATTTTGTGTGTGTGTGCTTGACAGTGTGGAGGAAAGAGGACAGTTTGTAGGAATTGCTTTACTTTTATCAGAATGATTCCTGGAATTAAATCCAAGTCTTCAGGATTGTGGAAGCTGGTCACCTGAAGAGGTTGTTGAAGGTCTTGTAATCATTCCCTGCTTTTGCTATTAGCACTTTCCAACTGTGGGGTGTGTCATTTGAACCAAGTGTGGTAAACAGCTCCCTGAACATTTGGTTTCTGTAGCAGCCCAGCAAACATATCAATTTCACCGCAAATTTTTACAGTGAACCATCTCAGGCAAGTAAGGTTTCTCAGGTCACCCATTCAAAAAAGTGTTGGGGCCAAGAAAATTCTAGAAAAAAAATGCATACCTGGGGGAGTATAGAAGAATACGTAGCACAGAACCATGGCAGATTGTGACATTTCCTATCCAAAATATGAGGCAGTAAGGCCACCAGTTCAGTGTGATTTATGTGCCTGATAAGACTCTCCCTGTTTTGCAGTACCTAATGCCTGTCATCTTGGCAATCAAGAGGCAGCAGTGGGTCAATTTTGTTTGTGACCAGTCTGGGGTACACTCACCTTAATGTCTAAAATCAACCCCCAAAGTAATAGAACCCCCAAAGCAAGTAGATAAAAGCTCCTTATCCCCTTTAGCTCCCATTTGGGGATCCATTATTGAGGAAACTTGGAACCCAGCATTACATGAGACAATACCAAATATTCTACTTACCCTCATTTGAAGAAGATCTGTTTTGGTTGCCAGAAATTGCTTGTGATGACATTCTTAATTGGTGCCTAGTCTCTGCACACGGACATGAAGAAGAAAAAGTGAAATAAGGAAAAATGATGATTTCTGAAAGGGCAACTGGATCTCTGGTTGTAATAAGAATCACCAAGTTTTATAGCCAGGCTCTTTTTTGAGCACACTAATGTGGTTTGTTAGAACTAACTTATCTGACTCTTAAATTCTCAGTTTTATGAGATAATTACCTAAAATCTTCCATGCCAGGATTGTACTGGGTAAATGGAGGAAACACTGTACACAAGAGCTCTGTATTTCTCCAGCCAAGCTGTTAAGTATTTATCTATACATCTCTGATTCCTTCTTCTATATGTATTAGTATTTTTCTTTTTACGTAAGGATGTCAACAAAAGAAATTTAAACTCCTAGGTTAGTGTAATATAGTGGTAAGCACCAGTGTTTATGTGTAAACACAAATGAACTGACTGTTCACCAATCATAACCTGCTGCCTTTTCTATAGGGTAAATGAGGCCAAATGAGGCAGAAGCATCTTTTAACAAAGTGAGGCTTTGGCAAACAGTCTACAGATAAGTTAGCATCTGTTTTCCTGGTCCTCGTGATGGAAGCCTGATCTGGTATGTGTTGGAGAGAGGGATCCCAGAACTTCTATCCTATGGAGAGAAACATCTCATTAATTTAGCTGAGACCCAAGGGTTCCACAGCCCACAGACAATTAGCTAATAACTATAGTGGAGGGGGCAAGGGACTCTCTGGAGAAAGTGTGCCAGTAATACCCATTACTGGAATAAATGACAAGATCACCCATTTCTTCTCTGTTAGTAGAGATGATAACGGTCACATCTGTTCCCCTCCACCCAGTATCTAAACATTCTGATTCACCCACACAAGTCCATATTACACATGTGTGTGTGTGTGTGTACACTTGTGTATATAAAGACAAGTAAAGACATCTATTTACCCCTCATTTGATGTAGGCAATTATTCTGCCAATCATCCATCAGAGTTAGAATGTGACATCCACATACTAGTGGATGGTTTAGATCCATGGTCATATCTGGAAGTCATCTGAGCAGTCTCTGAATGTGTACTTGAATGTTCATATTTTCTTAGATTGTAGATTCTCTACATTGTTTCTCTGGAGACCCACATATGGATGTGAATACATACATACATACATACATACATACATACATACATATGTATGATAAAAAATTATTATGAGAACCAAGCAGTAAAACCCAACAAGATAAAGTCATTGTCAATGACCCTTTCATCAATTATTTTAAAACCACACACAAATTAAGCCCCTTTGAATATTGGAAAGACATTTCTGCTCATACATCGATTTAACATGGTATAAATAAAAAAAATAGCAAAAATCCATTTAGTTTGACTTTAAGAATACACTGTGTGTGTCTCTTGTGCTTTACTTTAAAAAAAATCTGGTTTGTTTTTTTCCTTGTTTTGTTTGCTTTATAATAAAAGAGAAAGAGAGGGTGTGGGATTGGGTGAGTGGAGAGGTGGGAAGGATCTGGGAGGGGCCAGGGAGAGGGAATCATGATCAGAATATATATATATTTCAACAACTACTGGTTAAACTCATAAATTATTGTTAAAATAAATCTGAGAGAATTATTTCACTTCAACATCTATTTTCAAGCGTGAAATAGGAAGTAATAATCCCAGGGCTGATGGACAGCCAGTTTATAATTTTTGAACATTTCCTTTGAAATTTTTGAGAGTTTTACAGGAAGTACTTTTCCTCACTCTCCTTATCACTTGTTTGTAGAATTTACCACCTAAGCATTTCACAGACTTTGGAACTATTTGTTTTAGCTAGAATTATCTAAATGTTTAGTCAAAGTTCCATTTAATAGCTGATTTGCAAAATTCCAGAAAACATTTGGCTACATTATTATAATGTATAATTTTGATTTATTTTCAAGTATGGTGATTCTTTCATTTGCCAGTTTTAATTATCTTTCGATAATTCTTAAGTCTTATATTTTTAACCTCCATAATTGCTACTTGGATTTTCCTTATTTTTCTTTCTTGCCTTCTCTATGGTTTATCTCTTTTTTAAATCTCCTTTTCCTTTCTTACTTCCCCACCTTTTTTTCTTTATTCACCCGAGTCACTATTTTGTGCATTAATGATCATTTTAAAAATAAAAATTTGACATAGGTCATGCCTCCCAGAAAAGCAGGTACGCTGCCCCAGACCTTCTTCTGCCTCACTGTTGTCCCAACCCTAATCCACACTCTAGTCCCCAGTGTTGCAACAGAATGCCAAGTACAGCTTCGGTCACCCCCACACACATCTCCTGAGGATCACACAAAGCATCCCCTCCTAATCGCGATCTTCTCACTAGTTGCTGTATCTCAGACCCCAGCTCCTTGCTCTTCTGGGCAAGGGGTAGGCTGAAGGCAGACCTGTACTTCTCTGCTCCTGAGATCCAGTATCCCACCTACCCCTGTTTCATCCTCATTCTGTAGATGGAAACACCAGCAGGCCTTCCCTGGGAATATACCAGCTGAACAAGCTAAGAAAATAGGCAACATACAGCCATCTCACTCTCTGAAAATCCAGAGAAGAAACAAAATCCAAGGAACAAAACACTCACTGGACAAAGACAAATCCAGAAATCAGCACCTAGATCATTAGTCATCTCATACACAGATGCTGAGAAGCCAGCACAAAAACACAATTGCCAGGGCAGTATATCTTCACTAGAGCCCAGCTGTCTCATCACAACAGGCCCTGAATACTCCAATGTAGCTGAAGCACAAGATAAAGACTTTAAAACAGCCTTCATTAATATGCTAGAGGTCCTTAAAGAGAAAATAAATAATTTCCTTTAAAAAATCCAGGAACAGGCTGGAGAGATGGCTCAGAGGTTAGGAGCACTGGCTGCTCTCCCAGAGGCCCTGAGTTCAATTCCCAGCAACCACATGGTGGCTCACAGCCATCTATAATTCAATCTGGTGCTCTCTTCTGGCATATAGGCAGAATACTACATACATAATAAGTAAATAAATATTTTAAAAAAGAAATCTGGAAACCCTGGGATAGTTGGCTCTGCCCCTCACTATATTCAGCTAGAGCTAGCTCCTGCACTCAGGAGAGATGGCCCCACCCCTCACCACAGGCATGGGAAAGCTGGCCCTAGTGGCATGAGCTGGCTCTGCCCCTTTCCTGGGGGCAGAGGTGATGGTCCTGACTGAGCTCAGCTACAACCCAGACTAACATCCTGGGCTTTGGGTTGGTTCACCCTAACTGCCCTATCTACAACCTGATGGGATGCAGGAAGTGACTGGTCCTGCGGAATGATAGGACTCAGGGTAACAGCACAATATCCAAGAGGAATTTTGGGGAGAGTCCAGTGATAGTGGTGTGTCAGAAGAGTTGAGCCAATGATTAATTTTAATAAACACTTTATGGGTGGGGCCGATTGGACAAAAGAGCATATGTGTGATGTACTGTAACTTCTGACACCACTAGGGTAAATGGTGTTGGAAAGACGGAAGAGTGAGGTAGGTTTTCTGTTTGTTTGTTTGTTTGTTTGTTTGTTTTGTTTTTAATTAATCTTGGGAGGGTCCTTTTAAGGGGTATTATGCAGAGGTGAGGGGCAGATCTGGAGAGACTGGAGGTGAGTAGGATTGGGTTACATTATTGCACAAATTCTATTTAGTACTATAATAAAATCCTGGAGCCAAATATTGGGGAAAGCTGGAATATCAGAGAGATAAGGAACAAACACAGCCAGTTCTCACCCAGCAAAACTTCTTAGGCTGAACAGGGTAAGTTCTATCTTCACAGGTCTTCAGACTGGCAGGTTGCTCAGGCAGAATGCTCAACTTCTCCTGTCTTATATTTCTTTCCCTGCCCAGCTATTTCACCTCCTGGTTCAACTCTCCTAGTGTTAGGATTAAAGGTATGGACTACCACACCTGACTGTTCGGCCTTGAAATCACAGATATCCAGAAGGATCTCTGTCTCCCAAGTAATGGGATTAAAGGTGTGGGTCACCACTCCCTGACCTTCATAGCTTGGTTCTGTGGGTGGCTTGTCCTCTGATATTTTGGACTACTTTTATTAAATATACAATATATTATCATAGTACATGATATGAGAGTCCCAAAGAATGAATAAAAAAGTTAAGTAGACAAAATATTTGTCCTGCCAGCCAGTTCCCAAATAACCACACAATTATTAAGACTTAATAATTATAAATGCTCGGCCAATAGCTTAGTTTGTCACTTACTATCTCTTATAACTTAAATTAACCCATGTTTCTACACTTTGCCACATGGCTTGGTTCTTTTTCTCAGCATGGCAAGTTTATCTCCTGCTTCCTCTGCATCTCCTCGAGATTCCCAAGGCCCCTCCCCTTCTTTGTGCTCTCTTTTTGTCCGCTGGTTTCACGTAGCCTCTACCTATCCAGCTATTGGTCTGCCAGGTTTCTTATTAAACCAATCACAGTGTAAAGGGATATCCCAAAGAATTATGATAGAAGAAAAAGAAATTCAGGAAAATACAAACAAGGTAATATATAAAATTGTTCAAAACCCGAAATAGAAATAGAATCAATAAAGAAAACCCAAATTGAGGGAAATGAAAAATTTAGGAAGTTAAGCAGGAGCTATAGAGGTGAGCTCTACCAGTGCAGTACAAGAGATGGAAGAATCTCAGCTGTTGAAACTGTGATAGGAAAAATTGATACATTAGTCAAAGAAAATATTAAACTTAAGAAAATTCCTGACACAAATCATCGAGGACATTTGAGACTCTATGTAAAGTTCTAACATAAAAATAATGGGAACGAAGAAGATGGAGAAAAATCCCAGCTCAAAAACCCAGAAAATGCTTTCAACAAAATCAAAGAAGAAAAAAATTTCTAACCTACAGAAGAAGATGCCTATAAAGGTGAAAGACACTTCCTGAACACCTATTACAGAATAGTCTTTCACACTGTGTAAGGATGTGTCACCATGATTGGTTTAATAAGGATCTAAATGGCTAGTAGCTAGGCAGGAAGAGGTTAGGTGGAACTTCTGGGGACAGAGAGGTCTCAGGGAAGAAGAAAGGCAGGTTGCCAGCCAAGAAGGAAGCAGGATGGGTAGTACAGCATAAAGGAAACTGAATATAGTAAAGGTAGCCATGCAAAATAATGTACACTTAAAAATAAAGGGTAATTTAAATTATAAGAACTAAGGTTAATTTAAGGTTAATTTAAGTAATAAGAACAAGCTTAAGCTGAGGTTGAGCTTTTATAACTAACAATAAGTCTTCATGTCATTATTTGTGAGCTGGTGGCCCCAAAGAAAAAGCCTGTTATAAACACCAAGTAGATTGAACCAGAAAAGAAAGTCCTCTTGCCACATAGTAATCAGAAAAAAAGAAAGAATATTAGAAGTTATATCTGACTTCTCAATGGAGATTCTAATAGCCAGAATGGCCCAGACAGTTGTGTTACAAATTCTAAAAGATGTCAAATGCCAGCTTTAACTACTATACCCAGGAAGATTTAGTTCTATTCACTTCACTGTAATTATAGCACAAGGTCTGCCCAAAATAACAGGAAATATGATAAAATTACATCAGTTACAAGCAGGATGGCAACACTGGCTTTTAGGAAAAGCTGATGACAATGTAGAAGCACAGGTCCAGCTCTAGAGTAACATGTCTCGACTGTTCTTTCTCAAGTTTAGGAAATGATTTTTAATAAGTAGGTTTTATGGGGTGCTTTTGACTTCTTTCCAGTGTCTTGAAATGGTGAGTTTTATTTAGTTTATATATAAAATGATAAATTTCAGGAAGATCTTCCAAGCTTCTCACACTACCATTCTGTCTCCAGTAAATTAAAAAATACTTATTTTTAATTACAAGTATATGTATGCAAGTGCATGCAAAAAGGTGTCAGATTTCCTGGACCTGGGTTGTGAGCCTTCTGATATGGATGCCTGATCTTCTGCAAGAGTAGTACGTTCTCATAATGGGTGGGTCACCTCTCTAAGTTCAATTTTTTTTCTTCTAGTGTTGAGAATTGAACTAAGAGACTCACACATTCTAGGTAAAAGTATAGCCCAAGTCCTCTGTTTCCACTGAATGTTAACTGCACAATCAGTAGATCAGAATTCAGAGGCTGGAAGAAATGGCTTAATGCTTAAGGGCACTTGCTGCTTTTGCCAAGGAATGGAGTTGGGATCATAGTAGCCATTTATTTATAGCGACTCACTATTCTGCCCCTAAGTGATGCAAGCCTCTGTGTTTGTATATAAGTAGATATAGGGGGATTGTGTCGCTTCATTTTAAATAATTATCCCACCTACTGGTTTAATAAAAAGTGCTGATTGACCAAAGGCAGGCAGGAAGTGTGGGCGGGGCTACCAGACTAAGAAAACTCTGAGAACAGGAAGTACAGAGCAGAATGCCAGAGAGAAGCTGGAAGAAACAGAGGACAACTATGCTGCTCTAAGGAAAGGTACCGAGCCGAATGGCTGAACAGGATAAGATTAATGGGTTAGTTTAAGGGTAAAGAGCTACCAAGTGATATGCCTGGGCCTGAGGTCGATCAGCTGAAAACAATTGTAAGCATCTGTGTGTCTCTGCGGGTCTGTGGGTCCAAAATCTGGAGTCTAGGCCCAAAAGTCAGGGCTAGAAACCTCGTACTACAAGTAGATAAGTACACAGATAGGTGCTGACAGAGGCCAGAAGTGTCAGAAGGTTGTGAGCCTTCTGATATGGGTGCAGGATCTTCTTCTGCAGGAGAAGTACAAGAGCAGAGGATCTGGCCTCTCTCTATATACGAAATAAATCTTAAAAAGAATTCACTGTAGGTTTAAAAAGCAACATTTGTTCATTAGATGGTATATGTTTAAAATTTATTTGTTCTTATTTTGTGCTCATGAGTATTGACTGAATGTATGTAAATATACTGTGTGGGTTCCTGATGCCTAGGGAAGCCAGAAGAGGGTGTGGAATTCTCTGGAACCAGAGACAGTTTTAAACTCCTAGGGGGTGCTGAGAACTGAATCTGGGTCCTTCTGGAAAAGCATCCAGTGCTCTTGACTGCTGAGGCATTTTCCAGCACCCACAGTAGATTTTATGTTGAGTTTGACTACTTACATTTCTAGAGCATTATTCATTTTTAAAGCCAGCAAATTACCCATGAACCTTTATTCTTAGAAGGACGAAGGCTTTTCTCTAGGGAAGACTTACTGGGTGGGTTGACTTCATCTTCCATATTCTGTCAGCTTGGAGTATGATAGAAAATCCAAGGATTTCTATGTTTCTTGTTCCATGTCCTTAGCCCACCAAAATTATACCTAGAATGGAACTGTTTTCTTCTTTTCTTTCTTCATCTTAGAAAACAAGATGAGTAAGAGTTATGACCCACAACAAGAACACCCCTCTGATCCTCAGGAGGCAAGGATGTCCGTCTCAGGAGGAACTCCTTCCCAAGGTCAGCAGGGAATACATCTGCGACTCTGGAATAGTTCTGTCTCTGTTCTGACTCTGGAAAGAATTCTATGTAGGAAGCAACAAGGAGAGGAGAGAGATCACATTCTAGGTCTCTCTCACCTTTCAAAAAACAGCACCAATTCTCTGATTCTCTTGTCTTTGAATAAGAAGTCCCTGTATTAGGTTTGTGTTGGTTTTGTTTTGTTTTTTAATGGGGTTATCCCTGGCTTTTTCCTAGTTATATAATGGAGAAAAATTCAGATTCTGTGGGTTGTGCCTTTATGTTAAAGTGGCACTTAACTTTAATTCCAGCACATGGGAGGCAGACGCAGGTGGATATGTGTGAGTTTGAGATTAGCCTGGTTTACACAGTGAGTTCTTGACCAAGCCACTGCTACAAGGTGAGATCCTAAGTTAAAAAACAAACAAACAATAAAAATTCCAAAGCTCTTTAATGAAGTATGAAGTAATGGTAAGGACAGCTAGAATAAACGAACACAGAGGACTGAGAATCTTTAAATAAATTGTCTTCAATTAAAATCTGGATGAAAAAAAAAACCCCAAACATAAGAAGATAAATATTAACAACATTTTTGAATGTGAAATAAAGGTTTGTCCTCTATCTCTGTCTGCCTTTAATCTATCTCCCTCCTCTTTCCTCCCTAGCGAAATGAGAATAAACCGTAGATAGGGCACGGTAGGTAGGACAAGCAAATTATTCCATTCAAGTCCAGCTTGGTCATCTATGAGTTTATTGTGGTTCCTTATAGAAGCATGAGCGATCTATTACAGCCGTTGTAGCTTTGTCACTGAAAAGCCTCATTTTAGCATGGATGAGAGCACCTGCCAGTTGTGTCACTGGAGTCTGAGGCATAACTTGCTTGCAGCTAGGTCTCTGAAGAGGTTTCTTTCTTCCAATTGTTTACTGGTTAGGTCATCTCAAGGAGGAATCACCAGAGTCCTGTAAGTTTCATGAGCATCCTGGGTTTTGTAGAAAAATTTTCCTTCTAAATTTTTTGAGTCTAATGAACTGCCTCCTTGGTCAGTCCGGGTAAGAATGATTCATTTTTTTGGAAGAATAATCTATCTCTCTTCTTCCTACTCCTCTTCTACGTCTGCTTCTCGACTTTCTGTTAGCTCCCTCCCACATAAACTGTCACTCACTAGATCTACAGTTGTGGCTTGGATAGGTATGAAAGAGTAAGTGGACTTGGAAATTCAAATTTTTTTTGACAAAGGCTCACATTCATTTTAATTCAGAAAGCATACTATTTCTCTCTTACCTTTCCCCAGAGTCCCCATCCTTCCCCAGCAGTCTCCAGAATGCTCTCTTTACCTCCTTGTTTTTCAGGGTGTATACAAGAGGGTTGAGTGTAGGAGTGCCCACTGCATAGAAGAGACCAAAGAACTTGCCCCTCTCTCGGGCATAGGGGTTTTTGGGTTGCAGATAGACAGCAATGACTGAGCTGTAGAAGAGGGTGACCACAATGAGGTGGGAGGAGCAGGTCCCAAAAGCTTTCCTGCGCCCCTTTGCAGACTTTATCCTCAGCACGGCCCTGGCGATGGCACCATAAGAGACAAGGATGAGGCTCAGAGGCACAACCACAATGAAGACACTAGCAACAGCCATCTGAATTTCATTATAGGTGGTGTCCCCACAGGACAGTCGAATTAGAGATGGGACTTCACATAAAAAGTCATCTATCTGCCTATGGGGACAGAAGGGCAGTCGGAGGGTGGGTGGTGTCTGGACTATGGATTGAGCCAAACCTATAGCCCAGGCCACAGCTGCCAATTGCTTACACAGGCGGGGGTGGATGATGGTGGCATAGTGCAAGGGCTGGCAGACAGCCACATAGCGGTCAAAGGCCATCACCGTCAGGAGGATGCACTCAGTGGTTCCCAAGGACATGAAGATGAAGAGCTGGACAAAGCATCCCAGGAAGCTGATGGTTTTTGTGGGGTCCCAGAGGTTGACCAGCATCTGGGGGACACAGGTTGTGGTGAAGCAGAGGTCCAGGAAGGAGAGATTAGAGAGGAAGAAGTACATTGGAGAGTGGAGCCTGGGGTCCAGTGTGGACAGCAGGAGGATGAGTGTGTTTCCTAGGAGAGTGAGAATGTAGGAACACAAGACAACCACAAAGAGAATCTTTTCCAGGTGTGGATGTTCAGAGAAGCCCAGCAGGAGGAAGCCCCCTGGGGAGCTGCAGTTGGCCATGGCCTTCTGTGTCTAGTTGGAAGGATGAAGTCTATTTGTTTTGTAGGAGCTTACTCTGTGCACTTCCTAGTACACTTGACGTGGATGTTTATGCTCTCCGTCTATTCCCCACACTCTCTTTCCTGGCTCATCATCAGGTACCTTCCTCTTCCCTCTTCTTCCTGGTCAAATGTTGTCTAGTGTCTGAGAGGAAACCAGGAATGTCCTGGAAAACGAATGAGGGATTCTCACACTGGTACCTCTGACTTATCAGCTGAGGACAAAGGAGGCTGATGAAAAACATGAATTCATTAATCACTTAGTTTTCATTGTTTCAACAAACATTTATTGAGCACCAGTTATGATCTGAACAGTGCAACCACCGACTTTGTTCCTTATGATAACCAGCAGTTATGAGGAACTGTATGGTTGAATTAATGACTTGATGGTAAACAGTGTAGAACTGGTGTCATTTTTTTTGTTGTTGTTTTGAAAGGCTGATTTAATGTTTTATTTTTTCTATGTGTCATTAAAATGGATTATTTATTTAAACTTTATTGCCCTGTCAAATTGTGGGTTACTGACTTCTTTGTATTTTTTAAAATTTAATTAACATTTTAAATTTATTTTACAAGCAGACCACAGTTTCCTCTCCCGTCTATCCCCTCCCCACCCACTTCTTCTGGTCTCCGTTTAAGTGTGGACATCATGGATTTTGTTTTTTACTCATACTCTGTTTTCAGTACACTTGTTTTTGGGAGATTCATTCAGATATTTGTCCTGTTGTTGAGATTTTTTCCCCTACACAAAATTACTCAGTTTCCAGAGAGATCAATTGGCTTATTTTATTCTTTCAGGGTGATATGGCTGTAGAATGCTCTTACTCTTTAAAAACAATCTTTATGACTTACTAAACTAAAAGCAAATGCCTTCTCTCCATTTGAAAAGCACTGTATCCAGCATACTGTTTTACAAATACAGAACACGCCAAGATAATCACAGTTGTTGGTTTTACAATGACCACTGTCTAATTCTATAATGACACAGTTCCTTAAGGACCCGCAATTCTAGCACTGGACTGGTTCAGTGAGAAGTAGCTGTGAGTATGAGGCAACCTGGCCTCTGTAATGAGGACGTTTATAAAAAATTAAAACAATAGAAATTTAGAAATGAAAAGCTAAAATAGGTATATTTTTTCTTTCACATAAGATAAAATTTAGTAACTTTAATTAGCATCACATTCTCATTCTTTCTTCTTGAGATACATTGCCAGTGGTACTCACCTCATTTTGACGATGTAACCCAGGCTAGCTTGGAGCTTCCTGTCTCACTTACTATGCTTAATTTAGTAATCCAAGCACATTTTTATTTTCCCCTAATTCTTGGTTAATCTCATTCATATTAAATTTCAAATCTCTTCCTGTACCACTGCCACTGATATTAAAAATGTTTAGTACTTTTATTCATTTTCTCTCTAATTTTACCCCTTCCCCTCTTTTGGTTTTTCTAGACAAGGTTTTTCTATGTAGCCTGGACTCTCCTAGATCTTACCCTGTAGACCAGGCTAGCCTCAAACTCAGAGATCCGTCTACCTCTGCCTCTTCAGTGCTGGGATTAAAAATATTTGTTACTGGATTCTCTTAATGTGTCTACATATTATTTTTATTCAGCATTATTTAGAAAGAAGTTGTTCACATAATGCTATTTTCCTCCTTCATATTTCAGTATGATTTGCTACAAAATAGTCTCAATGCAGTAACTGAATTCCTTGTTTATATAGCTTATTCCTCTTGTTTATATAAGCCCATATTTTTATGTCCTCATTGTCCCAATAATATCATTTATAGATTATGACGTTTTGCATATGATCCAGCCAGGATTCACATACTATACACAATTTCTCCGTCATCCCTACTTTCTGTGTAGCTAAGCCACTAAGCTAAGGGATCTGCTATGAATATTGGACAATGCGAACAGGCCATGTATCAGAAATCGTAGGCTAGAAAGGTGAGTGGTCTTGAAACCTAGCAGGACATTTAACGCCATCAGAAGAATCCATAACTAAAAGCCGTGCAGCAAGTTACTGAGTGGGGAAGAGGCAGAACTGTAGAAAACAGTGTTGCCTCCTGCAGGAGGGATGATACTGTTGTGAAAGTGAAGAGATATGGGACACTGAAGCCCACCTTGGAGGTGGCAGGCAGTGGTAGCCACTGTGACAGCAGAGAGGTAGGATCCCTGCAGGCTGATGGGTGGGACCTGCAGAGAAGATGGTTGAGCTGTGTCATGTCACAGATTTCCTCTTGTGTGTCTGGTCTGTGCCATTTTTCCTCCTCTGCCTTAACTGAGTCTCCTTTGGCCTCCTCCTCTTTTTCTCTCTGAATTTTAAGTGCTTTATTGTTCATAATTTCTGCAAAAGGCTATTTAAATCTTGAAAGCCCTTTGCATTCCCCTTCTGATCACACTCCCTCTCTACATCTTGATAAGAGGTACCCCTCTGATTTGAATGATTTATAGGAAGTTCTCCTGTGTGGCTTTGTAGCACTGCGTTCTTGTATTACCAACAAGCAGTTCAAGGGCTTCTTACTCAGCTGTGGACTCTTCAATACCCTTCCTGAGCCTTTGACTTTCTTACTCTGTCCTGGTCACTTTGTGTTTATTATTTTTAAGTTCTTCAATGTTCATCATCCTTTGACTGTCTTTTTCTGTGTGTGTGTGTGTGTGTGTGGTTTGTGTGTGTGTACTGTGTTTGTTTCAAAACATTCCTTTTTTTAACCTTATCTTCTAATTGTGAGTTACCACACAAACTCAAATATTACTTGACACTCTTCCAGTTGTTTTCATTTTCACAGGTGTGTTTTTTATTGATCACTAAACATCTAGTCATGCACTATAAGATACAAGGAATGGGTTTCCATATCTGCTCTTGATGGTAATCACATAATAACTAACTCTATTACCATCTGTCGAGAACTTTCTATATATCTGACCTCATGATACATTTCTTGAATAATCATTAGTATTATTTCCCATTTACAGAGGAGCAGTACCGGAACATTGAAACAACTTGCCCGACACTACACAGCCAATAGGCCATGCCTGGATTCTAAAATCTGTTTGACTTTCTATCAGGTACTCAAGCATTCTGTATCAATTGTGTAACCCAGATACAATGGCTGCCGTTTGCCTTTGTTTATAGGTAAAGAGAAACACAGAGAGGTTAAATATCTTGTTCAGGACAATGCAATGTGCCAGATGTGGCTCCACTCTTGAAGACATGGGAGATTTTGATGAACTGTAGGAGAAGATAAATTACAGAACTTACCAAGGTCAGGTTGGAATCTTCTCACCCTTAGCAGCAAAGGTTTCCCCCACAATGAGGAACTTCTGGTCTGAATGGAGTCTCCACTTGATCTCCACAGCATGAAAACCGAGAGCAATGGATGGCTTGTGCTCCTTTGAAAGCACTGGCATTAGGGCTCAGCAGTAGTGTGAATGGCTAAGCCATTCTGAACGTCCCATAGCACTTTGCATCAATGGCATTACCTGGATCCGACTACCTTAATTTGCCTTTGGTTTCTGATGAAGAGATGGAAACTCAGACAGGTTAAGTAATTTAGTCAGGACAATATAAAAGTTGAGACTTGAACCAAAGGAGGTTTACTGTAGTAGTTACATATGCACCATATCACACTGCCACACATTCTGCTAGAGTCAAGGAAGTTAGTATCATTTTGGTAGCACTGACGATAGAAAGAGGCACCATAAGAGGGATCCTTGGACTCCCATCCCATAGGAACACATGCTCATTAGTTCTGTGAGGACTCTGGGGCTTCTATCCACAAACAATTAATTAGTCGCTGTGGATAATGATGGTTATGTGTGGAGAGGATATAGAATACATCTGTTAGTAGATTTAATACCCAGTGTTAACTAAGGAGGGACTCTATCACTGGGTAGTACATGGCATTGTTTTATCTACGTGACTTTTTGTGTGTCCCGTTCATTTTCTCTCATTTCAACCCACCCCGTACTCAAGTATCATGCTTTCTCCTCCTCCTCCTCCTTTTTGTAAAGGATGGAAGAAAGGGCTGAGGAGGAAGCTCATTTCGCAAAGGGCTTTCAAGACAAGCATTAGAATGTACACTTTGTACCAGAAGCCATGTTAAAAGAATGTCAGGCACATGCTTGTAATTTCAGTTCTGGGGGAGGGGGGCAATAATAGGCAAATCCCTAAGGATTATGGTCAGCCACCCTCTCTGATCAGTGTACCATTCCAATGAGAGGCATTGTTCAGAAACATAACGAAACAAGGTAATTTGTGCTGGAAAGGTAATATCTGGCCTCTATATGTATATACACTTCTGCACGTGCAGACACATATAAATATGCACACGCACATATATAATATATTTAGATTTATTTTACAGATACCAAACAGATTTTAAGTGTGTGGCTTGATATATTTTGATTTAGTTTGATATATTTTGATAATCTCTACCAAGACAAATATTCTCATCACTCTACAAACTTCACTTTGATTTTTAGGAATATTTAAACAATTTTTATTTTTGTGTTGATGGGAGTATATACCAAAGTGCCCTCAGAGTTCTGAAAATGGTGTTAGGTTATCTCCTTTGTAGAAACTGAGACGATTGTGAGTGAAGCCTGGATAATTAGACACTGAATTATTTATAGTGTTGGAGTTTGGTTTTGATGGGTTCAGATTGTAATGGTGTAGCAGGTCTCTGTTGTTGGATTTTCTGTGTACTGTTAGCCCCCAAATGAGGACATGAACACTTAGTATTAATTATGAAAGTTTGACCTTAGATTAGGCTTGTCTCCAATCAGCTCTTACAACTTAAATTAACCTCTTTCTGTTACTTTACGTTTTGCTACATGGTTCTTTGCCTCTCTTTAGTTCTGTGTGTCCAACTTCTCCACATCTCTCTGGTGAAACTGTACACACTTCAGGACTTCCTCTCTCTCCTTGGAAGTCCTGCCTATTCTCTCCTGTCTAGCTACTGGACATTCATCTTTTTATTAAACCAATCAGAAGGTGCTTTGGCAAAGACATATCCTCACAGTGTACAAAACGATAATTCCACAGCAAGAAAGCTCCTTGAAGGTATTTAATTTTGATTATTAAGGAGGTCATAGCAAGACTTGAACTTTTAAAAGAGATTGAAATTTTAAAAGTGTTTGAATTGGCAAAGACTGTGAGACTTTTAAAAATAGTTTTAATGTGAGATTGTGGGATGAATCAGAAAGGAAGGATGTGGCTTAATAGTGATAATTTGTGCCTTAAGTTGACAAGGGGTCAGCAGTACGGGCTACCTCTGTGTGTCAGCTTGACAGAAGCTAGAGTCATCCATTGAGGAAATGCTTTGATGAGATCCAGCAGTAAGCAGTCAGTGGCAGAGGAGCTCAGCTCATAATGGGTAGTGCCATCCCTAGCTCCCGATCCTGACTTCTATAAGAAGGTGGCAAGTCAGTAAGTATCATCCTCCACGGCCTCTATATCAGGTCTTGCCTTCCAGGATCCTGCCCTGTTTGAGTTGCTGTCCTGAATTTCTTCAGTGATAAAGAGCAATGCTGAAGTCTAAGTCAAATAAACTCTTTCCTCTCCAACTTGCTTTCTGGCCATGGTGTTTCTGTAGAGCAATATAAACTCAAACTGAGACAAGGGAAATAGAATGGTCCCTTAGTTTTGGTTTTCTTCTGTTCTATACCAGGTAGCTCTTCTGACACGAGACAAAGACTTTGAATTTTCCTTTAATAAGCATGCTTAGGTTTAGAAAAGGAGAGAGCCATGGCTCCAACTCCAATGAAAATTTTAATTTTTAATTGAATTGGGTCCACAAAAGACCCTTCCCCTTTTATGTTTGTAAAGAGCAGACAAAACAAGCATTTGGGGTGATTTGTGAAATTCTGCCCTGTTAGAGGTGTGCTATACTATTGGGTCAAGTCACTCTTTTTTGGGTGGGGATTTTCATCCTTCTTCAGATGTCTCATTGTAGTAAGAGGTTTCTGGCCCGGACTTTCGGGCCTAGCCTCAAGGTTTAGACTTGCAGAGACACACAGATGCTTACAAGTTTTAGGCTGATTGGTGTAAGGCCCAGGCATATAACTTGCTAACTCTGTACCCTTAATCTAACCCTTGACTCTTATCCTGTTCACCCATAAGGCTCAGTACCTTTTCTCAGAGCAGCATAGCTATCCTGTTTCTTCTGGCTTCTCTCTGGCATTCTGCTCTGTTCAGTCTGTTCCTAGAGTTTTCTTAGTCTGGTAGCCCCGCCCACACTTCCTGTCTGCCTTTGGCCAGTCAGTGCTATTTATTAAACTCATAGGCAGGCACAATTACTTACAATGGAACAACATAATCCCCCTACATCTCATTTGTCCAGTGGTTTTTAAATTCCTTAGTTAGATGCTTTTATTCTCCTCAAAAGACAAAAATAGAACCCTGCTCCAACCCTAACTCTGGGGAGTTCCTCTTGTGGCAGGTTATATCTTTGTTAAGGTAAAACATATTTTAGCAACAGAAAAAGTATTTATAAATATACATATGTAATGAAAGGTGATTGTTAGTTATAAGTTAGTTTTGGATAGAATGACGAAGCTGTTTGATGAACTATTGCCTCTCCTAATGAAGAGATGTTTCTTGTTCTAATCAGTGTTGATGGTATCCATAGCTTTTCATCTCCAGTGGAAACAAAAGCAAAATCTCTTCCCCAACATAACACATAGCCTGGTTTTCATTTTGAGATCAACACATCTTTAAATATATAGGTTTAGTTCCAAGCAAAATCTCTTCTCCAGCATAACAGAAAGCCTGATTTTCATTTTGAGGTCACACATCTTTAAAATATATAAGCCAATTCAATTCTGCAGTTTTTTATACTATGCAGTGTTTTCTGCAGCCATTGTTACTTTCCCATTATCATTAAGAAACAAAGTTAATAGAGCATTGAGTAATCTATCTCTGGAGGTCTTTATTACAACTTTCTGTTTCTATTACTGCTTGTTCTGTAGGATTATGTTGTATACCTGTAATACACTTTATGCTGTGATATGCAAAAAACTGTTTTGTTTGACTAGAGACATATGCTGGAGCATTGTCAGTTTTAATTTGTACAGTTGTCCTCATAGTAGCCATAACATCCAATAAATGTAAAATTACAGAATCAGACTTTCTAAAACTTAAAACAATTGTCCATTGAAATCCGGAATGTGTATCTATGGTATGATGTACATACTTTAACTTTCCAAACTCTGAAAAATGAAACACATCTATTTGCCAGATTTCATTTCTTTAAGTTCCTTTTGGGTTATTTCCTACAAGTAATGAAGTTTGTTTATAAAAGAGGGATTAGGGCATTTCTTTATAATTTCCTTGTCTTATTGCCTGGCAATAGAAAAACCTTTCTTCAAACCTTTGTTACTAACATGGTGTTTGTTATGAAATTCTGTGGCTTCTACCACATTTCCTATGAACTGATCAATGTCATCACTACCTATGGGCCCTGATATGTGTTATATACAATGGATAATTTCTACTTCTGATTATTTCTTGTAATTGAATCATCTGGAATAAGTTCAGCAGTTTCAATATGTAAAATAACTCCTGCATATGGAGAGTTAGTGACTATCTTAAAAGATTTTGCAAAATCTAATGATACCTATCATAATAGCATATAATTCTGATTTTTTAAAAACTGAACCATAAGGACTTTAGGCCACTTTAGCTTTTTTCTTATGTTATAACTTGTCTTTTCTGATTTATTTACATCAGTATAGAACGGAGGGCTCCAGAAATTGTTGTTTCTTTTACTATATGAGGGAGAGTTCAATTACTTCTTTTTATAAACTGAAGTCTTTGCTTTTGGCATATTTGTTCCTAATCTTTCCCTCCAAATTACTGCAAGCTCATTGCCAATGTTCGTTTTTCTGCCTATAGTAAGAGGTACCATAGTTTTAGCTGGGTCTGTTTCTAGTAGTTAACAAAGTCTCAATTTTCCTTTCAGAATCAATTCAGAAGCTTTTTCAGCATAGGTCTTTGATTTTTTTTTACACTGTTTGCATGGTAAGACTATCCATTCTAAAATATTATCTCTCTCTGCACAAGAATTCCTGTGAGAGATTGAGTAGAAGTTACAATAACCAGAATGCAATCAAGCTCTGGATCCAAGAGACATACATGTGAATCCTATAATTTCTGTTCTACAAGAGCCAATTCTCTCTCAGCCTCAGCTGATTTTCTTGAACTATTTAAGTTCTTATTACCTTGTAAAGTTTGAGATAAATTAGTTCTTGATTTGTTAATCCAATTGTGGCCTGTAGCTAGTTAGTCTCCCAGCAATTTTGAAAATCATTAGGAGTTCATAATTGATTTCTCCTTATTTGTACTTTCCAGGGTTGCATTTTCTGTAAACCTATATAATTAATAGAATCTTTGTTTTTTTTTTTTTTCCTTCCAGGAGCAATTTGTAATCCCCAAAAAGGAAAAATTCTCTTTATTTCATCATTTTTTCCTCTAAGATATCTGCATCTGAATCATCCAGTAAGATAGCATCCACATAATGGTAAATTGTAGATCAAGGAAACTTATTATGAATTATATCTAATGGCTGTTGTACAAAATACTGACATAAAATGTGGCTGTCTAACATTTCTTGTGGTAAGACCCTCTAGTGGTATCTAGCAACATGTTGAGAATTATTATAAGTGGATATCATGAAGGCACTTTTTTTCTCTATCCTGTTCATGTTACATCAATTACTCTACCCTTAGGTAATAAGGAAGGCATGGGACTATCAGCTGGGAAGAGCTCATTGGTTAGATCAATTTAGTCACAGCTCTCAGATCTATTAACACTCTCCATTTCTCCAGACCTTTTTAAAAATAACAAATACAGGAGAATCCCAAGGACTGGCCAATTCTCCAATATGTTCAGTACTTAGCTGCTCTTCATGTAGTTATTCCAGTGCCTGCAAATTTTCTGATCTCAAAGGTCATTGTTCCATCCACATGGGCTTATTAACCATCTTAAAGATGGGAATGTTGATATCTTTGAAAGATCAAAAGTGGTTGTGTTAGCATGAATGGTCAGTGACTGTTATTGATACCCTTTAATATTTCTCTCGTAAGCATTCTTTATTTAATGGTTTGTTTCTGAGATTAAAGGAATTCTAATGTGTTTTCCGTTGCTGTAATAAATTACATTCCTATGAATTCATTGGTGTGTTAGCCACATATGGCTTTTATTTTCCTTTCTGTCCTTTTGGCCCTAGACACTAGACCCACATGGACTTTGTTTTGCATGAGATAAAGTTTCAATCCTTAGAATCTGAATATTACTTCCTCAATAGGCCAAATGTAGATGCCAATATTTTGGTGAAATAATTATTACATTTGTGCTAGTATTTCAATTACAATGCCACTTATATGTATTTTTTAGTTTTGGTCTTCCCCTGAATTTTCTATTTTATCTCCTGAAGGTGTTGTGTCCTTGATCACATTGGGAATAGTATATATACATTTAACAACAGGCATTATGTCTTTTAATTACTCTGTGGATGAGTTTCTTCCATGCTGACAAGGAAAGTTTGAACTAAATTAGATATTGGGACCTATGGATGGCTGATGGAAAAGGGTTACCTTCCCTGTGTTTTGTTGATCTACATTTATTTGTCCAGTGCCAGCCTTTGCCAAACCTTCTGCACACTCTAGAAAGCTGGGGACTTCTGTTTTTAGAAATACAGAAAAAAACATTGTTTTTAGAAATACCTTGCCTACAATCCCTTTTGAGATGACCTTGTTTATAATTAAAACATTTGACATTTTGATTTTTCTCAAAACTTCTAGAAATTACTTCTCCTATGAAAGCAGCACCATAAACATGAGATCCAATATCAGCCATATTTCTAATTCATTCATCTATTGATGCTGATTCTGCCTTTAAAGGCCTAATCACCCTTTACATTCTGTCGCGAGCACATACCCTGTTTACAGGAGAGGAAATAATCACTTTTGGTTCGAACTTGGAATAACACTCATTTATTCACATACAAGCAAGTTCACAAGCATATTAGTACAAGGTATAGGGTTTCTCCTGCTCAGAGCTGAGGTACCTTCTCCAATGCCAGTCCAGGCTCGCAATGTCTGTACCTCTGGATTTGGGGCTTGGCTCTCTCAGTGGATTTTGTCAACAGTGAGGACTGGATCTCTGGTCTCTGGTGGAGGAGAGTCTCAGCATGCCCGTCAGTGATGAGGCCTGGTGGGCTTCGTTCATGGTCAAGATTCGTGACAAGGCCCTGGTGGCCTTATCATTCTACCCCTCCTTGGTTACACTGTGTCGTACATTGCTTATCACACTCAGCACACTCATATGCTCTTCTTGCTATGCTTATCACGTCCTGACCTCTGGTCTTACATGCTCCTTACACATTCTGAATTAGTGTTTTCAAAAGCCAAAGATTTAATTAATATTTGTCTGACTTCTGGATTTGGTACTATTCTATTTGTAGCTGAAGACAGTCTTTGTAAAAAAAAATAGTGAAGGCTTCTTTTGGGCCTTGCATAATTTTAGCAAATGTCTTGATTATTCTACCTTTTCTCAAGCATTTAAGACTGCTAAATGACGTAGCACCAAGGTGTGATCATCATATTGGACCTAACAAATGTTCTTAGGAAATACAAATACCTCTAGCTCTATTTGTTCTTCTATGGCCCCAGCTTCCTCTTTCTACCATGCTATCCTTTGTAACTGAGGACCAACTTCCAATATCATGGTTGCTAAATCTTTTCAGTCTTGGAGGATAATTTTGTTCTGAGTTGTCCATGAATCTTCTTTACACAGGGTGAATGCTTACCATATAAAATGACCGCTTTTTTATATCTCAAGTCTAATATTTCTATAGGATTCCACTTAACTTTTGTATAACCTCAGGGTATCTGCTGGTCATTCTTGTATGGTAACTGGATAAACTAATGGTTATAGTAATAACCTTGTCTCCCCTTCAGATTTATCATGTGGTGGTGTGGTGGGTTCTTGTCTAAATGTCTCTGCTGTGTCTGAGTATATTCTTATTTTTCTTAGTATGTCTTTCTAAGACTTGTATCTTATCCATCAATTTTATAATTTGGCACAGTTATCAAACCACTTTTATAGGATAATATATGAATTACCAAACTGAAGATAATTACAGTCAACATTATGTCAGTCCCAACTAAGTTGGCTATGTCTTCATTTACTTATTCTATTTTTAAGGCATCTATCATTGCACCACAGAGAGTTCTAAGTCTCTGAATTGTGATATTTTCCAGTTTTAGTGTGGGGAAGATTATTCTTTTTAAGTATCATCTCTCTAAGAATTTCCTAGGGGCCTCGTCAAATCTGCCGACTTTCCAGTTAGTACACAGCAGCTGTGGTTTTAACAATGTGAACAGGTTACATGGGGAGAGGAGCAAAGGCATGGTGGGCTGCCAGGTGGCACATCAGGCATTGGCATGATGGTAGGAGAGAGTATTGTGTGAGGAAATGGCACATCCGAGGTAGACATGGGGGCTTCCTGGATAATAGAGCCAGAGATGTGCATCTGAGGCTTTGGTGTCTGTAGGAGCACATGGGCACAGAGTGTCCTGGTTACATGTGTGAAGGATTAGTAGCAGCAGCAGATTCTCAAGGAGCAGATGTAGGGGAACCAAGGAACCAAGACAGGAGAAGCCCATAACCAGAGAGGTATTAAAGGTGGTGATGGGAGATGCCACCTGAGGAGTAGCTTCAGTGGTGAGGAGAAGAGCTAGAGCTTCAGAAGCCCCAGTGTGACCTCATTCTATACCTTGGATACCAAATGTCATTTTTTTTTCTTTTAAATCTAAGTTGTTCTAGTACAAATAAAGATTCAGGAGTCAGATATTGGGGTAAAAACTGATAGATTAAAGAAGTGATGGAGGAAATGACCAGCTGACCTATTAACACTTCCCAGACCAAAGGCAAGGACCAAAAGCCTGTGAATGTCCAAGTCTCTCCCTACTCCATCCTGTGCTTTTCTATACTTATCCTGAGTCCTTCCTATTCTCTATGACTCATTTGTGTCAACCAGTTGCTGGCTTTGCTCCCTGATTCAAGGTTAACTTTACTAACACAGTCTCAGGGTGTCACAGTGTGGTTATATATCCCCAGACGGGCAAACAAAATGAGCCAAACAATGCACTGGAAGGCCACCCTCTGTGGTCATGTCATCGAGGACTACCGGGGTATGGCTGCCTCCCAGGCTGTTCAGTCCGTGTGTCTTGATTAAATAATCCTGTATTTTGATTAATTTATTTTCTTCTCCTATATAATATTTATTCATCTTATTTTTTGGTTCGTCTGATAATAAATGCATTTTTGTGGCATTTTGATACATATTACATCATTATCATTTCCTGATTTCTTTATCTTATCTCCTTCTTCACCTTTTATTAATTTTCTTACTCCTTACAGATATTTATCCCTTCAGAGTCCATGTCACAAATAGCCCACTACCCTCTCTTCTCCTCATTTTCACTTACGTTATGCCTTTTTCTTCATTCTCATAATCCCTTTTATTAACTTCCATATCATAAACTTAAATCTGGATTCTTCATATAAGAAAAAGCACAATATTTATCTTTCTTAATTTGTCTTTTCCCCCACCCAACATTATGATTTTTTCCTGTGATCATCATAATTTATCTTTAATTATTGATAAATAAAATTCGGTTTTATGTATGTGCCAAATCTTATCTTTAAAAAAGATTTATTTTAATTTTATGTGTATGGATGTTTTGCCAACATACACTTGTGCACCATGAGCATGCAGTGCCCTTGGAGGCCAGAAGAAGGCACCAGATACCCTAGAGTTGGAGTTATAGATGGTATGAGCCACTCTGCCTGTGGGTGCTGGGAATTGAAAACACGTCTCCTGTAGGGCGATTTTTCTGTCTCCTGT
This sequence comes from Phyllotis vaccarum, assembly GCA_033318265.1. Classification (NCBI taxonomy): domain Eukaryota; kingdom Metazoa; phylum Chordata; class Mammalia; order Rodentia; family Cricetidae; genus Phyllotis; species Phyllotis vaccarum. The sequence continues at coordinate 597,764 of JARWLC010000084.1, forward strand.
GGATATGTGTTGCTACTATTGGTTAATAAAGAAGATATTCTGGCCTATGGCAAGACAGGAGACAGCTAGGTGGGGAATCCAAGAGAGGTAGAGAAAGAAGGGTGGGATCCAGACACTGCAGGCTTCTGAAGAAGCAAGATATAATGGAACACAAGTAGAGCCACAAGACAGGAGGTAAGGCATACATATTAATAGAAATGGGTTAATTTAAGATAAAAGAACTAGTTAGCTATAAGCCTGCGCCATAGAACAAATAGTTTGTAGTTAGTTAATATTAAGCCTCTGAATGATTTTTTATAAGTGGCTGCAGGACCATGGAGCTGGGTAGAACACAGAAAAACTTCTGTCAACTCAGGTCCTTTGCAAGAGCAGCAAATGCTCTTAACCACCGAGTCATCTCCCCAGGCCCATCAAACTTTCCTTATTTACGCATCTCTTGATAGGTGGTTTTATATTTGTGGCTATTTAAAAGCATGCATCAATAAATGTGGGTGAAAGTGCAATTATTTTAATATATACTGTACTGGGATTTGACATATATATAAACCCAGCAACCACCACTCTAGTGAAGGTGTAGATATTCATAACTCCAAGTGCTCTTGCCTCTGTGCTCATGTCTGCCACTGAGTTGATTTCCATAACAGTCTAAAACTTCCCATAAACTTCAGTACATGCAGACACACTGGCGCAGATGCTCATATATGCTTTTTGTATGTGTTTGGTTTTTAGACTTACCATTTAAAAAAATTCATCCTTATTGTTTTGTATCAATTCTGTTCATCGTTGTAATTCTGAGGGTTATTTTGTTTACACATATTGAAATTTATTGATGAAGAATGATTCAGCAGTTAAGTAGATGCTGTTCTTTCAGAGGAACAGAGTTTAGTTCCCAGCACCCATAACTGCTGGCTCACAACTGCCTGTAAGCTCCATAACATCTGGACTCTCTGGACATCTACATTCATGTGCGCATAGCCGTAGACACATGCACATAATTGAAAGTGAATCTTGAGATAGATTGCATTTGCCCATCCACTTGTTGGTAGCTATGTTTTTCTCTGAATTTAACAAATGTTCCTCTTTTTTGATGTTTTTCCTTTCGTAGAACAGTATTTTTCCTGTTCTTTGAGTGTGAGCTATATTTAGTGATTTGATATTGTACTGGGTGGTTTTGTGTGTCAAACTGACACATGACAGTCATCAGAGCAAGGAGCCTCAGCTGAGAAGATGCCTCCTGGAGATCCCTTTGTAAGGCATTTTCTCATTTAGCAATCAATGGGGAGGGCCCAGCTCATGGTGGGTGGTGCCATGCAGTTTCTGAAATAGAAATTCTTCCTAAATACTACTTTTTTGGTATTAGTCTACTAATTTATTCACACACCATATATTTACAAAGCATATTTTTGTGCCAGATAACAGGCTGGGCATACAAGTGAACTAAAACACAACCATGGTGTTCAAGTGCTCACTGGGGATGACAGACAAGCAGATGATCCTAATGCTAGAGACACAGACTTCAAAGACTTTAGGAAGCAGATAGGACAGCTCAGAGCTAGTGGGAAGCGGTAGGGGCTCCTGGAGGCAGTGCTGCCTGTGTTGTGTTCTTACACACTCACAGTGTTGTGGGCAGTGTTGGAGAGAAAGCCATGCTCACTGGCGGGGGAAGGCAGAGCTCCATGTGCTCAGGAAAATGGAGGAAATATGTTGATGAAGTTGGACTTGCTGATTTGCAGTGACACAGATCTGTAGTATCAGACAAAAATCCCTTCTAATAAAAGTCATCACTATTAATGAAGACCTGGCAATGTACTCTGCTGGCAGCTCTGGTCAAAGCTCCTTGCTGCTTGAGATTGCAAATGCTGACACCCAGAAAGTCACTGATGAGGAAGGACAAAGTATTAAAAGAGTGTGTAACTATAAGCCACATTTAACCATCAACTCTCCCTCTAGCCTGCCCAGAGAAACATGAAGATGTAAGCACTCAGGCAGGAACAAAACCATCCTAAAGAGACATTTATACTCCCCTTTTTAGCTTTCAAAAAACGAATCTTCTCAACACCCCAATCTGAATTTTCTCAGGAGTCTCATGCTGGGAGAAGAAATAGATGCCAGCAAGATGGTGAAGAGAAGGAGGGGACTGAGGGAATTTTAAAGTGAGGGAATGTGTTGTGGATTTAGTCTGGCAGCTTGTCCTCTCTCTTGTGACAGCTCCTCCCTGCTACCTCAGTACAAGGCTGTTGCCTGTTCACCTTTCATCTGAGAAGACATTTTCTGCTGGAGACTGATCATACTTTATAATCCCACCTCTTATACAATGGCGGAAGCCAAAGGTCAGAAACTGGGATTTTAATCCTTGAGAACTGGGATCTTGAGAGAGATCTGAAAGAAGAGGAGAGCCAGTAGCATTCAATATACTTTACAAGGGATTTATGTGTTTAAAAATATACTACTCCATAATATACACTAATAATCTTTTCAGTGTAACTAACGGTATCTAATAAGAGCTTCAATATAATTTTCACTAAGATTTCAAATTATTTGTGTAAGCATTTGGATTGCCTTACCATCCACAGGCACTCTGTAAATTTAAGTTCTTCAGAATGGAACCTTATAGAATAATGTTTAAGATCTTTCAGTAGGAGAAGGTGAAATGGTTCCACCCTTAAATAAGAAGCTATCTTCAATTGATATTGCCTCACAAAGGGAAAAATCAGTTTTCTTCAATGGAGTCTCATTGGTTAAATTAATTTTACTTTAGGGTAGGCCACATGCTCTGGAGTAGCTGACCCCACAAAACTAACTCATTGATATTTCCGTAGACTCTCTGTTTTATTTTTGTATTTTCTGTCTCATTGGTCTTTTGCTTATTTGTTTTAATTTTCATTTTTCTATTTTGTGTGTGTGTATGTTTTTTGAGAGACATACATGGAAGATCATAAAGTTGGGTGGGTAGGGATGTGAAGAAGAGGTTTTGGGAAAACTTAGGGAGGGTTTTCCTCATAATCAAAATTGAAAAAAAAAAAAAAAAAGAAAATGTTGGTGGGTGAAGGTATCATACAAGGCCACTGCAAACCCAGAGAACAAAGGAAATAACCTGAAAATTTACAGGGTTCTTTGAAAAAACCTGAAGCACTTTTAATAAGCAATTTTGACAAATAGTTCCATGGAATGTTCTGAGGAGTTAGTAGCAAACTTGGAATATTAGGAGTGGCTGAGTTAGCTTCCCGAGGACACACAGCTCAGCCACATTCTTGGTTTCATTCAGCCTAAGCCTCAAGAATGAGGGAATGAGTAGAACCTTCATGTGTCTCTGAGCTCAAGGAGGAGGGAGCCATCCAAGAATCACCATGGGGGAAATGCAAGAACTGTGGTGTGCATTTGAAGAAATGTAGAAGTTAGAATTTAATTATTGATTTTAGATTGTTCTTAGGTAGTATGTTTGATTTGAAGCTCCTGAGTAAGGGCTGGAAATGTACTAGAGGTTCAAGAACCAAGGAGAGAGAGAGAGAGAGAGAGAGAGAGAGAGAGAGAGAGAGAGAGAGAGAGAGAGAGAGAGAGAGAGAGAGAGAGAGAGAAGTTTAAAATTTTATAAGCAAGTTTTTTTAAGCTGGGGAGACATTACAATGGTCTAAAATTATCTAATTTTAGAGACCAATATTAAAAGAGGGGAGCATATTTCCATAACATAATGTGTATAACAAGTGGTACCCCAGGACACTAAGTCATGACTCTGCAGGCAAGGCTCATAGGTGGCTTTCACAGTTATTCCCAGTTAGTGGGAAAAGGCTCCTGACAATCAAGTCAGTCAGCATCATCCTACCCATCCTCTTGGGGAATTGTTGCTCTTAGTGAGGCCTGGAACTCTTAAAAGCAGTGAGAGAGGGCTACTAAGCATCGTCAATTTATTTAAGCTAGTAAAGGTCATGGTTAATGGTGGAGCAGTAATAAGGCAGGATTGGAAGCCTTTATCCTAGAAGGGCTATCCCATGTTCAGAACTAGGAGTACAGATGAATAGGCTAAGGGGGTGAAGTCTGTGTACAGAGTGTTCCTCATTAACTCCACCCCAGTGAAAGTCAAAGGAAATTCTTAAGAACAAGGTTACTGCAAAACTAGACAGAGGACTTGGGGATTTCCATTCCACCTACTCACATATAAGCATACTTGAGGGCTTTTTTCTCACTCAGCCTCTTATTGCAGACATGGCCTTCTGCATCTGTGTAAGTTGGAGTCTGATAAGAAAAAAATGGGAAGGAAAAGTATTTCTATGCATTGGGAATACAGTTTCACAGTTCAGGAGGAGATAGAGCCTGGAAGGTGAGGGGGTTGGTGGGTACCATTCAGGAGACAAAGTAGACTTTGTTAACTTCACAACAGGAAGATGGTACTCTGGAAAGAGGTCATTTGGTTTATTAAACTTTTGCAATATTTTATTTATGTATTTATTGTATGTGTACATGTGTATTCAGCATCAGGGTCAGAAGATAATCTGCAAGAATCAGTTCTGTCTCTCCAGCTCCTAGGTCATTAGGATCAAATTCAGGTGGTAAGGCATGATGGCAAGAGCTTTTTGCCAGATAAGCCTTTCTGCCAGCCAAACTTGGGAGAGATGGTAGAGCAGTGTGCTTCAACAAGGCTGGCAAGATGTGAAATTAGGGAAATAGTTTTCAGAGTTCTCAACCTTAAGCTTCTCTCTCTTTTCAAAGGAAAATTTCACAAATCTCATTTATTTTAAGTTATCAGTGATCTAACACAACAAAAATATGTCCTCATCAAGAGAACCTGCAATCAGGGCAGTGCCCAGCACGGGATGAAACTTCCACTGAAGGAGCATCTGAAAGATGTTTTCGAATGGAGTGTGAGGAGGTTTTTATATGGTTTGCAGACCCGATTCTTCCCCATCTTTCAAAATTCTTCAGTAAATGAAATTAAACTTAGATATAGTTCCTATGTTCTGTGGTTGGGATCCTGGTCTAATTAAAAGAAGATATTATGCTCTATAATAATAGTTATAAAATACAAAAATGCAGATTTACAGCATTAAACACAGCATCACCCCAATACAGACATGATCAGAAATCAATGGGGATATTAATAAGCATGCAACAGTGTGGAGATTATCACTTAATCTGGGTTCATTCTGAACTAGTCACAGATGGCTCAGAGTATCCTGTGAAGCTGACACATTTTGGAAATCTGCTTCAGAGTTGTTTTAGAATCTGTGTACAACTTTTGGAGCACTGCAGTGTCTTTACTTTTGATACCTGGTTTAGGAAAGGCAAATTAATATGTGGTGATATATTGTGCACCTAATAAAGTTTGTCAAAAAATCAGAGGACAGAGCCAGCCACAGAGCCATAGCTGTGTGTCACAGAGTGGTGACACACACCTTCAGTCCTAGCACTTGCCAGGCAGAGGCAGATATTTGCCTGGCTGTCTGTGAGATCAAGGCCAAACAGAGCCAGGTGGTGTGGCACACACCTGTAATTCCAGTACTTGATATCTCATGCCTCTGTTCCCTCTACTTGAGAAACACACATGCCTTTAATCTCAGCACCAGGACATTTGAACCCGAAAGTGAAATGATTGGGCAGAGAAAGAAATACAAGGTGGAGGAGACAAGAGTTTGCCCCTTCCGTGATGGCCCGAACTTCCCTTCCTTTTCCACTGAGGCTGAGGTGTTGGCAAGGTGAGAGTGACTGTGGCTTGTGTCTCTGTCTCTCTGATCTTTGAGCTTTCCCCAATATCTGGCTCTGGGTTTCTATTGTAAGATCTATTAACATTCATGCAATATTCATAAGGTAGAAAGTTGGTAGTTATATTGGGGATATATTAGATATATATCTTAAGAGGAATGAGACTAATATTCTAATTTGAGCTATAATATGGGAATTAAAAGTTTCAAGAGAGGGAGAGATACAGATTGTTGGGTAGGAGCTGGTGGGTCAAGCAGACAGAACAATTAAGGCGAAGAATAGGGTGTAAAGGGTGGCAGGCGTTATAGATGACTCTCTTGTTTTTCTTTGCTTAGATTGTCCATTCTGAACAATGGCCATCAACGACTTCTGACATGATTGACAGTGACAAAGTGAAGAATATAAACGAGCATATCAGATCCCAAACCAAAGTTTTTGTGCAGAGCCAGATCCTTCTGCTAGGCTCTAAGATCCTCCAGCTCCAAAGAAACTGTCATGTTATGAAATTGACAAGGGAACAACCACCCACCTCACCCTGAAGGTGGTAAAGCCCAGTGATGAAGAACTGCCCTTGTTTCTGGTAGAATCAAACAATGAGGGGAAAAGTCACCTCCTCCAAGTTTGAAAATCCAACTCAGTTGCTCAAGTGAAAGGGATGATCGAGACTGTGACCCCCGACTCAGATTGTGACTTGCAGTGGGAAGAGGCTGGAAGATGGACAGATCATGGCTGACTACAACATCAGGAGGGCTGTTTGCTCTTTTTGACAGTGTATTGCTTTGGGGGGGTTGACTATGTGGATGGGGTTAAAGATCCAAGACCGCTTCTTTTTAGCTCTTCCAATCATTTGGTGATTTCCAAAAATGAATGAGGATGAAGTAAAGATTAGAAATGAGTGATGTGGATTATATTTGTCAAGTCTGTGATTCCTTGTTTCTGACATAGTTCATTATGTGGCAGAATTGTTGCCGAAAGCAGAAACTGAGATGCTAGTCAGAGGTGGTGGCACACACTTAATTTCAGGATTTGGGAGAATGATTATTGAACCAAACTGAGTTCTACTTATAGTGAATAGAGAAGTAATGTATTGTAATTTTTTTTTTTTTTACCCCAACAGGATTACACTCTAAAAACAATTTAGAAATTCATCTATTTATCATTCTTTCTTCATATTTAAAGATATTTGATATGAAATAAAAACCTAGTACCTTCTCCATCTGCTGTGTCTAACATCTACCAAAATGTTCATCCCAGGGCGAAGAAGGGAAGGGGTTAACTTCTGCGTTCTTCTGACTGATAGAGCTTCCTTAGTCAGAGGATGCCTTTGCCCACCTTCTTCTATTTGCTCCTCTGTCTCACTTCCTGGACACATGCAGGCGTTTCTTAAAACTATTTCAAGAGCCTTATTCTGCAGTTGGGATTCCCAACTTGCCTATAATTGTAGATTTTCCTTGTAGTCTTATGTATCAAATGTTCTGTGGTGGGCACTGGTCACCTGGATAGTTCTACATTAGCTCGCTGGCTACTACAGAAGAGAAACCATGTCCTGTTTCTGAAAGCTCACTTTGTAAGGTATAGTACACGACCTTATTAACTCGAGAAATCTTTCATGGTCTTTTGTAAGCCTGGGGAAAACCAAAGGCTGGCACCAACCAGGTGTCCGGAGGATGAGGAAGGTCGGCTCTTCCATCATGCTTCCTTACCCCATCACTATGTAGTGTGTTTATATGTTTCAGGGATTTCCCCTCAAGATCCCCAACCCCAGCCGGTGAGAGAAAGGGATCTCCCTGGACATCTCGAGGACAAAACTTGCAGATTCTCTTGCAAAGACAAACAATATGGGCATCCTAGTCCCGGGACCCTGTGCCCTTCTTAGTCCCCTCACTGTCCGACCTGTCGCCTCTCCAGACTCCGCAAGAACCGCAGCGCCGCCCCCTTCACTTCCTTGTTCCGCAGTGTGTAGATGAGGGGATTGAGCGCCGGCGTGACCACTGTATAGAAGAGCGAGACGAACTTACCACGGCCCTGGTTGTAACTGTGTGTGGGTTGCAGGTAGGTGTAGGTGGCGGAGCCATAGAATAGGCAGACAGCGGTTAAGTGAGAGCCACACGTGCTTGCCGCTTTCCGCCGGCCCGCGCGGGAGCGCATACCCCAGACCGCGCGGCCCACGGCGGTGTAGGAGGCCAGGATGACCGCAGAAGGCACCAACAGGATGACCACCCGCGCGGCGAACATCTGGCGCTCGGTGGCGCTGCGGCCGCCACGGCAGGCTAGCTGCAGCAGCGCGGGCAGCTCGCAGATGAAGTGGTCCAGACGGCGGGCCGCGCACAGCGGACGCGCGGCCAGCAGGGCAGTCTGGGCAGCGGAGTTGGCCAGGCCACCAAGCCAAGAGGCGCCGGCCAGAGCGCGGCACAAGCGCGGCGAGGCGAGCGCGCCGTAGCGCAGCGGGCGACATACGGCAGCCGCACGGTCCAGCGCCATAACCGCCAGCAGCACGCACTCGGCAGAGCCAAGGGCCAGCGATGCGCACAGCTGCGCCATGCACCCGCCGCGCGGTAGCTGCAGCACCGGGCCACACAGGCTGGCTAGCAGAGGTGGCACCACACTGGTGGTGAAGCCCACATCCACCAGGGCCAAGTGGCAGAGGAAGTAGTACATGGGTGTATGCAGGCGTGGGTCGCGAATGGCCAGCAGCACCAACGCCGCGTTGCCGGTCAGTGTTAGAAGGTAGCAGAGAAGGACGAGCACGAAGAGGACAGGTTGCAGCGAGGGCCAATCAGAGAAACCCAGCAGCAGAAAGCGCTCCGCTGAGCTGTGATTAACCTGAGGGAAAACTCCAAGAAGGTTCGGAAGGATAAGGCAAAGTTTAATGCTAGCGGGCTTGGTGGTGCATGCCTTGCAATTGGGAGGCAGAGGCCGAAATTTTGGTGAGTTTGAGGCCGGCGTGGTCTACATAATGAGTTCCAGGTCAGCCAGAGCTACATAGTGAGATCCTGTCTTATCGTTATCCATGACAAGCGAGAATCCCCAATGTGGGATAAACTGGGCAAGAGAGGAAAGCCCACACCCAAATTTTAGTTTCATTACATAGCCACATGCCATGTTCCCTCACAAGCTCCTTCAAGTGAGACAATGCCCCTGTTTAACAGGTGAGCCAGTTGGGGTGTCCTAAGTCCATAGCTAATCAGGTCTGTCTCCTCACTCTGGCTGCACTTCCAGGAATTAAAGAAATTCATTGTCTCTACCAAGGAAAGCTAGGAAGATACTGAAGGAAGTATTTTACTCTGAACCTTCTCCCCTCATTTTCCTTAAAAGTGTGCGTTGCCTGACAGTCAAGTCTGAGTGAGACTGGGTGGAATAGCATGGACACTTTTTGGTTTATGCAACAGTTAAAGCTGAAGCTAGGAGAGCCCTGAGCAGACAAGCCAGTCAAGCTTCACAGAAGCAAACCAAAGTGGTTTGTAAATGTCTCCATTATATAAAAGAAAAATGCAGTCTCAACCAGATAGGAGCAGCTGACAACTATGTGGTGTAGCTATAGACTTTTCACTGGAATAGACCAAATATGATAACTGTAGCCATCAAATATTTCCTTTTTCTTGACCCACCTTCCCTCCCCCCTCCCCCCTCCCTCCCTCCCCCCTCCCTCCCTCCCTCCCTCCTTCCTTCCCTCCCTCCCTCCCTCCCTCCTATCTTTTGTCCCTGACTGCCTCTTTGTTTCCTTTCTCCCTTCTCTGCTGCCCACTGGCTCCACCCTCCCTTCCTTTTAACAAGGTCTCATGAAGGTTGGCCTTCAGTTCTATTTGTAGCAGAGGATGATCTTGAACTCCTGACCCTCTTATGTTTACCTCCAGAGTGCTGGGGTTATAAGCATGTGCCACCGTGTCCAGTCTTCAAGCAACCGTTTCTTTGTTTTACTTCTATGCTCATCCTATAAAAATGTTCCTATTGGCTTCCCACTGCTGCTCCCTGAACCACTTCCACCTGATTCAGGAACAACTATTGCTCAAATAAACTCTCTAAAGTTTATTGTGCTTCAGTTTTTACTACTTTGGGCTGAGGATTGAATCTGGGACCTCGTGCGTGCTAAGCATATGCTCAGTACTGACGTTTATCCCAACAACATGAGCTTGTTTTTTAATGTTATGTTGTTGTCTAATCTATGGAGGCTACTTATAGAGCACAGGACCTCCTGCTGTAGATGTGGCACTCACAGACTAGCCTGCTGGAAGAAGGAACACTTCCTGTCAGCAGAAATGAAAAGACCTTAGTCCTAGCAAGCAGAGCCACCTCTCGTTGGTTATTTGAGATATAAAATTCACTTCATGTTATTCTGTCTCAAATTTGTCATGTATAAATGGGAGAGTTTGAAGTGGATGATTTCTTGGGTCTATCCTGGATTTTTCTGTCAATCATTTAAAAAAAAATGAAAAGAAATGTAAGAAACAAGGAAAACCCTAGAAACTGATGCTGAATAATATCTGGTAGTATGGATAAAATTTACACAGAAATTTTTCTATGTATGTTTCTTGACAGATGTTATCATATACTTAATTTATAAACACACTCACTGATTTTAATTTTTTTTTTTAAAAAAAACAACCTTTTTGGCTGGAAGAATGGCTCATCAGGTAGAGACACTTACAGTCTAATAGCCTGAGTTCCATCCCTGTGACCCCAATAGTGGAAGAGAAATGACTCCTTCAAGTTGTCCCCTGGTCTTCACATGTATGATTGGGATGCACGCCCCATCCCAACTGATGCTTATGTGTCTATCAATCACAGTCTTTTATACTTCTTCTAGGAAGTAATACCTGTCCCAGGAAAACATTTTGCTTATCCTTATCAGGCAGAATAAGTTTAATGTGAATAAGTGCAGGGTTCAGGACCCAGACCCTTTTGGTTTGAGTCATCCTTCTGCTACGTCCTAAATGATAACTGTGAGCATGAAAACCTAAGTGTGTAACAGGAGGCAGATACACACAGTGCTTTGAACAGTGCCTGGCACATAGTAGGTGAGTATTAATTGTTATTAGCCCTATCTTCTACCAGCGTGTAAGGTTTTGTTTTCATCGTTTGATTTGTGTGTGTGTGTGTGTGTGTTGGAAATTGAACCCAGGGCCTCATGCATGTTGAATATATATCCCTGGCCTTGGAAATAATTTTGTTTTTCAAGACAGTCTCACTATGTACCTTAAGCTGGCCTCTCACTGAGAATTGTCTTGCTTCTGCTTCTTGAGATTCCAGGTGTGTGCTTTTGGATCACTTCTGTTCCAGTAAATGAGTGGTCACAGAACTGGCATAAAAATTCATTTTCCTTCATATATTAACTTGAATATTTCCTTGACTAGAAATTAGATAGTAGTCTTATTTTACACAGCAGAATAGGGAGGGGCTCACAATTAAATGTACCCATAGTCACATCGCTTGTAAGTGATTTATTAAGATCATTACTCAAACCTGACTAACTCCATGGTCTTCAGCTTTACAGGTTATATTATGTGAGATTGTGGGGTATAAAAGGACACACAAAACTTGATTTTTACTTCTAGACAACTTTACTTCATTGGGGCTGAACTGAACATGGATGAAATATAAGACATGGTATTTAACTTTGTGAAGTAGTGGTGGCTAGAGGTATTGAATTAAAACTCAAATTCTTCAGTATTGTGATTTGGTTTTATAACTATGTACCAGCACAGCTAGGAAAGTCCTAAAATATTTGCCTTCAGACATGGCACTGCATGAAAATAGGTACACACTAATAAAATTTCACAGACAGTCTTTATGTTATGCACAAATTCCAAAGAACACAGTTATAACACGTGCACACACACACACACACACACACACACACACACACACACACACACACACACACACCACTGATGATGTTCAGAAGGCAAATCTATTGTAAATAATATATATCTTTAAACTTTCCTTGACTTTCTAGAATGTGACCCTGAGCTGCAATAGCATTTATTCTTAGAGCAATGCAATAAACTTACCTTCATTTTAAAATTCTGGTCCTGACTTTAGATCTTGATTTTATGTTGATGTCTTGTTCATGTTCTGGATTCCTTGGGTTTGAAATGACAGGGAAACATTAACAAAAGACCCAAATATTTGACTGTATTGGTTGCTAGAATGAGTGCCTGAGATAAGAGCCAGGTGCCTTAGGATGAAGGAAAGAGGTGGGCGCCATCCTGCTCAGCAGAGAAATGAATCAGTGGCTTAGAAGAAAAATGCCTGAGTATGTGGAATTGTGGGGCTGTTACTGTAGAGTCTTGTAAAGAGCACAAACAGGCCAAACGTGTGAGTCTTGTGTTGGTAGCCAATTAACCTTAGCTGGTGACTACATCAAAATATTCTTTTAAAATCCAACAGGACAGAGAAAACTGAAGAAATACTGACACCTCTCACTAGAGACAAGAATATACTTCCCTGCTCCTCAGTTGATGGGGTGCAGTGCTGGGAAATCTGTGTCCCGCTCCCATAATTAACACTTTCCATGAAAGTGTCCAGAGAGACGGTCCCCAAGGTGATGGAGGGAGAATCCTGGAGAGACTATCCCTTCAGGGTACTGTGTCTCTGGCAGGCTAGGGAGGGTAGAGGTAGCACAAATTCCTCTTCTTTTTTATTTCCACGCTGTTCAGTCATTGATTGACCTGCCCACCCATAAGCAAGTCTCTTTCATGTCTGCAAAGCAGCTTTAATCTATTGAGATACTGCAGATTCAAGTCATCTTAAGGTTTTGTTTTTTAACTTATAGAGAAGGAACAGCATTTTAATAGATAGCCCAAGCTGCCGAGTGCTGGGACTACTGGCCTGTTTGCTCACATCAGTCTCATCCTCAGCTAGACATTGGCTTTTATCACACTTGTAACCCCATCCATCCCTTCAGCTCCCCTTTATTCTTGAATATATTGTGTTTGTCCTGCTCTTTACTCTTGTTATAAATCTTAGCGAATTATTATCCACAAAAATAAAAACATGTACCTTTATCTTCCATTTCTTTCTTTAGTGATGTGGGAATTTATTTCAGTTTCTCCTCTACTTCACGACATTATCTCTCTCTCTCTATCCAGCCCAGATGGCCTTCTGCCATTATAATTACCTCTTTGGGGCTAGTGAAATGGCTGATTGGTAAAGGTGCTTGCCACCGCCCCTACAATGTGAATTTAATACCCAAGACTGACATGGTGTAAGGAGAGAACTGACTTGACCTCCAGCTTCCACATGTGGGCTGTAGCATACACACGCCGTTACCTTACTGTCACTAAACACACAAATTAACACAAAGTTTAAAAATAACTAATTCTTTGTAAACTCTAAGCAATATTTTCAATTTTTAATATCTTTTTGGGTAAGTCGCTACCATATTTAAATTAAACTCAAATTTGATTCATTACCTATGCTTGTTTGGTTGATAGTGGCTGGAGAAAATCTCACAGACAGACTGAGAGGTTTCATTTTATTCTGACAACTGACTTTTTAAAGAGCAGGCACAAAAGTCATCAGAATATATTCTGTATGTAGTGTAGCTGTGGGAATATTTTCAAATACAATAAAAACATTTGGAGATATCAGAGGGATCTACCCACAGTCAGTCTAGGAGGATCAGACAGTGGTAACTCACACCTTTAATCCTGGCACAGGAAATATCTGGGAGTGGTGACCTATGCCCTTAATCCAATCTGAGTTCGAGGTCATCTTAGTTTACAGAACGAGTTCCAGGCTCCCAGGTAGGCAGTGGTAGTGCCACGCCTTAACTGAATGAAGAAAGTATTTAAGGCAGGCATAGAAAGACAGAGAGGCAAAAGAAGCCAGAAGCAGTGAGGCTGAGGAAGCTGGAAGACAGCTGGGTGAGATTTGACTGTGGGGTTTACTCTCTGATATCTCTGCATTTCCCTGAGATCTGGCCCTGAGTTTCCTTCATTTGTGCAATATGTAGCTGTTTTTTTTTTGTTTGTTTGTTTTTGTTTTTTGTTTTCCTTTCAAGATTGGACCATCCCTTTATGGAGGGTACAGGGAGACTTATAAGGCTCATGAAACTTGCTAACATTAGCATGCCACATCTGGAGGTAAAGCAAGAAATCCATGGATGATTGAGAAATGGCTTATTTATTAAAGGAGCAACTTACTTATACAGTGTAAGACAAACTCAATCGCAGAGTCCCTGGAAGGCTGTGGACTGATTTTCACTGCTTTACACTGCTTGACCTGGTCCTCTTCATCATCCATGAGCATGAGAGAGAAGGGCTTGTGTAGCTGTTATTTCAAATCTTAAGCGAGCTCAAAGGCCATGTCCTAGGGGCTGGAGCCCAAAGGCCATAGGTAAAAGGGTACATATTCCCCCCCTACAAGAAGGATATATGGGCAGTAAGCAATTTGTAGAGAACTAGATTTCTTGGTTATGCATCTGTCTACAAGGTGAATAGGGAACTTCTGTGAGTTCTTAATCCATGCCGAGATGTGTTTTTTTTGTGATGATGCAGTCATCCTTAGCCCTGTAAATAACCCCAACAAGAGCCATTGATTGCTTCACCAAACTTCACTTTGGTGGAATCATTTCATTGGACTGTTGCTACCTTTTCTATCATGGGTGAATAAAATAGAACACCTAAAAAAAACCTATAGAACAAATTGTTTCCCAAATAAGCATAGAAAAAACAAACAAACATGAGTTTTGAAGGAAAACTTGCATGGCTTCTACCATGGTAAGCCATGCAACTGAAGTTCATCCTTCCAAGGGTGGAATATCCTTGAGGGGAACTCAAGAGTTGTCATTTTATTCTACATATTCTATATGCTGTGCTTTTTGATGACTGGGATATACATGTGTAAAAGGAAACCCTTCAAATACTTAATGGACTAGAGAATATGTTACTGTCTTAGTTACTTTTATGTTACTGTGACAAAACGCCATGACCAAGGCAACATTATTAAAAAGAAAGTCTATTAGTGGCTCACAGTCCCAGAGGGTTAGAGTTCATGACCATCATGGCAGGGATCAGGCAACAGACAGGTAGACATGGCAGTGGAACAGTAGCTGAGAACTTATATCCTGATCCACAAGTAGAAGGTGGGGGGGGCAAAGGGTGGAGGGGGAAGGAGAGAGGGAGACAGAGAGAAGAACTAGAAATGGCATGTGTTGTATTAAGTTTCTGGCTGGGACTTTTGGGCCTATGCATGAGGTTCTGACCCACAGACCCGCAGAAACACATGGATGCTTACATTAATTTTATACGGCCCAGGCATATAACTTGCTAACTCTTTACTCTTAAACTAATCTATGATTCTTATCCTGTTCAGCCATGTGGTTTGGTACCTTTTCTCAGCAGTATTTCAACTTCTTTCCTCTGCTTCTCCTGACATCTCTCTGGTGTCTCTGCTGTTCCCAGAGTTTTCTTAGTCTGGTAGACCCTCCCACACTTCCTGTCTGCCTTCTGCCAATCAGCATTTTCATTAAACCAGTAGGCAGGACAATTATTTACAATGTAACAACGTAATCTCACTACACGGAGGACCCACCACGTCTTCGCTTGGACATCTTAGATGTCAGGAAAGAGTTTGCCAGTTAACACCTGAATCTCACTACAGCCATGGGCTTTTAAAACTTTATGCCCCCCAGTGACACACTTTCACAAGCTATGCCTCCTAACCCTTCCTAGGAAGTTCTACCACCTGGAGACCAAAAATTCAAGTATTTGAGCTTATGGGGGTCATTCTTGCTTAAAGCACCAAAGTCACCATCCCTAAAAAGTAACAACTATGGGTCAGGACTGTAGTCAGGCTATGATGACTGTCTACTCTGGTGGTTAACACTAGCGACTGAGGTTGGTCTAACTGTTCAGAAGGAATTTACCGATTTGAAGAAGGAATTATAGTGTGGAAAACACATACAGATTATATATTCCACACTTGGCCTCTGATTTGGCAGGAAAAAAGTAGAAGGGGGGGAGGATGATAAGGTAAGCATAGTGTCCAATCATGATAACATTTTTGGCTGGCAGGCCTTGAGGAACAAGAATAAATTAGATCTGTGGTAAGAACCTTGCTTGGGATTCCCTGGAGCCTGAGGTTCCTGTCTCTATCATTCCTGCTCCAGCAAGGACAACCCCTGCTTTATGAGTCCTAGGTAGCCTTGAGTTATAGCCCTGGTCTTTATTTTCTCTGCCGTCCTGACTTCTGGCATATAGCAGCCTAAATAATATAATGAGCTTATAGTAATGTCATATATTATCTTAAATCACTCACCCTCTCTAGAAATCTGTAGGCTAACCTGTAGTAAAGATCTCTTTTTGGTTGGGAATCAGAACAAGCCCCTATTGTGGTGGTCGATGCTATTAAACTTTCCTTTTATCTAAAATAAATCTCAACTCCTACATATAGCAACCCGGAATAGAATGTTTTGCTCACTTAAAACATCTGGGTGATCAGAAAATTAAGACAAAAGTAGAGTGTTTCTTGTCTTCTGTGGGACCTAGGCAGACAAGAAACAGGAAAGAGCCATTATGGAGGAGAGGGCTGTAAGTGCTATGCCTTCTTCATCAGAACTTAATGAGTTCCAGTGGAGGGACACCGAGGTGGTGAAAAGGCCTGAACGAACTGTCCATCTTTCAGGCTTTCACCTGGAGTCAGTCTCCCAGGGAATGCAGTTCTTACCACGGTCCCATGGACTCCTTCTGTAGTGTTTGTTTCCAGAATGCAGTGACTTGCTTGGCCATGGAAGGAGGACAAGCCATTATTAAATGTGTGGTTGGTGGAGAGGGCCTTTTCTTAGATGACTTATTTGGACCGAACTCACATTGTTGTGCTGTCTTCGGGATACATTTAAAGTTGCTGTTTACAGAAATTTTTACCTGAATTTTGAAGAGTCCAACAATTTCTAGGCAGAGTCCCCTTCCTCTTTAAATACCATCTCAGCATGCATCTCTGCCGGACGTCAGTATAGTAGATGCGTGCTCCCACCATGTGGCTGAAAAATGCAACGACACCTTTTGCAGTTCTGGAAGGCTGGCTCTCAGTTCCTGAAGCACGATATTACTCTCTTGAGTTCATTGAAGCTTAGGGCGGTAATCGTTAGAGTTATATTTGAGTTGTACTCATAGAATGCTTGATCAATAGGATAATTTGCATGTGTAAGTTTTCTGGTGCTGATGTTGGTGCTATCCTGACAGGTCAATAGTATTGATTCAACTATCACAAGTTTCCACTTTGCTGCATGTAAAAGGTGACTTTGGACTATGTGCAAACTGTTGAAGAGATGAGCTGTCTCACTGAAGGGCAATTATTCAAACTGTGTATCCTCTTTGTAGGTCATTAGGAAATCTCAAAAGAGCTTTGGGAAATAACCAAAGGACACAAGGCCTCTCCTCCACAGTTATTCTGTTCACTGGGTACGATAGAGGCATGGGCAGAGTTGGACTTAGTTCAGTTTTAACTTCGTAAAAATTCTTTCTGCTTCTATTCCTTTGGGGGCACAGTCTGTGATCAAAATCTTGTTATGCTTGTTGTCCAGATCTTTCCCCCAAGCTAATAGTTTAAGTAATGAATCTTTTGAACAATTTAAATGTATCTGTGATACAAAGGGAAGAATTTTCATGAGTCTTTGGAAAGGGTATTCCTCACCTGATCAGACAGCAGAGCTCATGATTTAGTGCTCATGCCTGAATTGTAGACCCACTATGTTAGGAGGCTGCATTTTAACAGCATCCATTGCTGAGGAGCTAACCTGGGTGTGTGTGTGTGGGGGGTGGTCAGGAGTGGACACTCAGGCATTGAGTTGAGACTGCTATCTCAGAGGATTTTCCAGGTTAGAGGTTTGTTGCTGCTTAGGTGCAGCTCACAGACACAGGGTAGAAAACACATTGCATTTTGAAAAGAGGTTTTATCTGATGAGATGTTCTCTTAACGCTGGTGGATCTTGATTACTATAAGACAGCGTCTCCCTGTGTGTTAACCTGTGGGTGTCTATTGTCTGCTAAAAGTCTATGTGAACACAAGAAACAGAAACCTTTCTCCTTGACTTCTTTCCTGTCTGTGATCAGAATTAATTAATTTAGAATTTTATTACCTGGTATGACTGGAGTTTATCATGAAATCAAGTGGATATACTTAAATTTGGCTCAGGACTGATGAAGTTCAAGATCCTTTGGCAGTAGTGGTGGAGAAGATGTATTCACCACACTTCCTCATTTTGTTCTTTGTGAGAGATTCAGCTACGGGGAAGTATAGGGTCCTCAGGGGGATAAGCACAGAGCAGTATATTCCATTTAATTCATACTTCTGTTTGTTTATCACGAAACTGAAAGGTGACAGGTAGTGCTTTCTTTAGATCATCAGCAATTTTGTAGCAGCGAAGCTCCTAATCTAAGGCTTCAGTCCTTTATTATCCCCCTCCCCAGGTGGAGTTTCATACAGCCTAAGTTGGCCTGGTATTAAAGACAATCCTCCTGCTTCAGTGTTCTGAATGCTGAGATTGTAAGTGTGAATCACTGTACCTGGCTCCAAGTCTTCAGTCTTGACTTTAAAAATTTATTTATTTATATATGCATGTGTGTGCGTTTTTGTGGGCATACATGTGCTCATGCACCTTAGCACACATGTTGAAGTCAGAAGACAGCTTGGGGGGATTTGCTCTACCTTGTGGTTTCTGGGGATTAAAATCAGGAGACAAATGCCCTCACCTGTTGAGCCATGTTTCCACTCTCCAGTCTCAACCCAAGTCTTCCTTCACTCAAAACCAACTCCTGTTTTCATGTGATGTGTCTACTGTACATCTGTGTGTATGAAACTGGATACATCAAGAACCGTGAGCACATACATAATCACAAATGTTTACAAATACTTCCTATGTAAGAGTAAAAAAGTAGATACGTGGAGGAATAAATTGAGGTCTTACAGGTTGGGACCTCATGCTCAGCAATGAATATGAAAGGGATGTTATACACTGTAGCATGGATGAATCTCAAAATAATTACATTGTATTAAAGTAGCCAGACAAAAGGTCCATTCATGTAAAACTCTAGAAAAGGCAAACTGGTTTGTAATGATGGAATACTGTAAGGGGATTATGTTGTTCCATTGTAAATAATTGTCTCACCCACTGGTTTAATAAAAACACTGATTGGCCAAAGGCAGACAGGAAGTGTGGGTGAGGCTACTAGACTAAGAAAACTCTGGGAACAGGAAGAACAGGGCAGAAATGCTACAGAGAAGCCAGAAGATACAGAGGACAACTCTGCTGCTCTGAGAAAGGTTCCGAGCCACATAACTGAACAGGATAAGAATCAGGTTAGATTAAGATCAAGAGCTAGGAAGTTATATGGCTGGGCCCCAGGTCAATCAGTGTACAATTAATATAAGCATCTGTGTGTTTCAGTGGGACTATGGGACTGTAGACTGGAAAGTCTGGGCCAGAAACCTAATACAACAGAATACAGATGCAAGGTTGTTTAGAAATAAGGGAAGGGTGAAGGGACATACTACAGTGGGGTATGAGGAAAACTTTGGGGGATGTGTATGTTTTTTAATGGTTGTGCCAATGAATTTATGGTGCCTTCATATGTCAGTGCTTATCAGATTATACATTTAAATATGTGCAACTTATTATATGTCAATGATGACTCCTAATGATGAGAAAAAAGTTGTTAGCAGGATGTAGTGGGTTTGTCTTTAATCCCAGCATTCAAGAGCTGTGAGTGCAAGACCAACTTTAGTTATCAGCAAGACCCTGCCTCAAAAAAGAAGATATTGTTGATATGACAGTGTGAGTACTTGCTGTTCCTATCATGGATATTTGGGTAAGTTTTCCTGTGACTTTCATTAAGCTGTCCATTGTGATCTTCCACAGCGGAAACCAATGGCGAAATGCCAACGTACTCATTAGCTAGAGAGACCTCTGAAGAAAGCGAAGGTGGAGATAATCGGGAGGTGGATATGGTGAATTTTAAATGTACAGTTCTGCTGGTCAGCTTCACCCTGGGGATAAGAATTCCAGTGATCAGAGGAGAAGCCGTGCCTCAAGCCCTTCAGGTAGCTCTTCCATGATGTATTTCCTTTCCGTTGACATTCCAATGGCTACAAGATTGAGGTTTTACTTATTGACAAAATAGAGAAGACCTTGTCATCTTCCCAGGAGCTGGCAGAGTAACCGCATATGTATAATTTTTTTCTTTAGTTTTGGGGATAGGCAAGTACTTTCTCACTGAGCCTGCACCACAGTCCCACTGGTTTTGGGTAGCATATTTCCTAAATTCACATTGTTTGATGACAGTTTCAGGAGTCAACATTTTCTCTCCAAACAAGGACTGTCCAGACAAAATCATCACCTGTGTTTACTCAGTTTTCAACACAGTCTCAAGCAAACAACAAGAACATAGAAGATAATGAAGAAGTGCTGGCAAAGT
This sequence comes from Phyllotis vaccarum, assembly GCA_033318265.1. NCBI lineage: Eukaryota > Metazoa > Chordata > Mammalia > Rodentia > Cricetidae > Phyllotis > Phyllotis vaccarum. The sequence goes on from JARWLC010000084.1 coordinate 617,872, forward strand.
TTTAAGTGTTTGGAATAATAAAAATCATATAGATTTTATTTTTAATTTACATTTTCTATTTTTAAAATAAAATTTATTCTTTGACAATTTTATTCCTGTATAATGTCTCTGATTACCCTCCTCACCATCCCTCATGCATTTTATTAGTGAATTCTTAACGTGTCCTTTTGATTCTCTAGGGTAATCTTATTTAACTCCTGCCTCAGTCTCCCAAACACTGGGGTTGTGGAATTGCATCACCAGAACTCCTCATTAATTTACTCAGCTTTTTACAAACTCTAGTACTTCATGAATATTCTATTCATCTTCAATGTCCTGAATTCCAGCTTGTCTTACTGATGTGGGGAGCATTTTTCCTCAGCTTTGTGTGGCATCTTTCTCTACCTTCTTTAGGGTTTCCCAAGCACCAACCTCACTGTTTAAAAAACAAAAAAAAAAAAAAAACCAAAAAACTAAAACAAACTTAACATAACCAAACAAAAACTCCCTTCCCCAGCACATACTGTCAGATAGACATTACTTTTCGTGCCAGTCTGTTGGGCTTAGTATTAAAATATTTTTAAAGATATCCATGTAACATGGGTTCTTACAAGCTCTCAGAGAAATTGACTTCCTTGTCATCCTGGATTTATAAATAAAGAGTTTAATATGCAGAGAGATTATATCATTTGTTTATGATCACACAGCTAATTAGTTGAAAAAATTAGGATTTGAATTCAACCCAGGTGTGGTGATTGCGTACCTATAATCTCAACAGTTGGGAGGTGGAGGCAGCACGATCAGGGGTTTAAGGCCAGGTTAGGCTACATAGTGAGTTTGAGACATGTCAGAGCTCTATCAGACTCTTGTTTCAAAAACAAACACAAAATATTTGAGTTCAAGTTTATTAACATCAATTCTTTCAGCCACTGTGTAGTGTGTTAATGTCTATAAGAGATCTCCTTTCACTTTTTAAGAGAGCCTTGCTTTTATTAAGAACTTAGGAAATAAAGACCTTTTCTAAATACCAGATACGTTCCAGGATCCTTGCTCCGAGGGCAAAAACTTTATTACTTCCATAGTCTGGTGTGTGTGTGTGTGTGTGTGTGTGTGTGTGTGTGTGTGTGTGTGTGTGTGTGTGTGTGTGTGTGTGTCCCCGTCCGTCCACTCCTTGTCAAATCTCCGAGGGCCCCATTTTCTGGATACTTCTTTTTAGGGCGGCCTTGACATCCGCATTCCTCAGGCTGTAGATGACCGGATTGAGGATGGGGGTGATCACAGCATAGAAGAGGGATAGCAGGGGGTCTGTGGCTGGGTCGTAGCTGGCCTTAGGGCGGATATAGATAAAGATGGCAGTACCATAGAAGAGAGATACTACTAACAGGTGGGAGGAACAGGTGGAAAAGGCCTTGCGGCGGCCAGCCGCTGACGGGATGCGGAAGATAGTGGCTAGGATCCGCCCATAGGAACTAAGGATGAGGCCAAAGGGGCACAAGATGATAAGAGCGGCAGCCAGAATAATCTGCAGCTCGTTGAGCGAGGTGTCTCCACACACCAACTGCAGCACCGGCTGGATCTCACAGAAGAAGTGAGGGATAGCGTTGGGGCCGCAGAAGGGCAAGGAGAAGATAAAGGAGGTGTGGCCCAGCCCCACTAGAGCCCCACAGGTCCACGCGGCGCCTGCGAGCTGCACACACACCCGCCTGCTGAGAAGCATTTGGTAACGCAGAGGCTCGCAGATAGCCGCATAGCGGTCGTAAGCCATGGCAGCCAGCAGACAGCACTCGGTGGCACCAAAGAAAAGGAAAAAGAACATCTGCAGAGCGCAGCCGGAGCGTGGGATGTGGCGCCGGCCAGTGAGCAGATGGTGCAGCAGCAAGGGGACAGTGACCGAGGTGTAGCAGATCTCCAGGGCTGAGAGGATGCGGAGGAAGAAGTACATGGGGGACTGCAGCTCTGCGTCCGTGGAGACGAGCGCCACGATGAGGAGATTGCCTGCCACTGTGAGCAGGTAGACAGTCAGGAAGAGGGAGAAGAGGAGACCCTGCAGGTGGGCCAGACGAGAGAAGCCCACTAGCACGAATTCAGTCACCAGGGAGGTGTTGGTGTCCATCTGCCACAGCTGTTGGCTAGGAAGGAGGAGCAGGGAATAGCCACCACTGTGTGAGCTTTGAGGGGGCGCAGAAATAACTTTTCTGTGTTGAGACTCTTTTTTTTCTTGAGCTATTGCGGCCTTTGGACTGACGTGTCCATGCACAAGCCCACATTACACCCTGGTTACTCTAGGAACGTGCTGGGTGTTTATTTGTCTCTGATCTCTGCATTGTCCCCACCCTCAGAAGTACACGTTGAATTTAGATTCTGGATTGTTGTATTCTCTCTCCCCCACTTTTATTTTAGGTTTCAATTGATCCCAGGATAATCTAGAATTCACTATATTCCAAACTGGTCTGCAGTTCATCTCGATCCTTCTGCCTCAGCTTTGTGAGTACCGGGACCACAGTAAGTAGCCACCACACCCAGACTTTTTTTCATGCTTCTCCATTTCCCATGCCTGCTGAGGCAGGTATTTCCTTTCCAGACGGACCTGAATTTGATCCACATTCAGAGCTGGGGGAAAAATTCTATTCCAAGTCAAGGTGATTTCCTAACCTGTTCTTCCTCTAAATCCTTTATCTTTTCTTCTCCAATACGTTTTTCTCTGTGTTCCTCTCAGTGTGTCGCTGTCCCATCCATTCTTTCCCTGCTTTCTTCACCAGCCTCTCTTTATTTGCTATCCTCTTACCTCAAATAGATTTCACAGTCACAATCATCTCTTTCAGGCAGCTGCCGGAGATAAGGCTATTAACTGGTCAGAGGAGTGAAGATATCTGTAATAAAAATGCAGTGAAATAGAAGACCTTTTTCAACTGCTCATCTTTGCATCCTGATGCTCTCAGACTCATCCTTTTATAATATAATTTATACAAAACTTTCCAGACCCTGTACACAAACCTCATGGATGCATATATACTAACATGTTACACTTCAAAATCTAAGACAAAAGTCTAATAACCCCAGAAGCTGGATTCATTCAAGGTCACAAATGTATCATATATGATGTACATATACAAACATCACTACAGATGACCCTGAAAGTGACTGCATATAATAAAAATATAGATACCCAAAAAGATAAATTCAAATGCTATGAAATATTATAAATGTTCATTAGAGCCATGAGCCTACACATTGGTCATGATGCAGTTCAGTCCTTGCTTTATTTCATCCTGGATCACCCAGCATTTTCCTGGACATCATCTGTATCATGTTTTTCTATTCGGAAAATAGCTATTGATAAAGGCAGGTAGTGCCTGATAACTGGCTTATTATTTTTTCTCTCCTTCTGCAACAAGGGTTCCTTATCTGGAGAATTTTCTTTAAGTCTCCGAGGACCTGAGTCTCCCAGTACACTCTGCTTTCCAACTGGGAGAGCCCCACACAACTAATTAATGTGATTTTGGAGGCTGTTTCTTAGATGGCAAGAAGCAGAGGCTGACCTACGAGAGTGTTGCAGACAGCCTCAAGGGTTATAGTCTCCCTCTTAGCTCTCATACACTAACTACCTCTGGCCACCCACTTTTATTTTCTCATTTCCCTCACTGTAGATGTCACTACATTCACAAAACATTTATTCTGCTTATTATTAATACATTCATTATTGATATAGTTCAGTAATGACTATACTCATGTGTGTGTATATACATGTGTATATGTGTTCATGTGTCTAGATGTGGAGGTCAGAAGTTGACACTTTTTGTTTGTTTGTTTTACTTTATTTTATTTTCATTTATTTATTGATATAGAATCTCACTTTGTGGCTCTGTCTGACCTATGTAGACCAAGTTGCCCTTTTGAGACAATTTACCACCTCCATTCCACTGATCAAACTAGACTCAACAGGGAGCCTCTTTGCTAGTGTTTGTGACAAAATTTCAAATCTCCTTCTTTAACCATATTTTTGTGGAAGGCTAAATTTCCTGTGGCCTTCTTTCTCTTCCTTTCTTTTCTCTCTGGGTCCACTAACCTTATTTGTCCCTAGCTCCCTCTTTTTTCTTTTTGTTTCATTCTTTATGTAGTTGAGAGCAACCTTGAACTCTTCCATGATCAAAGCCTCCACCTTCTAAATGTTGAGAATCTAGGCATGCACTCTTATGATGGGGCTTCAGCAATTTTACCTTCTAATGTAATAAGTACTGACAGATCTAACTCTTGTAAGATCCCATTTTTAGTGTGCCTTGCCTCATAAGAATTATGCAAGGCTTTCCTGACTGGAAAGCAGAATGTGCTGGGTAATTCAGGCCCTAGGAGACTTAAAGAAGATCCTCCTTTTGAGGGACCCATGTTTCAGAAAATAAGTCAGCCATCAGGAACTGGCTGCTTTTATCAATGGCTACTTTTCCCAAGCAGGAAAACACTGTACAGGTGATGCTTATAAGGGGTCTGTGTCACTATCTCAAAAGACACAGTTATTTATTTATTATTGGTATTTATTTTAGTTATTTTTTTTATAACCCAGCCACAGTTTTCCTTCCCTCCCCTCCTCCTACTCACCCCCCCTCAGCTCCTCCTCCATCCACTCCTCAAACAGAATAAGACCTTCCATGGGGAGACAACAAAATCTGAGAATCAAGTTGAGGCAAGACCAAGCACTTTCCCCCCCCATCAAGGCTGAGCAAGGTATCCCTCTATAGGTAACAGGTTTCAAAAAAGCCAGTTCATGCACTAGGGATAAATCCTGTTCTCACTGGCTGAGACCCCACCAACGGCCCAACTGCCATCTACATTTTTCAGGCCTAGTTTGGTTCCATGCAGGTTCATCAGCTGTCAGTCCAGAGTCAGTGAACTCTCAGTAGTTAGGTGTCTCTGTAGGCTTCCTCATCATGACCTTGACCCCTTTGCTCATACAATCCCTCCTCCCACTTGACTCAGTGCTTAGCTGTGGATTTCTGCATCTGCTTCTGTCACTTGCTGAATGAAGAATCTATGATACCAATTAGGGTGGCCATCAATTTGATTACAGGAGAGGCCAGTTCAGGCCCCCTCTTCACTATGGCTTGGAGTCTTAGCTGGGTAAAAGACACAAGTTTGAATGTATTATGACAAAAGTTTAAATCTAAAATGCCATTCTGGAAGTACTTAAAAATTACTTTGAAGATACTTACTTACATTTTCAAAGGAGTATTTATTGAAGGAACATAAAACATGTGAATACAGGCTACTTTATCTCACACGATAGGCAAAAGTTTACAAATTTTTGCATGCATAACACTCAAGTTATTTATGTTCATAAAGCTCACATAGGCATACCGATTACAAATGCTGTTATTCATGAAGATATTAGTCAATAAGCAAAACACGTGAATGCATATCAGTATGGTTAGCAATTGTGTGCCCAGAGCTTTATATTCACAGATACCTGAAATATGATAATGTTTATGACTTTCTGGGATGTTAGACTTAAGAGATTTTGATCTTTCGGGATTTTAGTGTTGAGTTTGTGGCATTTGTGAGTTTCCAAGTTACAATCAGCCCCAACTGTGAAGAAGCATCACACACAGGTGTTCACAAAGCCTGGAGCCTCTTTGCTACTACTTTATCATAAAGCACATGAAAAATACAGTGCAGAATTATCATTATCAGTGACAGTCATGGAGATCAGGGTCCAATTCTCTGAGGCCAAAGGACATGGAACGGTCCTGTTGAAGACATAATTCCTGGAGGTTATATATTATTGAGATTTTATTTCCAAAATTCTGATCTGTTTTCTCTCAATATTCGTATCTCTTCATTGAGTTGATTTCATTTCCTCTATTTTTATTTTATCCATCTGATTATTTGTATTTTCTTTTAATGCAGTCAAGACTTTACACATGCCCTCTTTGATCTCATTAAACAGCCTTATAATTGTTATTATAAATTATTTGTCTGGGTCTTTATCTAATTATGCCTCTTTTGAATCCATTACTGTGGACTGGGAATTTTAAAAGCAATTTTGCTTCTTGAGTTCTCTTGTTTCTGCGTTGGTTTTGCATATCTGGGATTAGGTTGCTGGTTGGATTTAAAGATATAAATCACCTGTATTTTTCAGTTGAAGTGTTCGCATCATTCCAAAAGGGTTAGTTTATCATAGGAACAAGGTACCATTCTCCCAGTGAACTGGTTGTGCCTTTCACTGGTGAGGTTTTCAGCCTATATTCTCTGGCCACTAGTCTTAACCTCCAGCACCACTATTAAGAGCAGAATACTAGTTGTATATGAACACACAGATAGACAAGTCTGTTACAATGAGGTTTCTGGCCCTGGGTGGCCTGAGGTCCAGACCCATAGACCTGCAGCCTCAGACCCCTTAGCCGCCCGCAGCTACTCAGGCTCCAAAAATGACTCAGACGCTTATATTAACTTCATACTGTTTGGCCTATGGCTCAGGCACATTGATAACTTTCTCTTTCATCTTAACTCAACTCATTTCCATTAATCATTCCTGCATCCCGTGGCTCACCTGTGTTCCTTACATGCTTCTTCTTGGGCGGCTGGCTCAGTCTGTCTCTGACTCCGCCCTGCTTCTCCTACCTATGTTGTGATTTCCCCTCCTACTTTTTCTATGGTGCCTGCCATGGGCCAAAACAGCCCCTTTATTTAAAGACTGATATTCGCAGCCTACAGAAAGACATTCCCACATCACAAGTCCACTCTGAAAATTTGATAATAGTAAATTAAAACCATCACTTCTTTAACTCAAATAACTTTTGAGAAATAAAATAACTAGAGTAGTATGGTATTTTTGAAGGTATTACTCACTAAGATAAGAATAAAGGAAAATAAGCAGACAAAAACTGTGTCGTAGTTACTTTTTTATTTCTGTAAAGAGACACTGTGCTGTCCAGTCTTATGCCAATTCGATACAAGCCGTAGTAATCTAAGAGGAGGTCCCTTAAATTGAGAAAATGTCTCCCTAAAATGGGGCTGTAGGCAAGCCTGAAGAGCATTTTTAAAATTAGTGATTGACTTTAAAGGGCCCATCCATTGTGGGTGGGGCCACTCTTGGGGTGGTAGTCATTGGGTCTATAAGAAAGCAGGCTGGGCAACCATGGAGAGAAAGTCAACAAGCAACACGCCTCCATGCTCTTTCATCAGCTTCTAGCTCTGGGTTCCTGTCCTGACTAAGTTCCTGTTCCAATGTCTTTCAGTGATAAACAGTGTTGTTGAAGTGTAATAATACCAGGCTCCCTCCTTGAATTATTGTAGTAGGAGGTTTCTGGCCTGGACTTTCAAGCCTAGCCTCAAGGTTTAGACCCGCAGACCCACAGTTCCACAGAGACACACAGATGCTTACATTAATTTTGGGCTGATTGGTCTAAGGTCCAGGCATATAATTTGTTAACTCTTTATCCTTAAACTAACCCATGATTCTTATCCTGTTCAGCCATGCGGCTCAGTACCTTTCTCAGAGCAGCATAGTTGTCCTCTGCTTCTTCTGGCTTCTCGGTGGCATTTTCTGCTCTATTCTTCCTGTTCCCAGAGTTTTTTTAGTCTGGTAGCCCTGCCCACACTTCCTGTCTACCTTTGGCCAATCAGTGCTTTTTATTAAACTCATAGTTGGGACAATTATTTACAATGTAACATCATAAATCCACTACAAATTATATTTGCTTTGATTTGGCATAAGCCAAATAAATCATTTTTCCCCCCAAGTTGCTTTTGGTCATGGTGTTTTTTTCTCAGTAATAGTAACCCTAACCAAGGAGACACCATGACCAAGGCATCTATCTTATAAAAAAAACTTAATTCAGAGTTTTCTTAAAATATCTTAGGGTTTGTTCTTCACCATCATGGCAGAAAGTGTGGTAGCAGCTGAGAGTTTACACCTGATCCACAGGCAGGAAGCAGAGACTGGATCTGGCAGGAGTTTTTGAAACCTCAAAGCCCACCCCCGTGACTCACATCTTCCAAGAAGACCTCACTCTCATGTAATTTGATTTTTGAGTTTAAAGTTCTGTACAGTGTACATGTCAGCAATTTGTACAGTGTACATGTCAGCAATTTGACCGTCCTGCCTGAGCAGTTTGTAGTAAGAAGTTGATCTTTAGATGGTGCTTGATAGCTTAGTGGTAATGCTAGCTAGGTGTAACACAGAAGTCAACTCAAAGGTATCCAGTGTTTGTGGAGAACATTGGTGGTTATCCTGTGGGAAGGGGCAGCCACTCAGGCCTGGGATTCCAGGCCGGTTAGCTGGAGGTGGGCAATGAGATCTGTCCTTTTTCTTTAGATGTTTCACTGGCCCAGTGGTCTCTGGATTCCTTAGTTTTGGATGCTTTCATTCTTCTGGAAGACAAAAGACAAAATAAACAACAAACAAACAAAAACCCCTGCCCCAACCCTAACTTTGGGGAGTCCCTTTTTTGTCTGTGTTGCCCATATGAGCTGTATAAAACTTGATGTCTTTGTTAAACTTGCTACATTATACTATTCATTCATGCCTCTCAATTCAATATCTTCACCATTTATCTACCAGTTGTGTGTACTGCAGAGTCATACGAATTTGCTGGTGAGCTACTGGAGAGACTGAGAGGTGGTGGTGAGAGGTCTTGGGGCGTGCAGAACATTTTTCCCCAAGGGAAAGAAAGGAAGGTTTCCTGTAGCTCCTTTAGTTTCTGCTCCAGTTTTGGTTAAGACAACATTCAGGAATTCTCTAATAAAATTATTGACGATGATGATGATATATTGCCTTAATGGGCTGTGTCATCCTGTTCATTTAAGGTTGCCCTGCAGTAAATCTATTAATTTGTTCTCAAGGGTCTCTTCTGCTAGCTTTCCCTTGTGATAAAAGGGCTCACAGTGAAAGGGCAGATGGCTTCGGAGCGAGAAGAAGGCATGGAGAGTGGAGAGAAAGCTCAGAGATGGAGGGTGGCAAGGGAGATGTTTCTAATAAAGACACTATTTATTTCAGGTTAAGTTAAACAATGAAGAAGAAGAAGCTGAAGTTGGGAAATCTGGTCATTCTGACGCTTTGTCTCCTTTTCCAAGCTTTATCTGTAGAGAGCAGGTTGCTCTCTAATACTTCCCAGGTGAACTCCCATTTCTGTATAAAGTTTCACAGCTCAGTTCTTTGACCATTCTTAAAAAGCTAAAAGATTGGTTTTGAAAGCCTTTTTTTTTTTTTAAATCTAATTAGTAACAAATTTTCATTAGCCTAGAGAACCCACAAGCTTCTTTGTGGCAAGCATTTCATGAACTCTCTTTTGATTCCTTCAAGATCTTGGTGTTGCTGTTTCCCTCACTGGATCCTTACAAGGTGATTCCAGTCCTTCCCTGTACTTCTGGTCACTTAAACTTACTCCTGCTCTCCAGGCTCTGATCAGTGTATTATGATGGACGCACAGCAAATGTTCTCATCTTGGCAGTTGTTCATTCTCATGGAAAAACTCACATGAATATGCTCACAATTATATGATTCCTTTAAAATATTTGAAATTTATTTTTGACATTTATGTAAAATGTTTATCAGATATTATAAAGTACATAAGAAAGTAAACTTTTCTTGTTTGAAAGATAAGTGACAAATGGTAATTCAGCATATTTTTCCTTAAGTGTGTTCTTGAATGTCACTTGAATTACTTTGCCAGAAGTGGTAATTTCAGTTGAGGGCTCTTTGCTGTTTCAGAATCTGGGTTGGATGAGAGACGTAGCTCTAACCCCGGGTTGTCTGGGAGTTATTGCTCATTCGACAATTAGACAGATATTCTTCAATATTCTAATTTTTCAACAAGTTGATATGATCAAAGTTATCTTGATTGCACAACTGTCCTGCATATTTTTCCAACTTTAAAGTCAGACATCTTTCCATCCTGGGGTTTTACAACTTGAAATTCTTAAAGGTCTGCTTGAGCCTATGGTAATACCTGTTCTTATTCACCTTGCTTCTGCTATTTCTTCTCCACTTTTCTCAAATCTTCCTATTCTCTTCTTTCTCTTTTTCCTAACTTCTCATTTCTCAAACAGTACAATTGGTTATGCCATGTCCTGAAAATCCTAAGGCTCTTTCTTTCTTATATGAAAACAGACTTCAGTAGGAACTTTGAACTACTTTAAAGACCAGGATTGTGAAAGGTTGTCTCGGCTGGTTAGTATACTTACCTGTGTTTCACTCAGGGACAGTGTAGAGAGAGAATACAAAGTGTGGAGTGCTCAAATCATGCCACACAGAACGGCAGATGGGGAAGTGGTCAGGAAGAGTACTGGGTAATGGGCTGGCAGCAGCACCCCAGTCTGGTGAAGCCACAGATTCAGGTTAGAGGAGAGGTGGTTTTTACATATTAGGTATTTGTTGTAAGACTTTATTGCTCACTATACTATGCTGAAATTTTACCTTCTATAGGATGTGGTGAGACATGCTTTTAATTTAAACACTGGGAAGACTGAGGTCAGCCTGGCTTACATAGAAATTACAGAGAAGCCTGTGTTGAATGAATTTGCCTTTGGGAGAATGGAACTTATAAAAATAAAACTCGTGACCATATCTTTACATTTCACTACATCTGGTTGAGTGCCTCTCTCTCAGTTTTCTTTATCTTGGATCTAAGCCTTCCTGATGCTGTTTAATTTCATCTGGACCATGACTCCATGGTATTCTGCTGTCTGGAAGCTTTCAGCCAGGCCTTGAGGCCAGCAGGAAAAAGTTGTAGATACCAATACAATTTGTGACCAGCAGAGGGGGGTAAGTTTTATTGATGGCTTCCTCTCTGTATTACTCACTTATTTCTTGGATCAGTGGTTCTCAACCTTCTTAATGCTGTGACCCTTTAGTATAGTTCCTTATGTTGTGGTGAAATTATTTTTGTTACTACTTCATTACTGTAATTTTGCTACTGTTATGAGTCTTAATGTAGTTATCTGATATGTAGGATATCTGATATGTGACTCCTGGGAAAGGGTTGTTCAACACCCAAAGGGGACATGACCCACAGATTGAGAACACTGTTCTTAATAATCTTTCAGAGATGAGCTTCCTTTATCGCTCTTGGGCTCTTGGCTACTTCGTTCCGCAGTCTCTTTTTCATCCTCATATGCTGTGACATTTCTTGTCTCAAAATCTAGCCATAGTTTCCTATCTGGAATACCTTCACCTCTCTTTGCATTTTCCACAGCTATAGTAGGTTACTTAGCACTTCTCCCAGAACCATCTCATTGAGGTTTGACTCACTGGCTTCCTCTCAGTGTACTGTAATTATCTGCTGATGTGTGTAAATATTACATAAGGTTCTTTAAACGTATGGCCTGGTTTTATTTGACTGGGAATCCTCCAGGTTTAAAATAATATCTTTTCTATATTAGTTTAAGATTGCTAAATAGAGAAAAGTGATTAGTCAAGGAGACCCCAGGGAAGACAAGCAGCTTAAACTGCACCTCTCTATCTCTGAGGATATAGCACTAGAGCTATGTAAGAAATAGAAAATGTAATTCCATTCAATATGTAGATTTGGCCTGTGGCAAAGCCATAAACAGCATGCAGTCTCCTGAACCTCTTGGCCCTGAGTCATTCACTTTCACCTTCTTGGGCAGCTGTTGTAGAGCATTTGTGTTAGACAACTTGAATTTCATGTTATAAATGATATGTACTTTTATTGCTAGTATGGAGTAGAAACAGTTTAAAGTTTATGAGACAATGTATATGGTTTACTCTTTCTTTCTCTTCAGCTGTCCTCATTTGCTGCCAGCTGTCCTACACACTCTCTAATACAGCCAGACACCATTTGGTCATTCCAGCTGTTCATAAGCACTGTGCTCCATCAAACCTCTGCATTCACAAGCTTTGCGTCAGGCCCATACAGCCCAGTCCACTACCTTTGGCTGCCCCACTGCTATATGACCTTCAAAAGTTAGTTTGATATAGGACAGTAGCTTATACGACAGTAACTTCATAGCAACTGTCTTCAGGAAGCTTCCCTGAACCTTATTCCCACACCTTTTACCTCACAACCTGAGTCTGGGTTCCTTTCCCTTCTGTTTCCACAGCTCCTACACTTCCCTCTCAACATCATTTCTTACATCTTAACTAAAACCTAGTAAGCTAAAGAAACTGTACTTTCAGAGATTATTTTGAGAAAAGATTCTAAAAACCAGAGACAAGAAGGCTATCCAATGGGCCATTAGACACACAGGAAGTATAGGAAGTAATGGTAAGAAATCAAAGGAATAGATGAGACTTAAGTGACTACTGATGGAGACCAGAGAGGCTGTTGAGGTAAAGATAACTAACTTTATCATGGGATTCCAGCGTAATATTCAATTCTTTTGTAGCAGTATTGGCTGTGGTTATGAAAGGTAAAAGTTCGTTGTCAAGGGAACACACACGGTGGTCACTACACAAAGATTTGATTTTTATTGAAAATTTATTATGGACAAGCTCTCCTAAGTCATTAGTAATTCACTAAATTAAAGAGCATGGGAAAGATCCAAAGTGGTAAAACCCAAAAGAAGGGAAAGATGAAGACTAGCTTAATCCCGCCTCATTTTGTACATTTTGTCATTTTGTTTTAGCTCCATCCGTCATAGAATTGCAACAGATAACAGAGACACATGAAAACTTCTTTAGTCACTGTTGAGCCGAGCAGAAAACTGTGATCCCATGGAAAGTGTCTCTACAGGAAACCAAACTGTCACCGAGTTTGTACTTCTTGGCTTCCATGAAGTCCCTGGGCTATACCTTCCATTCTTTTCTGTTCTTACCGTCATCTATATCTCCATTATAACAGGGAACATGCTCATTGTAGTGGTGGTGGTCAGCTCCCAGAGACTTCACACACCTATGTATTTTTTTCTGGTGAACTTGTCCTTCATTGAGATCCTCTATACCTCCACAGTGGTGCCCAAAATGTTGGAGGGCTTCCTACAGGAGTCTGCCATCTCTGTGGCTGGCTGCTTATTCCAATTCTTCGTCTTTGGCTCTCTGGCTACAGATGAATGTTTTCTTCTGGCTGTGATGGCTTATGATCGCTACCTAGCAATTTGTCACCCCTTACAATACCCACTCCTGATGGGGCCTCGTTGGTGTCTGGGATTAGTGCTTGCAACCTGGCTGTCTGGGTTCATGGTAGATGGATTAGTTGTTGCTCTAATGGCCCAACTGAGATTCTGTGGCTCCAACCGAATCGATCACTTTTACTGTGATTTCTCACCTTTGATGGTCCTGGCCTGCTCAGATACTGAAGTGGCCCAGGCGACTACCTTTGTTCTCTCTGTTGTATTCCTGACTGTCCCCTTTGGGCTGGTTCTGGTCTCCTATGCTCAGATCGTGGTGACTGTGCTGAGAGTTCCCTCTGGGGCCCGAAGAACAAAGGCTTTCTCCACATGCTCCTCCCACCTGGCTGTGGTGTCCACATTCTACGGAACACTCATGATCTTGTACATTGCACCCTCTGCTGTCCATTCCCAGCTACTCTCCAAAGTGGTTGCCCTTCTCTACACAGTGGTCACTCCCATCTTCAACCCTGTCATCTATACCTTGAGGAACCAGGAGGTGCATCAGGCACTAAGAAGGCTTCTTTACTGCAAAGCAACTGAAATGTGACCTAAGAGGTTAGGGAAGATTTTCTGTGGGCCTTTCAGTGTCTTGCTTGAAAAGTCTCCCACAATGGGCTGGGGATAAATACTTTGTTTTTTCCTGATTTTTTCCTTTATCTAAATTATGTTCAAGGGTAAGCTAATAACAATTTTCCAGTGTTTGCGTAGTGATTTGAATGAGATCGGCTTCTATAGGCTCATGAATTTGAATGCTTGGTCATCAGTGAGAGTGAAACTATCTGAAAGAATTAGGAGGTGTGGCCCTGTTGGGTCATGGGGTGGATTTTGATCTTTTGAAAGCCCAAGCTAGACCCAGGGCTTTTTCTCTTTAGAGAGATCTGGGTGTAGAAGTCTCAGCTTCTTCTCCAGCACCAGGTTCATCTGTGTGCTGGCACATTATCTGCCATCATAATAGACTAAATCTCTGAAACTGTACGTCCCAATTAAACACTTTCTTTTGTAAGTATTGCTGTGGTCATGGCATCTCTTCACAAAAACAGAACACTGAGTCAGATAGTTTAAAAGATTGTGACAAGTAATACGAGTCTTTTTAAAAAATATATACCATAAATAGTGCACTATTTTCATCATCAAACAGGGCAGGCATATACTGAATTGTTACTTTGTGGTCCATTGCTGTGTGTAGTGCTACTACTACTGATTTATGAAAGCAAAATTAAAGAAAGAAAATATCAACACTGAAACAAATTTAGAATTAATCCTCATGTCTATTCCTATGACATTTAAAGAGTTCTTTACGTTTGGGTATGTGTATCTGCAGCTTGTATAATAGAATTTGCAAACTTGTTTCCCACTGAATACATCATGAACAAATTGTATGTTAACTATCACCTGTCCACTTTTTAAAATTGTTTTGAGCTTCTCTATATAGCTAACCATAACTGAATAGTTAAATAACCTTTTGTTGTTAGGAATTTTTAGCTACACTCAACTTTTTTTTTATAATAAAATTTCCATCTCAACTTTTTTTTATACATCTATTTTTTATAATAAAATTTCAGAACATAAGCTGCTAAGCTTAGTTATATGTGCATTTACAAATATTAAAGTTGATTTTATTTTACTAACTTACTTTGTGACTTCTTTTTATTATAGAAACATACAGAAAAATAGAATACAGTGTGGTGGTAGTGAATGCATACTTGCTAGAAATTTTAGGACAAATTCCAGAGGTTGGCTAAGGATTATGCTGTTCACAAATTGTGTATATATCTCACATACAAACTTTTATTACACTTTTCTATTTATAGAGAGAGTTTTTCACTAGGCTCCAGGAGATAGTTCCATACCCATGATCATATAACCCCTTGATTATCTCCAATGTATAGACCCAAACTTCTGGTCATACAGACCACCTGGATTAAAGTCCCCAATGGATAATCCTTGCCCACAATGATAAAGACTGGTTAAACTCAGTGGGTCTCAAAACAGAGAGAATAAATGTGGTGAGTGGATTTGTAGGGTAGAGAAGGTGTTAATGGGGATGGGAAGGAGATAAGAGAATAGAAAATGAGAGTAATTAGAATACATTATACACATACATGAAATTGTCAAAGAACAAGTTTAATTTGTAATATGACTTAAAATGTAAAGAAAAGATACACTTAAGGAACAACAATAAAAAGACAGTTTTAAAAAGCAGGCTCACTAGGGGCTTGAGAGATAGCTCAGCAAAACAGTTAACCTGTAAGCACAGAGACTGGAGATCAATCCTCCAGAACCTACCTAGAAAGATCCACCTGTGGTGGTGGTACTCTCTTGTAATCATGGCAATGGGAGACAGAGACAGGCTGACTCCTGGGCCTACTGGCCAACCGTTCTTATTTGACAAGCTCCAGGCCAGTGAGAGATCCTGCCTCAACATAAAAAGCGGACTGCTGCTTTCCTGCCAGTACACTGGCAGCACTGAATCTACTGCTGCTTCAGTCAGTAACTGTAGCTCCACAGTTACTGGCCCACTTGTCAGGCAGCGGTCAGGCAGGGCTTTTACGCCCCACCAGTCTGCCTTCTGCCATTGCCACTGAATATAGTTTCAACCAAATCTCTATTAATCTGTTTACCAGTAAGACTTGAGAGTCAGAGGCTTGAGTGAAAACCTGCTATCTCAGAGAGGTAGAGAAGCAACCAGCTGAACTTCTCTCTTTGTCAGAATCTCCAAAAGAAAACGTTCTTTTATGCTGCCAAACTTAAACAGACTGCCACACTCAAAGTCCCTCCCTGCTACTTTCTGTGTGTCTCTCTATCCCTGTTTATAGCTTCTCTGGACGCTCTAAGGCTAATTTTGGTCAACTAGTTGCTGACTCTATCCCGATCCAAGGTCAATTTTGTTAACACATTCTTGGGGTTTCACAGTGTGATCAAATATCCTGCAACAGAGGGCAATGCCTGAGATATGATAATATGATTCCTGGGGTTATCTTCTCACACACACACACACACACACACACACACACACACACACACACACACACACAGGGATCTCTTAAATGCTCTTGGATTGTCAGAATTAATATCAGGGAAATGGTTGTATTATTGAAATCATTGGAAGTCTCCATTCAAATCATTCTTCACCAAATCAGATAAAAATAATACTAATATTTGTAAGAAGGTGCTAGAGTCCATGAATAGTCAAAGCATAAGAAAAAAAATACCCGAGGCTCCATAATATGTGAATTTAAATTTTATTATGGAGCCGTAGTAACTGAAGTAAGAATTACATTAGACTAAATCAGACTTTTGGAAAATGGAATAGAAGAGAGGACATATATGTGCTTCTTAACACATGCAAATATGCACACTTAAAAACACATCTACCAGGCCATTAAAACACTTAAGATATTTTTAGTGTTGCCTTCAGGATTGTCTATACAATATAATCCCAAATTTACCTACTGATATTTTAGCAATTTTAATTAGTACTTAGACAAAATATCTCATTTTAATGTGGTGTTAAATGCTGTTTTTGAAATAGGATCTGTGTAGCCTTGGCTGTCCTGGAACTCTCTCTGTAGATCAGTCTGACCTTGAAATCAAAGAGATTCCCCTACCTTTGCTTCCAAAGTGCTGGGATTAAAGACATGCACCACCATTGCTCAGCATTCATTCTCTCGCTTAATCCCTCACAACATGTACTTAACCGTGATGTGACATTCAAAGGCCATGCATGTAGGACTTGTCCTAATCTTCATTCTTTTGTTAGAGTAATCTTACATTTTTTGACTATCAGATCTATCTTTTATTCTGTATTCATCAGAGTTGTAATATGGAGGATGTCGTCAACTATTTTGCTGAAGTATTAGTACTTATTAAGGTTATAAGCTCATGTTTGTCTCCTTCAGAAGACAACATGAACAGTATGAAAGAAACGAAGTATGATTTTCTAGCGTTCGACACAAAAAGGGCAGCAGACATTCATAGTTAAATAAATAAGCGAATAGAGACTGAAGTAGAAGTGGGCAATGCACTGCCTTCCTCTCTGCTTTCCTTTTATTCCCATATTTCAGCTGCACAAGCTGTTCCTCGTAGTTAACTTGACTTTGTCTAAAATTATCTAAAACCTGAGTAGCTGCACATACCATGAAGAATTTTTCTCAATTACATAATTTTAAGTGGGAAGACGCACATTTAATCTGAATGCTTTGAGGTGGGAAGATGTACCTTAAATTTGGGTCACACCTTCTAGTAGCAGCCTATGTAAAGGACATGGAAGAAGAAAGCTCTCTTTGCTCTTTGCCTACTTTACCCTTTCCCTCACTCTGGCTGGCAAGTCCATTTCTTCACTGGCATTAGAGCCTACTTCTTTGGGATTTTGGACTACACGGAAGATGAGTTGAGATATTTAGCCTCATCAACTGAGCAGCTCCTGGATTATTGAACTTCTGCTGGTAGACAACTATTATTGGACTAGCCAGATCACAGTCTGTAAGTCACTTTAATAAGTCATCTTTATATATATATGTATACATATGCAGATTAATTCTATCAGTTCTGTTCCTCTAGAGAGCTCTGACTAATATATCAGGAATGACATATTTTTCTTCCATTCATTATTTCACCAGCATATATAATAGTTGTCAAGTAATTCTGTCCAAGCTGTATTCTTTTAAATAAAGGGAACATAATTACAAGATAGTATAGGTTTAAGAAAAGTATACATTCCTTAATTGAAAAATAGGTAATTACTGAGATTTGAATGGGGAATGCTCCTCATAAGCTCACATTTTGAACACTTTGTCCCAATGGATGGCACTGTCTGAGGAAGTTTTAAATCTTTTAAGGGATGCATCTTGCTGGAGGAAGTATGTCATTGGGGCAGGCCTTGAGCGTTTACACCTTTGGCCCATTTTCAGTTTGCTTTCTTGGTTCCTATGTGACAAAATGTGATCGGCCAGCTTCCTGCTGTGCCTTCCTTGCCATTAATAATGGATTCTCCCTCTGGAACTGTAAGCTCAAATAAACTCTTCATTCAATAAGTGCTTCTTGTTTATGGTATTTTATCATAGCACAAGGAAAGTGACTAATGTAGGCATTTCAAATGGTAGTATTATTTTCACATTTTCTATTATTTGTGCAAAGACATGGTTAAATAAAATATGTATTTGATAATTACAAAATAGAAGCAAGCCAGGTGGTGGTGTTACACAACTTTAATCTCAGCACTTGGGAGGCAGAGGCAGAAAGATCTCTGTGAGTCCTAGGCCAGCCTGGTCTACAGAGTGAATTCCAACCAAGGCTACACAGAGAAAGCCTGTCTCAAAAGAAAAGTCAGAGAAAAAAAATCTGTAAAACATTAGGGTCTTAGACTTGTTATTCTTTCGGTGTTCTGCATGCATTACTGTAGATGCCAATTGTAAATGTAATTCTAGCTAACCATAGTTAAAAGCTTGCTAACAATGCTGCAAACAGCAATCTGTCTGATTTTTCTCTTTTCAGGTGATTACTGTGTCTCTGAAGGATGCCATTTGCATCTAGTGACTATGAGCTCAACAACCTGCAAGATATGATGTCATCTTTCATGCCGTGGAAAAATCTTATAGGAAGGGAGCTGCATAGCAAGCAGTGGTTCTACGCTTCATTAGTAAATCTGTGATGAATTCTTTCTTCATTGTTTTTGATAGTAAGGTTCACTCACCTTTCATCTGTTTCCTTCTGTGCCTCAATTGGAAATGTATGAAACTGTGAACAGGCCACCTGCAGCAATAGCTACATTTATAGAAGCCATGGACGTTTCTGGCTCTGCAATTGCAGCACAAAGCATAAGCCACTCAACAAAACTAGGTCCAGCCATTATCTGTGGTCCTATGTCATCAGTTACAGAACATGCTTTCATTCTCCATTTGTCCTGTATCTTTTTGTTTTGAGACAGGGTCTTATTATGTAGCCCTGGCTGTCCTGGAGCTCATTATGTAGACCAAGCTGACCTCAAATTCACAGTGATCCTCCTACTCTTACTCCTGAGTACTGGAATTAAAAGTATTTGCCACTACAGCTGCCCACCACTCTATACACTTTTTTAAAGTTACTATCTAATTTCCCACTTCTGGAGTAACAAAACTTTACATAGGCATGTACTAAAAATTTGTAATGCATCAACCTTTAGTAGTCTTGTAGCATTCATAGTAAGGGATGTGTATAATTCCTGGACTGTTGCCTCTTAACTTTTTATGAGTAGGATTGGAAGGTCTGGCCCATTAAAAAGGAGTGACACCTTTCATTTTAAAGTTGGGAGTCAGGGCATGGAAGGCATACTAGGCTTCTGAGCAAGTTAAGCATTGAGGTTCAGTCCTACTGACAAAGTCCTGGGCCCACCATTTCCCAGTTCCCTCCACAACTAGTACTGCTCTACTGATACGTGCTCACAGGACATGTGGTTTTGAACTTATAAATATGCAGTGTTCTGAAAATTGACCTTCCTCACATTTTAAAAATAGTTTTTCTGATCCTTTTGATTCTCTCTTTGCTGTATGAATCTGGCAGAGTCACTATATCTAAGATAAATTTCAGAATTAATAGTTGTTTTCTAGAAGTACTTTGACCTTGAAGAAATCATGACTGTTTTCTGTGATTTATAGAGTTCAGCTTTATAGCCTTTGCATGATTGTAGTCATAAGATGGTCCCTGCACACATGAGTTCTTTATTTACTGGTTGTTGCAGTAAAGACTAAAGTGGCAAGAGTGTATTCCCTTTAGGAAAAAAAAACATACAGATTAGATCTGGGACTTTGATACGAGGAACTTATTTTTACCCCCCAAACTTGAGTAACTATCAATAAATATACCTTTGAATGGCTGTTCAAGGTTCAATCACCAGAGGCTGGATCTTTATGTTGCCACAGGAATAAAATTAATCTTTGAGTGACCTTCTTTCTTTGAATGTTCCACGCAACACGGGACACCTGATATTCCTTAACTTTCAGCAATATCCTCACTTTGTCCTATTAAAATTGTTCATTTTGTTGTTTTTATTTACTATTGCTATATTTAGGTTAAATAAATTTAATGTCATAATGCATTTTTTCTGTTTTAAAATATATTTTATTTCTTTATGCTTATAAATGTTTGCCTGCATGTATGTCTGCATACCATGTGGGTGACTGGTGCCTAGAAGGACCAGAACAGGGCATTGTATCCTCTGTAGCTAGAGTTCTAGGCAGTTGTGGAACACTTATGAGTATTGGGAATAGAATAAAAATCCTCTACAAGAGCGGTCAGTGCTCTTAACCACTGAGCTTTTTTTCTGGCCCAATAGTACATTTTTTTATACTTATTTCCTACTTTCTGTTTTGCTTATGGTCAATATTGCTTGACTAGTGGATCTTTTATTGATTTAGTATATTTTTGCATTATGAATTGGTTTGATTATTTTGCTGCCATTCCAGTTGGTTTTCTCCTTGCTGATCCTGGGGATTGAGACTTCAGGAGTAGGATATTAAATATGACATTCCCCTGGATTAAAAATTGTGGTACATTTACACAGTGGAATACTACTCAGCAGTAAAAAAAAAATTGACATCCTGAAATCTGAAGGCAAATTGATGGATCTGGAGCGTATCTTCTGAGTGAGATAACACAGACCCAGAAAGACAGACATGGGATACACTCACTCATAAGTGGATTTTAGACATAAAGCAAAGGATAACCAGGCTATAATCCACAAACCCTCAGCAGCTAGGTGACAGGAGGAACTTAAGAGAGACATCCAGGGATCCCCCTGGAAGTGGAAGTAGGGAAGATCACCTGAGTAAATTGGGATCATATGGGAGGAGGGGGGAGCAAAGGGAGGTGGGAAAAGAATATAAGAGAATGGGATGGTTGAGTGGAAGAAGCAACAGAGAGGGAGAACAATGAAATAGATATCTTGATAGAGGGAGACATTGTGGAGTTAGAGAGAAACCGGGTGCTAGGGAAATATCCAAGAACCCACAAGATGACCCAAGCTAGGACTCCAAGCAATAGTGGAGAGGGTGCCTAAACTGGACTTCCCCTATAATCAAATGAATGACCACCCTGATTTTTATTAGAGAACTTTCATCCAGCAACTGATAGAGGCAGATGCAGAGATCCATAGCTAAACACTAGCTTGAGCTTCCAGTCCACCTCAAGAGAGGGAGAAGACGGTATATGAACAAAGGGTTTAGTATCACAGAGATGGCTGACCTGAGCTGTTGGGAATCACTAACTCTGAAATAACAGCTAAGGAACCTTCATGGGAAGGAACTAAACCTTTCTAATGTAGACAACAGTCGAACGGCATGGGCAGTTTGTGAAGTCTCTTACAGTAAGACAAGAGTATATTCCTGGTGCATGAACTTGGCTGCTTGGAGCCCATTCCCTACAGAGGAACACCTTACTCAGCCTTGGTACTGGGAGAGGGAACTTGGATCACCCCCCCCCCCCTTCAACTATTCCATTCTCTCATGTTCTCTTCCCACCTCCCCATGCTCCCTCACCTTCCCCTGTATAATCCCAATTTACTCAGGAGATCTCTGCTTAGTAAAACCTTTCTGGAAACATCTTCATAGACACATCCCAAGGTGTATTCCTATGGTGATTCTTAATTCTATTAACTTGACAACAAAAATTATTACAACCCTAAACCTTGTCAAGTTGACACTTAAGTACATCACTTGAAATAATAGTTTTATGTTTATCTCATAATGCAAAATTCACCCCAACTTCAAAAATTGCATAGTTTTTATAATTGTCGGTAATATTCAAATTCAAAGTCCAAAGAACATTAGCTGTGAGCCTTTAGACATAGGAAAACTAGTTACATATTAACTACATAGAATGGCACAGAGTAAATATCAGGAAAAATAAGGGCACAGAAAGAATGGTAGTTTCTCCAGCAGATGCCCACAATCTTGGTATCTCTATCATCCTCATGTCTCCATTTTTAAAGGTTTCACCTTTGGCATCTCAAGATCTCCTTGCAGGCACTGTGGTCCTACCACACACTGTACAAATGCAGAGAAGGTTTCTCCATATCGAAATGTCAACTAAGCTCTCAACCCTGCGCTGTCTGAATGTCTGAGGTCTCACTGTGTTAAAATGTGTGGCTTCTGTTGCTTGACTTAATTGTGTTGTTACAAAATATTAAGACAGATAAGTCAGAAACTTCTTTCACAATAGGGTGCTTCTCAACAATCAGAACTGATATATTACAAATTAAGTCAGAAACCTTGAGAGCCCCTGCCTCCAACATTTTACTGTCTCCATAAACAAGTATGTGTGTGTACCTGTATAATATGCATACTGACTATGTGTATGATACTGAATATTCAACAGTACATGGTAGACTTATATATGGGAAATTTGTGATTTAAGTAGGAAGAACCCTTCAAAAACCATCCAGTGCAGCCACTGAATAATATTCTGTGCAGTTGTGCTGACTGACAACCTAGGCTAACACTGAACATTGCATTGGGAGGCAGTAAAAAACCTAAGGGCATCTTTAGATAAATATACATGTTTTAACCTTAATATTGGAAGTATGGGTAATCCCAGATTCTTATTCCTACTGGGAACAGCAAAAAGCAAAACAAAACAAAAAACCCATTAATTTCTCTACTTATTTGTTGATTGTTACTAAGTGGTCAGTAACAAGTTATGAATTTCTTATTCTTAAATAAAAGAGGCACCTCCTAATGGAATAATTATGAATAGCAAATAGGGCCATGCATTAATATGTAAGATTTCACATAGTACACCATAATAAAATGGTTGATATTATTTCACATATATGGCCTTTGTTAACCTCTGAAACAATAAGTAAAGTCTTTTCTCTGTTCTACATAAAAGACTTGTATGTGGGACTTTGACTTGCAAACTACACAAACTCATTGAGTTCCTTTGTTTCTTATATAATGCAAATGTGATAAGTATTATCTATGCCAAAGTATGCAAATTTATTCTATTATACTTTTCATTGCAATGAACTGAAAGATTTGTCCTTTTCTTAAAATAAAAAAGAATAAATGAAGATATTTTAAAAAGGAAAATCAGGCATCTTAGCTAAAACTCAGCAAATGAGGAAACTGACACGTTACACTTAGGCTGATTTTCACATCCACAGCTGGTGCAGATACTTGCACATTTCCTTACATAAAGCCTCAGTTTTCTTTCTTCACAATCATTTTATCCAAAAAGTAATAAAGCTATAAGGTAAACCAGTAGAAAACAAAGACAATAACTTTCCTGCTATAGAAAAGCAGACATGAGGCTAGATAAGGATTTTCAAATCCTCAGAAATAGGTGCAAGCCTGTTATATCAGATGTATTTTTTTATAGTGTTGGAACCATGGCCCCTAGAGCTTCTAAACTATTTGAAGTACTCAATAAGTTTGTGTTCTTAGTTTGCTACCAGCACTCTGATAGTTAGTGGGAGGACATGTCATTTCAGGGAATCAGAAGGGAAATGTCTCAGTGGCCTCTGTAACCTTCATGGAGACTGATTTGAGAGACTTATAAACCTTTCTATTCTGGCCATGTTCACTTGATGTTACCATTAAGTTGTAGTTAAAAAGAAATTGAGGACCTATATGCCCTGAAAACTTTAGGGTTACATAAAATAGATATGCAAGACGCTAATTTTAGATATATATCTTAAAAATCTCTCCTGCAAATAAGAAGATTTTATTCAGTAGCAAACAGAATATAACAACTCATCAAAATGATTATATACAATGAAAAGGTTGGACTTATCCTAGGCATTGAAGCATGACACTCAGCATATATAGTTTAATAAAAGTGACACTTCACATCACTACTGGGTTTGTACAAAGGAAGAAAGTCAGTATTTAAAGAGAGATTTTCATTACTGTGTTTACTGCAGAACTATTTCCACTAGCTAAGATATAGAACTGACCTGGCTACCAAAAGATGGATGGATAAAGAAGATATGTAATATATGCATAGTGCAATAATGCTCAATCACAGTGTTAAATGAAATAAACAAGGCTTAAAAACAAACACTGTATGTTCACTATATTGAATTTTATCCAGTTAAAGTTTCAATTAATATATACTAAATAAATTATTTCACTATTCTGGAACTCAGTATTCCTCATAGCACCTTAGACATATAACTTCAGAAATATTTAAATAAGGCTAGACATTCCAGGATATAAATATATTGAGACCAATATTTTTGCTAAATCGTTCTTAAAATTCTTAAAATGCTTGTGGTTGTGTGTATCTCTGTGTGTGCCACGGCATACATGTGGAGGTCAGAGCACAGCTTGTGTAGGCCAGTTCTCCTTTTTAATTGTGTGAATCCTAGGTCTTGAATGTCAGTTGCCAGACTTGGAAGCAAGAGCCTTTACAATTATGAACCCCCAAACCTTATCTTAGAGGTGTCTAGATGTTTAAAGTGGTCTAAGGGTAAAATTTTAAGAACTGTGAAGGGCTGGTATTGTTACATTTTAGCAAAAATTACACTTAAGAAAACAAAACCCAAATCCAAGCTTATATGACCACAGAGGAACTTTTTATGACCTCCCTCTTTTTAAGTATAAATTTCTGTCTTTAGGTTTCAGTGTAACTTCCTGCTTTGTGTTGGATTTGGGCATTTCTTTTTTATTCTCCATAACATTTAAATTTCTTGGAAAAGACTTAAAATTCCAAGGCATTTTATAAAAGAATGTCCAAAGTTTGATCATCCCTAAGATAGTAAGATGTATGGAAAATTCAGTACTTAAAATTCACTCTTTCAGAAACAAAAAACTAGTAAGTGGAACAAAAGCTGCTATAGAGGGCATTGGAATATGTAAAGATGCTATCATATGTGGGAAGAGGAAAAAGCTAGTCTTTATTGCTTACACAGGGGTGGAGCAAACCCAATTTTGTGCATGCTCTGGGGATCTAACCCCGTGTCTTATGCTTAGGAGTTGAACACTCCATCACTATGAATATTTAGATGCATGTAACAAATATAAAACTCTCAGCCCAATAGACAGGACCAGCTCCATATTAGTGACTCTGCAGAATAAGAAAGATAAAGATAACCGATAAGTAAGTGAGACAGAAAGAACAGGGGTCGTACCAGTGTTTTCTCAAACAGGAGAGCTCAGTGTCAGCTCTTGTTTTATAACTCATTGCAAGAGAATGGAGAGTTTGTATAAATCCTTCAGCTCTTATTTTTGTGGTAACACGAGGGATGATTTTAGTATTTCTTTCACTAGGTTTTCTAAGAATTAAATGGGTATGTTAGGAACTCAGCACAATAACTAATACATAGGAAGCCTGAGGATATTGCTTTTTGTATTGTATTTCTTGTTATAAAATAATGACGACTAGTTAGTGTGCGACAGTACACTGAGGTACACAAGAACAATAGTGAAAACTCAGTAAAAATTGAAAAATGCAAACTTTCATCTGTTCTTAGAAATATTCCGTAAATTTCTGATTATACACATCTATTCCCTGTATTAAATACTTTTTAAATAAAAAATAAGAGGTATAGCAAGAAGTGTGAGACGGATTGTATAAACAAACGTCATGTCCCTCAACATGTAAGCTCTGGAATCTCAAAATTAAATTAGTGTTGGTCTCAACAGTAAAGAGGCAGTTTAAAACAAACAAAGGCAAATTGCTTTCTTTATCTCTCATTATCACAGAAATAAATGAGTAGACCATAAGAAAGATGACCTTTCTGTACTGTCAGTGTGACATGAACAATTGATTTATTTTTGTCTCCAACTTCCTTTCCACTTTAAATGGGTATTTTTCCAGGAAGTCTTCAGGAGCAGACAGTGAAATCTCACCTCTATCTGAGGAAATGAAGTTTGGCTAAGAAAACTTATTAGGCCGTGGAGACTTGGATTGTTCATTGTTCTCAATTAAGGATTATTCCTAATTAGACAATAGGAAATGCAACAGAAAGACAGTAATTTCATAAGTCAGCTCCCGGGTTACTCTTAGAATAATTCTCAGCACCAGGGGACAAGCTCTCTCAGGACTCTTAGTCTCCAGATCTTTAGAGCCAACAGACTTTTCAGACAGTGAGGAAAAATTTCCGGAAGACAAATAATTTATCCTTTTGGTCTCAATGCAAACTCTTATCCTTGAGGACTGAGCTCATTTATCTAACATGAGCTATTACCTCCTATTTTTCTATTATTTACAATAATAGAAAGCAGAACCCTTATAAAGTCATTTACTTGTTCAGTCAGGTAAGAAAACATATCAGAGACTGGCTGGGAAGTTGCCCAGACTTTCTGTGTTGTGATTTATCTCTTGCTGACATTAGAAAAAAAACTATTTAAGATCTAGAACTAGTTTCCCATTTTATGATGGACAGATTTCCCGTTGTGGGTCATAAAAGTTCATTCTTTCCCACATTTTTACCATCATGTCCCATTCTCAGCTCAGTATGCCTGATTATTCAGGCATTGTTCAAGGCAAATCTGTAATCTTTAAATATTAAAACTATAGTAAAAGAAATCATGTCACAAAGAGAAGCGTGACAGTCAGTGTTCTTTAAAACCCAGGAGAAAGTTGGTCTGTTTGGTTTATTGTTTCTGGACTTTTTTTGTTATATTTTTTGATGCAATTTTATTTTATGGGTCAGAAAAATTAAAATGATCATTAGTGTTTGGAGATTATTTGCATTTAAAAATAGTAGTTAGGATTTTAAACATACTATGCCTAGCTATCAAAGAAAGTTACTCTGATTGTGAGGAGGTCTTTTGTGGAGGTGAAGTAGAGGTTAATTCTAAAAAATTATATCCAAGGTAAATACAACAGTGACCAGGGGCTTCCCTATTTCATTTCCTTTCCAATCTGGTCACATCAAATCTATTTTCTCTCAGAACTCCAATCATTTCACTTTTAAGAAGTGATTCCGTCTTTCTGCATTTCCTCCCAGTTCTTACTCTCCACCTGTGTGCATCTCCCCTCATAAGTTTCTCACATATCTAGCTTGTCTTTCCTAAGACACAGATGCACAGAGAAAGCTGGTTCACCTTTCTGCAATTTTTAGCACAACCAAAAGCAATACTAGAATCTTAATGAAATACCCCAAATAATATTTTTTGTGGCAGCAATCAGTAAAGATTTAGTTCTAAGTCGTATCTCATAATGAACTACTCTATAAAAAACCTATAGAGTTAATCACTCATGGAATAAAATATTTTTAGGTCAATTCAACAGAAAATGAAGGTGAAGATGAAGGTATTCTCTTTCTGGAAGGCAGAACTTATCATGGAAAGTAAGTGAGATAAGGAGAACACATTTTATGATTGCGAAGGGCTGGCACCTGTGGCAACGTTGGGAGTTGGTATGAAGCAGGCAGACAAACTGCTTTGGCATAACACACCATAGCCGTCAGGTACCTCCTAGAGGCATGTGAGGAAGGTGAGTTCATCCTGGAGTATATCTTCATAGCTTAGAGGTGGGTTTATTTGTGGTTAAATAGAATATGTCATACGACAAAAGTAGACTTTCTGGAGAAAGTTTCTGGTGAAATAAAAGAAAAAGTCTCGAGCTCATAGGAAGCAGAAGTTTTATATTTAATGATCTCAGAGAAGAAAGTCAGACCACAAGTAGACAGATACACAGTAACAATTCTCATTGAAGATCTCATCTGATTTCCTATTTGAAGAAATGTTCAAACTCAAAATATAGTAAGACAATATTCATTATCTACTCTGCAATAAGATTTTCAAAATACCTCAAATTAACACAGACTTTATGGTTTTTATCTCCCCTCCCACTTTCCATAAAATAGGCTGGGTATGTGGGCCAGGAAGAGATGAATAAAATAGTATCTTCACACTAATACTTTAAGGACAAGGGACAACTGATATTTTACAGCTTTTCTTCTTCTTCAAAGTCTTTATGAAGAAATGGTTTTATTTCTGACCCGTATTCTTAAATTTTTTTCAAAAAATATCTCAATAAAGATGAATGATATTGCAGAATATTTAGAAAGCAGCATGACACAGAGCTGTTGATATTCTTAGCCAGAGAAGACAGTGTGTGAAGAATATTCCACAAAGTCTCAGAGAATGAAAGTATTAATAGTGACTCTAAAATTTAAAAGATCGTTAAGTCACAAACTGCAGATGTTTAAGATCCAAACAACCAGTTCTTACACACGATCTGATGCTGACTTATGCCAAGCAGCTATTCTTCTTCACCCATCTTATCCTCCTTCTCCTCTTCCTCATTTCGCCAAGAAAATTCTAAGCTGGAAGATTGGCCTCTTTCCAGTGTGTGTTCCAGACTATGCCATCTTTTTCTTTTAGATGATGTTGAATCAAACCTCTGTCACTGAATTTTTCCTGCTGGGACTGACAGACACACAGGAGCCACAGCCTTTTCTCTTTGCAGTTTTTATCACCATCTACTTTATCAATATAACTGGGAATGGAGCCATCCTGATGATCGTCATCTTGGATTCAAGACTCCACTCACCTATGTATTTCTTCCTGGGAAATCTAGCCTGTCTAGATATCTGCTACTCCACCGTGACAGTGCCAAAGATGCTGGAGAACTTCCTCTTCTCAAGCAAAGCAATCTCCTTTCTGGGGTGTATAACTCAGCTTCATTTCTTCCACTTTTTGGGTAGCACGGAGGCCTTGCTTCTGGCAGTGATGGCATTTGACCGCTTTGTGGCAATCTGCAAACCACTCCACTATTCTGTTATCGTGAATTGCCAGCTCTGTATCCTAATGACTGTCACCATCTGGGTCATTGCTTTCCTACATGCTCTGCTTCACTCTGTAATGACGTCTCGTTTGAACTTCTGTGGTTTGGATCATATTCATCACTTCTTCTGTGATGTTAAGCCATTGCTGGAGCTGGCCTGTGGGGACACTGAGCTCAACCTTTGGCTGCTCAATACTGTAACTAGCACCTTTGCCTCAATTCCCTTTTTCCTAACATTTCTCTCCTATTTGTACATTATCACCCATCTGTTTCTCAAGACCCGTTCTTGCAGTATGCTGCACAGAGCACTATCCACTTGTGCCTCTCACTTCACGGTTGTTATTCTGTTCTATGCTCCTGTTATCTTCACCTACATTCGTCCTGCCTCAGGCAGCTCTCTGAATCAGGACCGGGTCATTGCCATCATGTACAGTGTGGTCACTCCTGCTCTCAATCCACTCATCTACACCCTGAGAAACAAGGAAGTGAGGAGTGCATTGAATAGGAAGACGAGAAGATGGCTTAGACTTGGAGAAATCTAAGGAACTCTTCTGGGGCATAAGCAGCCAGGCAATGAGAAATTAAGATATATTTCTCAAAGTAAGATATATTCTTACATATAAAGATGCACACACATCTACAACTGAACAAATTGAGTAATAGAAAATGTATGAGAAAATATGATCTAGCGGAGTTACACTATTATAGCAAGGGGAACTTGAACTTGTAGGGTTCTAATCACAGAATCTCGTTTCTGAATTTGCTTTTGGCATATTAGTGAACAACCTTGACTCGTGACATAGTCTAAAGAGACTTGTATGTAACTGGTTATAGAGACATGCATACTACTCACATTTAGGATAATTAATTAAGACTTATGATTATCTGTCAACACATATTAGTTGAATGATTGTCATACTTTCTTATTTTGAGGAGTTATTGAAACTATGTTTACTCAATTAGAAAAGTTAGTTGCAAATCACTAATGAGCTACAAAAAATTTTAGAGGCAAAACATTTCTTTTAAAAGTGATTCTAATTTTTTAATATTAGAATTTTTAGGGTCAGTAGGTAAGGTTTTGTTTCTTATATTTCATTATTTATTATTATTTTTGAGACAAGTTCTCCTGTAGCCTGGGCTGGCCCTGAATTCCTATGCTTTTGCTTCTACCTCTCAATTGCTGGGTTCCCAGGTGTGTACTACCACAGCCAGAATTATAGACAGTTTAGACAATATATTTAACCAAGTCAACATATCACACACACACACACACACACAAACACATATATATGAAAGCATAAGAAACTTTGAGATATTTTTCATCTGACTGTTTATAAAATCTTCAAAGTCTTGTTAGTAATGTTTTCTCTTGTTCCAGCAACATTCTAAGTGCTGAGTGGTCTTTGCTGCCAGTGCTTGAGAGATAGAATAAAGTGCAAAGTGAGAGTGCTTCTTGTAGTTATATTTTTTTCAAACATAATTTTATTAAGTATTTTCATTTAATATTAACACATGCACATAATGTTTTTGGATCTAATCTACCCCCATTCCATATTCTCCAATTCCTATATTCCCTTCATGTTTCCCACCTAACTTTATGTGCTTTCTGGTGAAGGAGTAGATGGCTGTCGAGATACAGTGTTTGCTGTATATTAGACACTAGAATGCAGTTGCACACGTAAACTCTCAATGGCTGGGACTGCATGTACAGGACTTGAGCAAAATCAAGTCAGACAAAATTCTATGAACTCCCATTCCTAACTGAGGAGACTGGGCAGTTCGTAGTATTGGGAGAGGAAAAGTCACTTTTTTTTCAAGAATATGGGCCAGAGAAGGCATTCATGCTTTAGTGTATGAGCCCACATCTATGCCTATAAAGGCAGTATGAAAGGATTCAATTAGATCTTTTCCTCTGGAACCTTGTACTTTCCAGATCCTATGGCATTACCCCTTCCAAACAAACAAAACAAAACAGCTAAAGATATTAAAAATAAAATGATAAATTTTATGATGGAAGAGATCTTAGTTTTTGTACAAGGGTGAAAGGCTCTCTCCCTCAGTTCCTGAAACTGGGCCACAAGGCTGTAAAAGCTACAACTGAGTCAAGGAGGCTCTTGGCTGACAAACTAGGCTGGGTCCAATGGTGATATCACCACCATTAGGTTCTCACAAGCAGCAAGACCTTTTCTTCTGAGCCAGAACTCCCCACGGCTGTAATTTAAAGATTTGATGAGTTTCTCAGGATCATTAAGTGAACATCTGTTTTCCATCTTTCTAATCATTTCAGTTTGGATCCTGTTCAAAGAATAAAACAGTGATCACTATCACTAAGGGGTGATACTCTTATTAGGCTTTAATTTTCACCTTTTCATATAAGTGTTATCCATAGTTATTATTATTATTATTTTACAATCTTCTTGGGGCTGGAGAGATGGGCATTGGTTAAAAGCACTGGGTGCTCTTACAGCTGAATGTGGTTCAATTCCAAGCACTGACATGGCGGCTCACAACCATTTGTAACTCCAGTTCGAGCATTTGATGCCCTCTTCTGACCTTCTGGATGAGTGTGGTTTGCATACAGGCATATATCCCCCACTAAAACAACAACAATAAAACATTTTGAAAACGCTTTAGATTTTACTTAAAAAATCATTAGGCATGATTTTTGTTTTTAAATTGCACAGGTTGTATGAGTTTTGTGTGTGGATTTAATTTATTTTATTTTTAAGCTTTATTTATTCTCTCATATATTATGTCTGGATCATAATTTCCCCTCCCTTTTCTCCCCCCAGCCTCTCCTCCTGACCTCTGCTCTCTGCCAGATCCACTCCTTTTCTGTTTCCCCAGTGATATCTACTACTCTTGGTGTATTAAGTTGCCATAAGACTAGGAACATCCCCTATATTAAGGCTAGACTAGGTGCAAGAGGAAAAGGGTCCCAAGAGCCTGCAAAAGACTCAGAGAGACAGCCCCTGCTCCCACTGTTAGGAGTAAAGAAGGCCAACCTACACAACCACAACATATACGCAGCAGGCCTAGGTCAGATCCATGTAGATGCCCTGTATGTTGGTTCAGTCTCTGTGTGCTTCTGTAAGCCCTGGTTAGTTAATTATATGGGTTTTCTCATGGTGTCCTTGAACTCTCTGGTTCCTACAATTCTTCCTCGGCTTTCCTGAGGTTTACCTAATGTTTGTCTGTAGGTCTCTGCAGCTGCCACCATGAGTTGTTGAATGAGGCCTCCCCGATGACAAGTGTCTCTAGGCTCCAGTCTACATTTTGAGTATAGCAGAGTATCATTGACTTTTCTGCCCCTTGACAGTCATGTTTGGTTCTATCCTAGGTCTCTGGGATATTCTGGCCCTGGTTCATGGCCCTTCAGGCAGTGTCAGGGGTGGGCTCTCTGGTGGCCTGGCTCTCAAGCTGGAGCAGCCATTGGTTGCCATTCCCACAAATCCTGCACCACCTTTACTCCTACACATCTTAAAGGCAGAACAAATTGTAGGCCAAAGTTTCTGTGGTTGGGTTGGTTCCTAATTGCTCCACTGGAAGCCTTGTCTGGTTACAGAAGATGGCCAGTTCAGGTTCTGTATGCCTAATTAAAAGGAGTAAGCAATACTAGCATTGCCTTTCCAGTTGTATTTCCAGAAGTCCCTCCCTCCACCTTTCCCTCCACCTGATCTCCCTTGTTCAAATCCCCGCCTACCCCCATTTCACCCATGATATCTACTTTATTTCCCTTTCCCATGGAGATCCATGTGTCCTTCCCTATTCCTCTTTACCCATACTCTCTGGGTTTGTGGATTGTAGCTTACCATTTCCTTAATAGTTAGTATTCACGTATAAGTAAATTAATGCCATACAAGAAAGTGTTTCTATATGGGTCTGGGTTGTCTCACCCAGAATATTTTTTTTCTGGTTCTATCTATTGGCTTGCAAATTTCATTAGGAGAGGTTTAAAAAAATAGCTGAACTGTATAAATGTACCACATCTTTATCCATTCTTTGGTTGAGGGATATCTAGGTTGTTTCCAGTTTCTGGTTATTATGAATAGAGCTGTAATAAACATGTTTGAGCAAGTGTCCTTGTGGTAGGACGGGGCATTCTTTGGGTATATGCCCAAGAGTGGTATAGCTGAGTCTTAATATAGATCCATTTCCAGTTTTCCAAGGAATCATCATATTGATTTCCACATTGGCTGTATAAGTTTTCACTATCAATGGAGGAGTGTTCTCCTTGGTCTATATTCTTGTCAGAATGAACTGTAACTTGTGTTTTGGTCTTAGCCATTCTGACAGGTATAATATGGAATCTCAGAGTTGTTTTAATTTTCATTTCCCTAGTGGCCAAGAATGGTGGACATTTATTTAAGTGTTTCTCAGTCATTTGAGCTTCCTATGTTGAGAATTTTCTGTCTATATTTGTACCCCATTTTTAATAGGATTATTTGGGTTGTTGTTATCTAGTTTCTTGAGTTCTTTATATATTTTGGATATTATCTTTCTGTCAGATGTAGAGTTGGTGAAAATCTTTTCTCATCATTTAGGCTACCTCTTTGAATGACAGTGTCCTTTGCCTTACACAAGTTTTTCAGTTTCATCAAGTTCTACTTATTAATTATTTATCTTAATGCCTGAACTATTGGTGTCCTGTTCACAATGTCTTCTATGCCAATGCATTTGAGGCTACCCCACTTTTCTTTCTATCATGTTTAGTGTATCTGGTTTTATGTTGAGATCTTTAATCCATGTGGACTTGGGTTTTGTTTAGGGTGATAAGTATGGGTCTACTTGGATTTTCTATATGCAATCATCTGGTTTAACCAGCACCATTTGGTGAAGATGTTGCCTTTTTTTCTTGTGTATATTTCTGTCTTCTTTATTAAAAATCAGCTGTTCATAGGTTCATGGATGTATATTTGTGTCTTCAGTTTGAATTCATTGATCAGTGTGTCTGTTTTTATGCCAATACCATGTAGTTTTTATTACTATATAGCTTTGTAGTACATCTTGAAATCCATAATGCTGATACATCCAGTAGTTCTTTTATTGTTCAGGATTGTTTTAGTTATTCTGTTTTTTTGTTTGTTTGTTTTTTCACATGAAGTTGAGAATTATCCTTTCAAAATATGTGAAGAATTGTGTTGTATTTTGATGGAAATTGCATTCAATCTGTAGATTTCTTTTGGTAGGATGGTCATTTTTACTACATTAATTCTTTTTCAAAATTTCTAGAATTTTATTTTATTTAAAAAAGTCATTTTTATCTATGTATCCCCTTGGTCCCCTTCCCTTCTCTCCTCCCAATCCCTCACAATCAGCCTTCAGCCTCGTCCCTCCCAACCCACCCATACCCTCCCCCAAAAGGCCACAAAGTCCCAAGGTGGGTCAGTTTGGCCTGGCACATCAACTCCAGGCAAATTTGATTTTCTCATCCCAATATCAAGGCATTGGCTAGGTGGTCTTCTGCAGGGAATGGGCTTCAAGGCCCCATCTCACATACAAGAGCAGACTGATCCCACCACTCAAGGCTCCACATACTGCCCATGCCAATCAACAGTTGCCTATCCTTGGAGGGCCTAGCTCCTTTTCCTGATGGATCTCTAGTGGCTGTTCTTGATTCAGTGAGCTCCCCAGAGCTCCAGTAAGCCATCACTGTGGGAATTTTTCCTCATAATCCCTATCCCCTTGCTCATACAGACTCTCTTCCCCTGCTCTCAGCTGAACCAGGAGCTCTGCCCTGTGCTCAGCCATGGATTTCTGCCTCCACCTCTATTCATTGTTGAATGTAGGTTCTGTGATGACACTTAGTGTGGTTATTCATTTGATTATAGGGGAAGTCCTGTTTAGGCCCCCCTCCACTATTGGTTGGAGACCTAGCCAAGGACTCCTGTGAGTTCTTGGAGGTTTCCCTAGCACCCAGTCTGGGTCTTCTTACTTTTTGGGGGGTGAGGGACTTGGGAGATAGAGGGGGGGGAGGCTGAAGGCTGAATGAGAGGCATTGGCAGGAGGGAAGGGAGTGAGGAGCAGAAAGACACATGGAAAAAAAACTTTTTATAAATAAAATTTTCAAAAGAAAAAAATTCTCAGTCAAATAGATGAAATTAGAAAAATTTATTCTGACTGGCATAACCCAGACCCAGAATGATAAATATTATATGTATTTACTTAAATATAAATATTATACATTAAATAAGTGATGATCAATGTACATCATTAGACCAGAGAGATATAAAAGAAGAGTAAGGAATGGAGAGAACACATGGACTCTCTTTGAGGGGGAAACAATAGATTTTATGGATGTACTGGGGGTGGGTGAAGATGGGAGCTGGAGGATGAGGTAGATGGGTAGAGGGGAGGGAGATAGGGCTGAGGAAAGAAATGTGAGGAGACCCATCTAAAATGGAGGGGCATTTGAGGGATAATATGGAAGCCTACTGCAGTGAAAGCTTCCAAAGCTATATAAAAGCATCCTAATTAGAGCCCCTAATAATAGGAAAGACAGAGTCCCATCTCTCTTGTCACCAAATGAGGCTTCTAATAGTGGGACTGGGTTGCAGTCAATTTAGTTGTTGGCCAGGGTGGTTCATGGAAATCCCCAAACAACCCAGTCTATTGCTAAGACAGTGGGCTGCTCTCCACAAACTGACATCAGGGTCACATTGCAAAGGACAATACCCACACAACTCCTTGAACATTGAGAAGTCCTGCCTGTGCCTATGTGAAGCCTTTGCCCCATATTCCAGTGTCTTTGGTGAAGGAAGGTACTTTGCAGGCTACATAAAGAAAAAAATAAACACCAAACCAGTCTCAAAGCAGTTGACCTACAGTCTGTCCTGCCTGAAAGTTATGTTAGAGCAATGATAGCACAGAACTTGTGGGAATAGTCAGTCAATGTCTGATTTCACGTAGAACAGAACCCATACCTGACACTGCTTGAGTGACCAAGAACCAGAAACTAGAGACCTAAGGTAAAACCAAGAGTTAATAGTCTAAAACAAACAAATAATCAATAAAATGACTCCTAATGATATTCTGCTATATTCATGGATGAGTGGCTTATTCAGTCATCACCAGAGAAACTTCCTTTTGCAGCAGACAGAAACAGATGCAGAGGTCCACAGCCAAACACTGCAGACAAACCACAGCAAAGAGAGGTTCTGTCTCCACCAAATCCCTCCACTTAGAGATCAGAGAACCCCTCAGAAGGAAACAAGATCCAGAGGTGATGGGGGACACCAGAACAAAGCCCTCTAAATCAGCTAAGCAAGGCTCACATAAACTCCAGAGACTGAAGCAATACTCACAGGGCCAACACAGGTCTGTACTAGGTCTTCTGTGAATATATTCTGGTTTTCAACTTATTGTTTCTTCGGGAAACCTGGACGTATAAATGAATGAGTCACTGATTCTTATGACCTCTTGGGGCTATTTTCCTTCTGTTGGGTTGTCTTGTTCAGACTCTATGAGATATTTTTGTTTAATCTTATTATATTGTATGTTATCATGCTTGGTGGCTATCTCTAGAAGTCTGTTCTTTGTAACGGGAAAGAGTGGACCTGGAGGGGAAGGAAGTAGAAAGGAACTGAGACTAGAGGGATGGGAAACTATAATCAGTATCTATTGCTGAGAAAAGAATCTACTTTTAATAAAAGGGGAAGAAGCATAATAACTTTATTTTTTCCATTAATATGTGTTAGCCAAAACAAAAATGTCCACACAGTTATGCAAACAAATACTATTTATTTATTTTAAAAATTGATGGTACACGTATATTTCTAAACCTAGTTACATGCGATAATATATAAAATATATCACAAAAAGATTATCAATGGATATTGTCAAACAAATTTGAGAAAAGTATTCTGTAGCTAACACCACACATGTTCAAGTTTCCCTTATATTATCTGAGAAAATATTGTTTCATACTACCAGACAGTTTTCCTATATATTTTCTACTGTCTAATTTTTTTTCAAGAATATACATTCTTAAAATTGAGAAATACATCTGTTTCTAAACATTTTTGTTGCCTAGCTGCTTATGCCCCAGAAGAGTTCCTTAGATTTCTCCAAGTCTAAGCCATCTTCTCGTCTTCCTATTCAATGCACTCCTCACTTCCTTGTTTCTCAGGGTGTAGATGAGTGGATTGAGAGCAGGAGTGACCACACTGTACATGATGGCAATGATCCGGTCCTGATTCAGAGAGCTGCCTGAGGTGGGACGAATGTAAATAAAAAGAACAGGAGCATAGAACAGAATAACAACCGTGAAGTGAGAGGCACAAGTGGACAGTGCTTTGTGCAGCATGCTGCAAGAACGGGTCTTGAGAAACAGATGAGTGATAATGTAGAAATAGGAGAGAAATGTCAGGAAAAAAGGACTTAGGGCAATGGTGCCTGTGATGGTATTAAGCAGCCAAAGGTTGAGTTCAGTGTCTCCACAGGCCAGATCTAGCAATGGCTTAACATCACAGAAGAAATGATGAATTTGATTAGAACCACAGAAGCTCAATTGAGATGTCATTACAGAGTGAAGCAAGGCATGTAAAAAGCCAATGATCCAGATAGTAACAGTCATCTGAATACAGAGCTGGTGACTCATGATGACAGAATAATGAAGTGGTTTGCAGATTGCTACAAATCGGTCAAATGCCATCACTGGCAGCAGCAAAGCCTCTGTGCTACCCAAGAAGTGGAAGAAATGAAGCTGGGTTATGCATCCCAGAAAGGAAATTGTTTTGCTTCTAGAGAGAAAGTTCTCCAGCATCTTTGGTACTGTCACGGTGGAAAAGCAGATATCTAGACAGGCTAGGTTTCCCAGGAAGAAATACATAGGTGAGTAGAGTTTTGGATCAGAAATGACAACCATCATGATGGCACCATTCCCAGTTATATTAACAAAGTAGATGGTGAAGATAATAGCAAAGAGCATGGGATTTAATTCTTGTATGTCTGTCACTCCCAGGAGGAGAAATTCAGTGACTGAGGTTTGATTTGACATCACTTAAAAGAAAAGACAGAGAGAAACGTGTTGCCAGGGAACCTCCCAGGAATCCACAAATATGACCCCAGCTAAGACATCTAGCAATAATGAAGAGGGTGCCTGAAGTGATCATCTACATCTACTGTAATCATATTGGTGACTACCCTAATTGTCATCAGAGAGCCTTTATCCAGTAACTTATAAATGCAGATGTAAAGATCCACAGCCAGGTACTAGGCCGAACTCTGGAGAAAAGGAAAAGGGGATTATACCACATCCAGGAGTGTCCTGGTCATTATGGGGGAACCCACAGAGACAGCGAGCTGACCTGAGCTCATGGGAGCACATGGACTTTGGACAACAGTTAGGGAGCCTGCAAAGGACCAACCTAGGCCTTCTGCATGTGTCTGAGAGTGTGTACTGGATCTGCTTTTAAGACTCCTGGCAGTGATATCAGGACCTGTTCCTGTTGCTTATCTGGCATTTGGGCACCCATTCCCCATTCTGGATTACCTAGCCCAGCCTTGATACAGTGGAAAAAGTTCAAGCCTGCCTTGAATTGATATGCCATGCTTTGTTCAAGCCCGTGGGAGGCCTGTTTCTTCCTCAGTGAAAACAGAGGAGGAGTGATGGAGAGGAAGTAGATGGGAGTTGCAGTGGGAGGTGGGGGTGTGTGTGTGTGTGGGGAGGAACAGGAGGAGAAACTGGGCTTGGTATGTAAAAAAACATAAAAATTAAAATTTTTTAAAATTAAAAGAGAAGAAAAGACAGTTATTGTACAATACTGCCCTTCGTGTTAACTGGTCTTACTGAACATATATTTTCTTTTCAAAATCAAAGTATTTTGAAAATGTGGCATTATTTTTCATGGCACCTTCTCAAATTTTTTTTCTATCATCTCCCCATTATCATGTTAAATAACAATCCTAAGTGTCTTTTGTAGATTGTGATTAAATAGCCTTTAATTTATTTGTTTATCACTAGTCATTTCTTTTTTATTTAGTGACTTTGAGTAGACCACCACCCTACCATATTTTCTAGTTGCAAGCATTTACATTTTGACCCAATCTTTTCCTCATTTAAGTTGGATCAAACAGGGAGCATCTTTTAAATACTCTGTCAGGCAGATATCTCCTGGTAAGGAAAGAGACTTGAAAGATTCCAAAATGGGGAGAATAAAAGTAGATGGGATCATCTCAACCACTAACACTTTAAAAAGAAAATTAGCACCCAGGAATTGTCAAATGTGATTATGTGAAGTTAAAATATTCTGCACAGCAAAGATGCTATCAACAGAGCCTACAGAATAAGAGAAAATATTCCCCAGCTATACTTTAAGCAATGGGATAATTGTAGGGAGATTATGTTGTTCCATTGCAAATAATTGTCCCTGCCTATGAGTTTAATAAAGAGCGCTGATTGGCCAAAGGCAGACAGGAAGTGTGGGTGGGGCTACCAGACTAAGAAGACTCTAGGAATAGTCATAATGCCAGAGAGAAGGCCAGAGAGAAGCCAGAAGATGCGGAGGACAACCATGCTGCTCTGAGAAAAGGTACCGAGCCCCATGGCTGACCAGGATAAGAGTCATGGGTTAGATTAAGGGTAAAGAGTTAGCAAGTTATATGCCTGGGCCTTAGACCAATCAGCCTAAAACTATTGTAAGCATCTATGTGTCTCTGAGGGTCTGTGGGTCTTTGGGTCTAAACCTTGAGGTTATGTCTGAAAGTACAGGACAGAAACCTCCTATTACAGTTAATATCTAGAATATATAAAAAATGCAAAAGTTAAACACAAAAATTCTACCAATCAATAAATTGCCTAAACAGATATTTCTCAGAAGAAAAGATACAAGTGGCCAATAAATATTTTTTAAAGTGTTCAACTTCATTAGCTACCAAAAGATGGAAATTAAAACTGTATCTCACCCCAGACAAAATGGCCATCATTTGTTGTACGAGGTTTCTGGCCCTGACTTTCAGGCCTAGCCTCAAAGTTTAGGCCTGCAGACCTGCAGACCTGCAGTCTCACAGTCCCACAAAGACACACAGATGCTTTCAATAGTTTTTGGCTGATCAGCTTCAGGCCCAGGCATATAGCTTGCTAACTCTGTACCCTTCATCTAACCCATGTCTCTTGTTCAGCCATGCGGCTCGGTACCTTTCCTCAGAGCAACATAGTTGTCCTCTGCTTCTTCCCGCTTCTCTCTGGCATTCTGCTCTGTGCTTCCTGTTCTTAGAGTTTTTAGTCTGGTAGCCCCGCCCACACTTCCTGCCTGCCTTTGGCTAATCAGCGCTTTTTATTAAGCCAGTGGGTGGGACAATTATTTACCATGAAACAACACAATACCTCTACAATCATTAAGAAAGCAGGTGGCAACAAATGCTAGGGAAGAATTTTGGTGAAAATGCAAACTGATATGGCCAGTATGAAAATCAGTCTGGTTATTTCTATAAAATTAAAAAAAAAATCACCATGTGACCCAGCTATACTGATTCTGGTATATAGTCAAAGGACTCTACATCCTACCACAGAGATACTTTTACATCCATGTCTGTGTGCTGTATTCACAATAGTCAGGAAAAAGAATCATCCTAGAAGTTTGTGAAGTAATGACAAATAATCAAAATTTGGTTCATATAAACTTTGGAATTTTATCTTTCTGTAAAGTAAAATGAAATTATAAACTTACAGGAGAATATATAAAACTAAAAATATGATATTAAGTAAGATAACCCAGGTACAGAAACACAAATACCATTTTCTTTTTCCTCTCTCTTCTTTCCTCTCTCTTTCTCTCCTCTCTCAATTTTTTTTGAGACAGGGTTTCTCTGTGAAGTCCTGGCTGTTCCTAGAA
This sequence comes from Phyllotis vaccarum, assembly GCA_033318265.1. NCBI lineage: Eukaryota > Metazoa > Chordata > Mammalia > Rodentia > Cricetidae > Phyllotis > Phyllotis vaccarum. The sequence continues at coordinate 658,458 of JARWLC010000084.1, forward strand.
TTCACTATGTAGACCAGGCAGGCCTCAAGCCTGGATATCCACCTGACTCTGCCTCCTAAGTGCTGGGACTAAAGACACGTATCACTACCACCTGGCTCCATGTTCTCTCTTATATTCAGTCCTAGCCTCTAATTGTTAAATATGTGGGTCAAAGTGAGGGTGAACATGGATAAAAATAAAAAAGCCAGAAAGGGGACTATATGACTGGGTAAAGAAAAATTTTAAAGAAAGGAGTATGGAAGACAATGGAGCAATGTGGAAGGGAAATCCTGGGAACCAACAGGTATGACAGGAAGAGGAAGGGGCAGGAAGAAGACAGGAAGTAGGGAGGTGCAGAATACACCAAAATGAAATATGTATGAAAATCCAGTGTGGAAACTCATTACCTTATAAGCTAATTTAACAACAAAAATAAAGTATTTTTAAATGTATAATAAAAATAAAAATTAAAAATAGCTTTTTAATACAGTAGTAACTGTACTTTCTCTACTTAAAATGTAAAACAAGTAGAAACATTCTTGAATAGACTGTTTTCTTATCCACAACCTAGGAAGCACCATGGAACCAGATGATCATAATAGCCACAGAATCTGACAGTGTTTATGCTTAATTTTCAGTACTATATTTGATCTTGAGCTTCATGTTGCTAAAATCTGAGTCATTATGTATTTTCAAAATAGGCTCCTAATGGTATAGGAGTCCATGTGGAGGCAATGGCTGATATCAAACATTAGGACAGCATATCCTACTGAATCCCGAGCTCACCCATTCAGTTAGACTGGCTTGGTGGAGAATTCCATACATTCATTCTACCCTACTGCTCCAGAGCTGAGTTTACAAACATCACCACACCCAGCTTTTTAACTGAGTGTTAGGAATCTGCAAACAATTAACAGATGGAGCCATTTCCCCAGACCTCTTTTTTGTTTGTTTATTGGGACATTGTCTCTATATGAGCACATATTAACCTCAAATTTGTTTCCATTTTTCTGTCTCAGCATCCAAGGGGTGAGTCTATAGTTCTGTGTTGCTATAACTAGCCCAAGTTACTTCTTGCATTACAAATTATGCTTTATTTTGCTTTTACTACCCTACATGCCCTGAGTTTTAGAGTGTTGGGAGGGTTTTTTGAGGGAGGGGTGGTTTGGGTTTTTTTTTTTCAATTGCAGAGATCCTGGATCAGAACAACTCTTCCTCTGTGGACTTAGCAATCTCTCTCATTTCACAAGAAGAGAATACCGAATATGGATTGCTTCAGTATCCTTTAAATCCTGGTTTGCAACCTTAATTATTGGGTCTTTTTTTTCACTTACCTTAAAATAAGCTCACTCCTCTGACATTACAGAGATTTTCCCATCCTCTCTCCCAGCTCCATCAAAGTGTCAAAGGTAACAGTGCTATCTTCTGTGATCCTAGAAGTCTCTCTGCCTCATCTTATTTCTCCACAGACGTTGGAACAGTCCAGCTCTTCTCTTATCAAAAACATGTCTTATTTATTTGTCTGCCTTTCTTCAGATAAAATTCTTCTATTCTTTTCTTTTAGAGTTCCACTTTCTGTGAGGAATGTACCATGTTTAATTGCATAATTAAAATAATAGTGTTCCTTTCAACAAAGTAAAATTCTTAAGTGAGTATAAATAACTTAATTGTAAATTACTTAATATTTGGCTACACGTTCAAAGTTCACTAGAGGAATTTTTGAGTTGTTGCTTTCTCCATTATTAGGAAAGTACACGAATTACCTCCCTGAGATACGCTGGTCAGAGCAGACAGAGCTGTGAGAAGTTGCTTCCTCTGGTTCCTTTCATTTAAAGATGTGCTGGGTTCACTCTGTGTAGAAGAGAAGAAGCATAATCAGTGTGACAAGAGAGGAGACCCATATTGTTGGAAGACTGAAGAAAACTCCCAAGCTGCACTAGAATTGGACAGAGGCTAACTCTGGGTGATTCCTACTAAAGGGGAATCTACTCAAAGAGTAGAAAATCGCTAGAGGAAGAAAGCAATTTATGCAACTAAAGAAATAAAATTAATGAACTAGAAAAAACTCATAATAATCCTGAGGGATTCTGATATTTACAGCTGGAAGAGTCTGAGAAATGATGTAATCACTACTGTGAGCTGCTTTCAAACAATTCAGAGCAGGTTCTTTGATAATGGTACATATCTTATGTGCTTATAAACACAACAGACATTCCTGTTTAGAAATCCAGCCCCTGGCCAAACTTATTTATAATTATCTGAACCAGAAATTAAAATAGTATCCGAGCACATGTGGGGAAAATAGATGAGACATAGGAATGAAATACAGAAGCTAAAGAGCTTTTTAAATCCTCACACACAATGAGGAGTCTATCAGAAAAATTAAATCAGCCTTAACCCTGGTGTTTAATGTTGCCACTGGCAGACCACCCCTAAAAAACAGGAAGCACCAGTCCTAAGTCCTTGGCTTACCTGATTGACTGCTAAAAACAAATAAAAACAATAAAACAAGGTTTTTAGATGCATGTCTGGAAACTGCACAGTTTGTGAAGTATTTGAAGCAATAGTCTATGTTGTGCTTCTGGCTTACAGTCTTCATCTATGAAAACCTCTGTGCCATCCTGAAATCCTGCCAGCATTCTGAGGAGACCAGGTTGTAGACATAAAAGTCCTAAGGGAGCATGTCCCTTGTGCTGAGCATGAGAGATGTGAAAATAAATAGGGCACTTTTACCCTCCTGCAATAGGGGAAATGTCCCTGGACAATTCCTCTATGCTCCTTTTGTCTCCTTCCTTCCAGTTTTCTTTCCCTTTGTTGCTTCTTTAGTTTGAGGCACATGAACAACACAGGGCTTGGTGACCTCATGTCTTATCATAATCAGTTTTCTTTCATCTCCGTAGAGTTTTGAGTTCAATTTCTCACCTAGGCAACTTGCCTGGAAATGTTCTGTGAATTGAATGGAAGAAAAATTGTACATAAAAGATTTTTCATGAGTGTCGGATACATCTTTTTGACTTTTGCAAAGAGGTAATGTTACTGAATAATCTCTTTTGTTCTCCTGCCTCCATCTCCCAAGTGCTGGAACTACAGAGATATAACACATGACTGAGAAGGTATCCAGCCATCTTCTATGGGAGGATGCCCTGTTTCCCTAGTATCCCTGGCTAAATAGTCTGTTTTTTCTCTGCCATCTGCCTTGGTAGTTTCAGTGTGAGCTGGAGAGATGGCTCAGTGGATAAAAAACTTGATATGCAAGCATGAGAAACAGAGATTGTGTTCCCAGGACCCACCTAAAAGAGACTTACATGGTAACAGCCTGAAATGCAGCACTCAGAATGGAAAAATGAGATCCCTGGGGAAAGTTGGCTAGTTGGACTAGCCATATCAAAGAGCTTCTGGTTCAGTGAAAGTCTTTGCCTCAATAAATTGGAGAGCAATTAAGGAAAACAATGTCATTTTCAAGTTTTCATAAGCATTAACCCAGACATATGTGTCTGCAAACATGCAAGCATGCATACATGTGTAGAGAAGGAGAAAAACTCAAAAGTGGGTTTCACAGAGAAAACTGCATACATATATATACCATTGTACCTCCTCATTTTTGGCCCCTACTTCCCTCATATCCCTCCCAACCACCTCCCTTGCTGGTCCTTTTCTCCCTCCAAAGGGAATATATATTGTTGTACAATAATTTTTCTTTCTTCACCCATTACGTATTTGTGTTACCTACTCCCTTTAAGTTTCTTCTCCACTCAACTCAAGCTCCTTATTTGAAAATTTCATTTATATTGTAAATCACCTTCTGAGAACTAAGAAAGCTGTACATCAGAGTTTCTTGGTCATAGAAAAACTTCCATGAAGTGTGTGTGTGTGTGTGTGTGTGTGTGTGTGTGTGTGTGTGTGTGTGTGTGTGTATTCCAGTAAAAAAGGGCAATATAAACAAACTTCTTCAAGGAACTCAGAAGATAACTACTTCTTCACCATGCATAGAATATAGGTGTGCATTATACACCATCCAGTGGGAGTCATGAAATGTTACCTAAATTGGGAAAGCTACAGATGGCTCTCCTAAATGGGCAGATTCAGATCACATGGGAGCCCAGAGGAGTAAGTGGAGACATCTAACTTTACCAGGTAACCCCATAGATAGATGATAGAAAGATAGATAGATGACAGACAGATAGATGACAGATAGATAGATGATAGATAGATGATAGATATATGAGAGATAGATGATAGAAAGATAGGTAGATGACAGATAGATGACAGATAGATAGATGATAGATAGGAGTAGCTCCCTGTTCTACCAGAGACCATACTAGTATCAGAAACCACAGAGGCCATGCTGGCACTCAGAACCCCAGAGGTCATTCAGACTGCCATGGAAGCCTACTAGACCAGAAAGTTTGCTGGTCACCAGAACCATGGAACACTCAGGCCAGAAGACTAAAGAAGAAACAGAAACCAAGAGATAAAAATACCTATCAAACAAATTCGAACTCAGAAATCAGCATCTGGGATAGTTTGAATATAATTGCCCCCCCAAGCTTATAGGAGTGGTAGTATTAGGAGGTGTGGCTTGTTAAAGTAGGTAAGGCCTTGTTGAAGAAAGTATGTCTCCTCTAGTAGGGGGACGGGAGCTTTGAAGTCTTATATATGCTCAAGCCACGGCCCGTGTCTAAGACCACTTCCTGATGCCTATGGGATCAAGATGTAGCTCCTTCTTCGCTCTCAGCTCCTTCTCTAACACCATGCCTACATGCGTGCCATTCTGACCTACCATTATGATAAAGGACTGAACCTCTGAACTATAAGTCACCCAATTGAACATTTTTCTTTATAAGAATTGCCATAGGCATGGTGTCTCTTGACAGCAATAGAAACCTTAAAACACATACCAGGGTTAAGGCTGATTTCATTTTTCTGATAGACTCCTCGTTGTGTATGAGGATTTAAAAAGCTCTTTAGTTTCTGTATTTCATTCCTATGTCTCATCTAATTTCATTGTATTTGATTCCCTAAATGTTCTCCAAATCTGAATGCTTAAAATATTGAAAATGTAGTGAACAAATCAGGTCTGATTGTACAGAGCACTTTGATCAATAGTTTTAGGGATGAGGATTATAACTAACATGGATGCTTCTGTTATATCTTGTTGAGAATGTATTTGTTTAGATATATTTTTAAAATTTTCTTATCATATATTTTAGTAACAATGAAGAGAATGTCAATGATTATCATATATAAGTTTGAGGTAATAGAAAAATGTCACCCAATGGACATTGCCACCTATTCTAAGTTTGTAATGCATTTGTGGTTGTACAAGGGATAGTTATATCATGTTAGGCATAATTTTGACTTGGTAAAATATATATAATATATAATGGATTTCTAATTGTACATGAAATAGTAATAATATATTTAGGTGTTATTAAGACCTGGTGTAGTAGGAGGTTTCTGGCCTGGACTTTCGGGCCTAACCTCAAGGTCTAGGCCCACAGACCCCTGCAGACCTGCTCCTACAGACCCAGAGTTCCAAAGTCCCTAAGAGACACACAGATTCTTTCAATAGTGTTTGGCTGATCAGCCTCAAGCCCAGGCATATCACTTTCTAGCTCTCTACCCTTCATCTAACCCATGATTCTTCCTGTTCAGCCATGCGGCTCAGAACCTTTCTTTAGAGCAGCATGATTGTCCTCTGCTTCCTGTGGCTTCTCTCTGGATTCTCTCTGGCGTTCTCTCTGGCATTCTGCTCTGTGCTTCCTGTTCTCAGAGTTTTTAGTCTGGTAGCCCCACCCACACTTCCTGCCTGCCTTTGGCTCATCAGCGCTTTTTATTAAACCAGTGGGTGGAACAATTATTTACCATGAAGCAACACAATACTCCTACAACCTGGTTATTGATTTCATTTGGAAATTAATTATGACATAAGGAGATATGATTATGTGGCAAGTTGACAAGGGATGTATTGTGATAGCTATTCTTAGTTGTCAACTTGACTGCATCTGAAATGAACTACAATCTGTAAATGGAAAGCACATTTGTGGGACATATCTTAAAGCAGGAAGACAACATGCCTTCGATCTGAATCTTGAGGATGGAAGGCACAGGCTTTTGATCTGGATCTTGAAGCAGGATGACACATGCCTTTAATCCAGATCTTGAGACAGGAAGGCACACCTCTAATCTGAGTCACACTTTTTATGGAAGCTCATGTGGAAGAAGAAAAGGCTGGTTCATTCTTCACTTCCCTGCCCTCCCCTTGTCACCACATCCATTCCTTCACTGGCATTGGAACCTACATCTCCAGGATTCCAGCATATAGAGAAGACCAGCTGAGACACTCAGCCTTGTGGGTGTAAGAAACTACTAGATTCTTGGACTTTCCACTGGCAATTTGGTATTGTTGAACTAAATCATTCCAATAAATTCCCATATGCATTATATGTATATGTGTTTATACATATATAAAAATATCATTCTATAAATTCTGTGACTCTGGAGAACTCTGACTAAAGCTGCATCTAAATGTGTAATTACCCAAAACTCAGAAGCCTATAGGCCAGTGTAAGAATATAATCAACAAAATCCAGGCCAATATATCACCACCAGAGCCCAGCTATTCTACTACAGCAAGCTCTGAATAGTCCAATACAGTTGAAATACAGTTAAACAACCTTATAAACTTTATGAAGATGATAGAGCTCATTAAAGAGGAAATGAATAGATCCCTTAAAGAAATAGAGAAAAACACAAACAAACAGCAAATGAATAATAAATCCCTTTGTTTCAAGACCAAACAAATAGTAAGGAATTGAATAAAACTGTTCAAGACCTGAAAAATGTATAAAAAAGCAATAACAGGATGGATACAAAAAGATAAACCATCCTTCTGCTGCATAAAAAGAAACACATCTCAACCTCAAAGACAGACACAGACTCAGAGTAAAGGGTTGGGGAAAGGGTTTTCAATCAAATGATCTTATATAACAAGCTGGTGTAGCCATCCTAATGTCTAACAAAATAGATTTCAAACTAAAATGAATCAAAAGAGACCAGAACAAATATTACTTGTTAATCTCAGGAAAAATCCACCAAGATGAAGCCACAATATTTATGAACATTTATGCCTCCAATACAAGGTCACCACACACTAATAATGGGAGACTTCAGTACTCCACTTTCACCCTTGGATAGGTCAATCAGACAGAAACTCAACAGAGTTAAATAAGGGATCTAACAGTTATTACTCAAATGGACTTAATAGATAATTTCAGAGCCTTCCACCCAAACACAAAAATGTTTACATATTTCTCAGCATGGAACGTTCTCTAAAACTGACCACATACTCAGTCATAGAGCAAAAGTCAAAAGATACAAAATAATGGGAATAACTCATATCATATCAGACCACCATGGTCTAAAGTTAGAGTTCAACAAAAGCAAAATCCTACAAATTCATGAAAACTGAACATCTCTCAGTTGAATCACCTCTGGGTCAAGGAAGAAGTTGAGAAAGAAATCAGACTTCCTAGAATTTAGTGAAGATGAGTCCACAACACACCCAAACTTATGGGACACAGTGAAAGCAGTGCTAAGAGGAAAACTCACAGTACTAGATGCCTGTATGAAGAACCTAGAGAATCTCACAGGAGAGACCTAACTGCACAGCTGAAGGCTTTCGAACAATTAGAAGCAAACTCACTTAGAAGGAGTAGACAGCAGGAAATAATTAAACTTAAGGCTAAAATCAATATAATAGAAACAAAGAGAACAATACAAAGAATCAATGAATCAAAGAGTTGGTTCTTTGAGAAAGTCAACAAGATAGATAAACCCTTTACTCCACTAAAACCTAAAAGAGATGGACAGTTTTCTGGACAGGTACCACCTACCAAAATTAAATCAAGATCAGATTAAAGACCTAAACAGACCTGTAACCCTAAAGAAAATTGGAGCTGTAATCAAAAGTCTCCCAAGTTAAAAAAAAAGGCCAAGATCAGATGGTTTCAGTGTAGAATTCTACCAGACATTCACAGAAGAACTAATACCAATACTCCTCAAACTGTTCCATACAGTAGAGATTGAAGGCACATTGCCAAACTCTTTTTTAATGAGGCCACAATCACCCTGATAACCAAGTTCCTCAAAGATGCAACAAAGAAAGAGAATTAGAGATGAATCTCCCTTGTGAACACTGATGCAAAAATACTCAATAAAATTCTGGCAAACTGAACCCAACCGCATATCAAAAAAAAAAAAAAAAATCATCCACCACGATCAAGTAGGCTGCATCCCAGAAATGCAGGGATGGTTCAACATACAAAAAACTGTAAATGGCATTCTTCATATAAACAAACTGAAAGAAAAAAAAAACCACATGACCATCTCATTAGATGCTGAAAAAGACTTTGACAAAATTCAACACTCTTTCATGATAAAAGTCCAGGAGAGATCAGGAATACAGGGAGATTACTTAAATATAATAAAGGCGACATACAGTAAGCTGACAGCCAACATCAAACTAAATGGAGAAACACTCAAATCAATCCCACAAAAATCAGGAACAAGACAAGGCTGTTCTCTCTCTTTCCTTATCTATTCAATATAGTTCTCAAAGTTTTAGCTAAAGCCATAAGAGAACAAAAGGAGATTAAGAGGATATGAATTGGAAAGGAAGGAGTCAGACTATTTCTATTTCAAGATGATATGATCATATACATAAGTCACCCCCAAAATTCTGCCAGCGAACTCCTGCAGCTGATAAACACCTTCATCAATGTAGCAGGGTACAAGTTTAACTTAAAAAAAAAAATCAATAGCCCTGCTATACACTAAGGCTTAGGTTAAAAGGGCTGAAAAAGAAGCAAGAGAAACATGACCCTTTGTAATAGCTTCAAATAGCATCAAATGTCTTGGCATAACTCTAACCAAAGAAGTAGCAGACATGTTTGACAAAACTCTAACTCACTGAAGAAAGAAATTTAAGAGGATATTAGAAAATGGAAAAATCTTCCATGTTCCTGGATAGGTAGGATCAATATAGAAAGAATTGGCAATTTTACCAAAAGCAATCTAGAGATTCAGTGCAATCCCTATCAAAATCCCAACACATTTTTTTAAAGACCTTGAAAGAAAAATACTCAACTTCATATGGAATAAGAGGAAACCCAGGATTGCCAAAACAATCCTGCTCAATAAAAGAACGTCAGGAGGAGTCACCATCCCTGACTTCAAGCTATATTATAGAGCTACAGTAATAAAAACAGCTTGATACTGGCATAAAAACAGACTTGTGGATCAATGAAATTGAATCAAAGAACCTGACATTAACCCACACACATGTAAACACCTGATTTTTGACAAAGAGGCCAAAAAGATTCAATTGAAAAAGATAGTATCTTCAACAAATGGTGTTGGCATAAGTGTATGATGGTATGTAGAAGAATGCAAATAGATCCAAACCTAACACCCTGCACAAAACTCAAATTCAAGTGGATCAAAGACCTCAACATAAACCCAGCTATACTGAACTTGATAGAAAAGAAAGTGGAAAATACCCTCCAATGCATGGGCACAGGTGACCACTTCCTAAATATAACACCAGTGGCACAGGCACTAAGAACTACACTCAATAAGTGGGATCTCCTGAAATTGAGAAGTTTCTGCAAGGCAAAGGACACAGTCAAAGACAAACCAATAGCCTATAGAATGGGAAAAGATCTTCACCAATGCTACATCTGACAGAATACTGATGAATATAGAGAACTCAAGAAATTAGAGCCCCCAAAATTAAATAACCCAATTAAAAATGGGGGTCAGAGCTAAAAAGGGAATTCACAACAAAAGGCTGAAAGGCAGTTAAAAAATTGCTCAACATCTCTAGCCATCAGAGAAATGCCAATCAAAACAACTCTGTGGTACCACCTTATGCCTCCCAGAATGGCTAAGATCAAAAACACTGATGACAGTCTATGCTGGAGAGGATGCAGAACAAGGGGAACACTTCTCCATTGTTGATGTAAACTTGTATAGCCACTCTGGAATGCCGTATGGTGGTCCTCAGAAAACTAGAATCAATCTCCCCCAAAATACAGCAATACCACTATTGGGCTCAGCCCCAAAGGATGCACATTCGTAGCTAAAAGGCATTAGCTTAACTATGTTCATAGCAGCATTATTCATAATAGCAAGTGTAGGGATATGTTTCAAATACAATAAAACATTCAGAGATATCAGAGGACATATCCACCTCCTCCAGTTTTTTGTTTTGTTCTTAGACAGAGTTTTTTGTGTAACAGTCCTGGCTGTCTTGGAACTTGCTTTGAAGACCAGGCTGGCTTTGAACTGACAGAGAATCTCTTTACTCTGCTTCCCAAGTGCTGGGGTTAACAGTGTGAGCCATGGCTTCTTCAGCGTGCTCTCTCTTTCTATGCGAGGCTTAAATACCTTTTCAGTTAAGGCATGGCATCACCACTGCATGCCTGGGAGCCTGGAACTCCTTCTGTAAACTAAGATGACCTCAAACTCAGATTGGTTGGATTAAGGGTGAAGGTCACCACTCCTGGATATTCTCTGTGCTGGGATTAAAGGTGTGAGTTACCACTGTCTGATCCTCCTAGACTGTCTGTGGGTAGATCCCTCTGATATCTCCAACTGTTTTCATTATATTTGAAACATATACCCAAAAGCAAGAACTTTGAAATAACCTAGATTCCCCTCAACTGAAGAATGGATTAACAAACTGTGGTACATCTACACAATGGAGTACTACTCGACAGAAAAAAATGACAATCTAAAATTTGCAGGCAAAAGGATGGATTTCCTGAGTGAGATATCACAATCTCAGAAAGATATGCATGGGGTGTACTCACTCATAAATGGACTTTAGGGGAAATTAAAAAAAAAAGACCAAATAATACCCAAACTGCAAATCACAACCCCTGAACAGCTTGCGGTCAGAAGGAACTTAAGCGAGGCATCCAAGATTCTCCTAGGAAGAGAAAATAGAGGTCTCCTTAGCAAATTGGGATCATAATGGGCTTCAATCAAGAAGATGTGGGAACAAATCATGAGAGAAAGAGACGGTTGAGTGAGAGGAGCAACAAAGAGGGAGAAAAATAAACAGATGGATATCTTGATAGAGGAAGCCAATGTGGGTTTAGAAAGAGACTGGGTGCTAGAGAAACCTCCAAGAACTCACAGGATGTCCTTGGCTAGGTCTCCAACCAATAGTGGAGGGGGTGCCTAAACAGGACTTCCCTTATAATCAAATGAAACACCACCCTCAGTGTCATCACAGAATCTACATTCAACAATGAATAGAGGTGGAGGCAGAAGATCCATGGCTGAGCACAGGGCAGAGCTCCTGGTCCAGCTGAGAGCAGGGGAGGAGAGTCTATATGAGCATGGGGATAGGGATTATGAGAAAAATTCCCAAAGTGATGGCTTACTGGAGCTCTGGGGAGCTCACTGAATCAAGAACAGCCATTGGGGAACCATCAGGAAAATAGCTAGGCCCTCCGAGGGTAGGCAACTGTTGATTGGCATGGGCAGTATGTGGAGCCTTGAGTGGTGGGATCAGACTGCTCTTGTGTGTGAGATGGGACCTTGAAGCCTATTTCCTACAGAGGAACACCTAACCCAGTCTTGAATTTGGGATGAGTAAATCAGACTTGCCTGGAGTGGATGTGCTATGCCAAGATGACCCACCTTAGGACTTCTTGTCCTTTTGGTGGAGGGTATGGGTAGATGGGAAGGCGGGAGGCTGAAGGCTGACTGGGAGGAGGGAAGGGAGGGTGTGTAGGGTGGAATACTTGGACAAAGAAGATAATAATATTAATAAAAAAATAAAATGAAGATAAAAGAAGATATATAGGTTAAAGATAAATATAAATTAGAGCCAATTGTAGCCAATTATCATATATACATATATAACTTGAAATAACTTAGACTATTGCAAACATAAAATTGTTTATGTAACGAATGGAGAAGCCACAACATTTAGAAGACTAAAAGAAAAATAAACTTGAAGGGTCCCATACTAAAAGTATTGCTAAAAACTTCAAGATGGTGTCCATAAGGGCTTGTCTGGTATGGCTCATAGGGCAGATGCTCATGTAGCCTATGAAAAATAGGGATCCACAGAGGAACTGTCCCAGACTATGCCTTTCTTTTGCTTGTTGGGAAAAGTACTCTGTTTATTTTCATATCCATTCTACTCAGTACCAAGGGACATGCTCCCTTGTGGTTTCTATGCCTGCAGTTCTGCCTTATTAAAACACTGGCAGAATTGTGGATGACAAAGGGGTTTCTATAGAGGATATGTAGATCAGAATCACAACATAAGCTATCATTTCAAATATTTTGCAACCTGTACAATTTCTTTACATAAACCTGAGAATGTTTGTTACTTTTGTTCTGATTCCGAACAATCAGCCAGGTAAGAGAATACAATAGGAACAAACTTAGAAGTTTTCTGTATTTTTTGTTCTTTAGGAGTGTTTGCAACATTAAACAATTCCTGGAGTTCAGAGTTAGTTCCCCATCTTGAGATCAACTCTTCCCTGTGTGTGAGAATTGTAAAAGTTCTTTGATTTTTGCACACATCTCAAGTCATCATTGTGATTACTTTAATACCCTCTAAAGCCAAACTGTGATCCACAAATATTGAAAGGGCTGAATAAAATCACTGGTATTGACAATTCCAATGTCTATTTTTCCTTAAAAATTGGGTAAATAGGATTCATATATATATATTTTCTGGTACAAAGACTCATAAGTAATCTTGGTCACACAGGTTGAATTTTTAACAAGACTGTTGTGTATATAATCAGAAAATAGTTACAACTATCAAAGAAACTGTCTTGAGTTGTTGGAAGGCAACCCTTTATGGACTTACACTAGTGATTACACCATTTCTCAGACTGTCTTCCAGCTAGAAGCCTAGAATCCATTGGGACCCTTAAATGTTTTCTCCAGTTCATTAATTTTATTTCTTTAGATGAACAAATTGTTTTCTTCACCCAGTAATTTCTCACACCTTGAGTGATTCTCCTTTTGTAGGAATCACCCAAGTGTATCCAACCATAGTGCAGGTTTGGAAGTTCTCTTCATGTCTCCCAGCAACATGAGGTTTCCACACATTAATTCTTATTCTTCTCTTCTGCACACAGAGTGAATCCAGCACATCTTTAAATAAAGGAACCAGAGGAAGCAACTTCTCATAGTTATGTCTGCTCTGAGCAGGGTATCTCAGGGAGGTAATTCAGGTACTTTCCTAGTAATGAGGAGAAAATCAATTTATAAAAGTTGTATGTCTTTTAGTAAGTGATGATTGAATAATTAGATATGAAACCTATGTAATCAGCTTGCTCATAATTCTTCAAAAATTGACATTTATTGAAAAACACTGCTATTTTGATTATGCCAGTCAAATGAAAATTATTCATTTCTTTAGAAGAAAATAAAACTTTACTTGGCAGGAAAGAATCCGAAAAATAATTTCATAGAGAGGAACAGTCTTAAAATAAACATTCTTGGTAATTTTAGACTAGGTTGATTTAAGGCAATCTGACTTTTGGGATCATAAGACAAAAGAGAGTTATTTACTATGATCTCATTAGTGGAGCTAGAAGAGAGGTAAATAAACCTCAATATCTAAAGAATGAGTTTAAATGGGTGACAGAGAAGACAAGATTTCAAAAAGACCAAAGCTATAGGTTCTGTCAATTCCTCCTGATAAAATTACTGAGGGAGTTCTGGGTCCACAGAAGCAGAAGTTTTCTTTTTCAAATACTTTGGATTCTGGAAAAGCTTTTCTCTAGTCTTGGGAAAACCAGGAGAATAGGATTGTCATAAAGTACAATTTATAATTCAAAAAGTGTCTTGGGTCAGCATGGCAGTACAATTTCAGCACATAAGAAACTAAAGCAGGAGACTGAGTCACTGTGGTTTACATTTGGAGAATACTGTCTCACAAAATCATAGGGCTCTATTTCTAAAGTTCTTAATGTCTCAGGTTATTGAAAGACACTAAGCCCATCATCTGCTACAGCAATAATAAAAGTGTTATGCACATATCTGGTCAGATCCTTGAGATCAATATGGTCATGTTTCTTACCTCATATGGTCAATGATGCTCCTCACATCTTCTGGCTGATCATGAATAAGAAACAAATTAATGCGAAGATGTTTCTACTCCCTATACATTCTTAAGATGAAGCAGAATTACTATGTTGTGACAAAGCTGCCTATACTTTCTATAAACTCTGTGGTTGAATGAATTTATTCCTGCCTTTTATTTTCATGTCAAAGCTCTTCAAGAGTGTTCTTACTTCTCAGAGGCTGTCTGCCTGGCAGAATATTTTAAAAGCTGGTCCATGTTAGAGACAACTTCAGGGATTAAAAAAAAGTTGGATCAAAATGTAAATGCTACAGCTAGAGAAAATAGTAAAATGGTACCTTCTCTGAATCCTCAGTATAAATACATTATTAATAAAATATAATAAATTAAAAGCCGTTTGAATAGGAATATACAGCAGAAATATAGACTTAATATTTAATGGGCTGATCGGCAAATATTTTATTTGATCTTCTTAAGATCTTTGTGAGTCTATATAAAACCACTCTCACACACTATGGTTGTATTAGCAAGAAAATTATTGCCTAGAAAGACTGAAGGTTAGTGTTCCACAAATTATCTTATCTTTTCTTTTAAGTGTTACTGAATCAAAGCTTAGTCACTGAATTTCTCCTCATGGGAGTGACAGACATACAAGAATTGAACCCTATTCTCTTTGTTATATTCCTTACCATGTACTTTGTCAATGTGGTTGGGAATGGAGCCATCCTGATGATCGTCATCTTGGATTCAAGACTCCACTCACCTATGTATTTCTTCCTGGGAAATCTAGCCTGTCTAGATATCTGCTACTCCACCGTGACAGTGCCAAAGATGCTGGAGAACTTCCTCTCTACAAGCAAAGCAATCTCCTTTCTGGGGTGTATAACTCAGCTTCATTTCTTCCACTTCTTGGGTAGCACAGAGGCCTTGCTTCTGACAGTGATGGCGTTTGACCGCTTCCTGGCTATCTGCAAACCACTCCACTACCCTTTCATCATGAATCGTCAAGTCTGTATTCAGATGGCTGTCACCATTTGGGCCATTCCTTTTCTCCATGCTCTGCTTCACTCCGTAATGACGTCTCATTTGAACTTTTGTGGTTCCAACCATGTTCATCATTTCTTCTGTGATGTTAAGCCATTGTTGGAGCTGGCCTGTGGAAACACTGAACTCAACAGATGGTTGCTTAATACCCTCACAGGAACTATTGCCATCGGCCTCTTCTTTCTGACATTTCTCTCCTATTTGTACATTATCACCCATCTGTTTCTCAAGACCCATTCTTGCAGCATGCTGCACAAAGCCCTGTCCACTTGTGCCTCTCACTTCACGGTTGTTATTATTTTCTATGCTCCTGTTCTCTACATCTATATCAGTCCTGCTTCTGGGGACTCCCTGGAAGAGGACAGGATCATTGCTGTCATGTACACAGTGGTCACTCCTGCACTCAATCCACTTATATATACTCTAAGGAACAAGGAAGTGAGGGGTGCTTTTAGCAGGAAAATCAGAATACAGCTTTGATTTGAAGAGGTACAGTAAATTCTTGTGAAATACTAAAACATAAGCAATTAATGTAAATACTGAAGTGTTAAATTAGTTGATTCTGCAACTGTTTATGATATGTATAACAGAAATGACCAGTTAAGAGATTAAATATATGAGAAAACATGGCTCAATTGTATTTAAAATGAAAATCTATAAATAAAAGGGAAATTGAAACAAAGCAGGTAATCAATAAAAATGCCAATTCTGAGTTTGTTTGAGAGATAGGAATTGTTGAAAATGACTTGGTATCCTTTCATATATGTTTGCATATAAAATAAAATATGCAAATATGTTTGTATTGCCCATGTATTGCATACATGAATATTAATAGCTACATTTATCTATAAGGTTACTTTAATTTAACATCTTATATTGTGAGCAATAAAATCACTTTAGAAAGCATAACTGGGAATTGAACCAATACTTCAATCTGATTGGCCTATACTTTATTACTGAACTATCCCCTAGCCCTCTTTTCTACTTTCCTTTTCTTTCTGAGACAGCATTTCACAGATTTTCCAGGTTGCCTGAAACTTATTACAGCCTAGGAAGACTTTGAATATGCTGTTTTCCTGGTCAGCCTCTCAAGTTGCTGGGGATACAGTCCTTGTCATTGGACCTATCCATGATCAAGAAAACTATAATTCTTGAGAATAAACGGGACAAGAAGAACAATGTATAATGATACATGCAAATAAAGACATCACAACAAAACCCCTTATTTGTACACTCTAAAATTAAAATATGATAACATTATAATGATCTTACATTTTGAAGATTTTAATGTCAAGTCATTGCTGTTCAACTAGAAAAATAAAGTTCAATATCTTGATATAAGAGTTAAGAGTAAATTGAAAAAGTATGCCCTAATTTTATATTTTTTAAGCCTAAAGGCAATTAAATAATTGAGAAAGTGACAGAGAAAACTCTAAAATGGCAGATGCTAAGTAATTTCTGGCATGTACACATCTGAAGTAAAGCATCAAATGTTAGCCCTCAGGGAGACATGGACATGGTGCAAGGGAATGGAATTATAATAGTGAACAATAGGTAAATAGAACAGAGGTCTAAAAAGGTTGAACTTAAAGTCTGTAAAAGAAATGAGATGCCAGCATAAGATAAGCATCGAAATTATGGGAAAGGGTGAGTTTTTATTCACCAATGGGATTTTAAGTAAAAGTCAAACAAAAATTTCCATAGTGCACTATCTGATACTTTAAAAATATAATTTAACAAGTATGCAATAGAACAGAACTGTAGCCCTTCTTAGCTTTCTCTCTGGTGCTACAGCGACATTCTCCTTGAGCAGTCTTACAGCAAAAACTTTTTGCCATGGAGAGTGAAAGCCTCTATAGTTTTACATCTCCAAGCTCCAAAGACATAGAGGTCTTTGAATTCTCCACTCATTAAGTGATAGTTTTGAAAGTCCAGGTGGGACCAGGAAACTATCTCTGGTGTGGCTTAAATTCACAGATAAAATTATATGGTTTATAAAATTGCAAGTTCAGACTATGCTGAAGAGGGAAGCTGAGGTTAGTTATACTTTGCAACAACAAGTTCTGGGAGCAGCAGAAAGAGTATCCAAGTAGTACTATTTGTGGGGTATGTAGGGTGATGACAGAGATAGGCACTGAGTGATTGTGAATTCCCTAGTGATGCCTGTAAAAGTTCTAAAGATGAACCCTCAAAATCCATTCCTTGTAAAGTTAATATCAAACACACCATTTTAAATCATAACATCCCACCCCCAGATACTGAAATTTCACATTCATTTCATAATACAAATACATCATTTGGGGGCCTTTGAGTGCTAAAAGTCAAACTACTGAATGAATATATGATTTTCAGGTATTGGTACTGTTTTTGAGAGCCTGTAAAAACTTTGGGAGGTAGAATGTATCTTAAAGACATAATTTTCTAGAGATGTGTCACCACAGTGCACATTCTCCCCCTTCCTGCTTTCTGTGACCATGAGGTAAGAACTTCTTCCATCACTTCCTACTGTCACAGTATTTTGCCAAACTAAGAAATTATGTCCTGAATCCTCTGAAACTGTGAGCCAAGTTAAGTTCTCTCCCCCCTTCAAAACCAGGTCAGGATACTAAGTAACTTTCAGTGACTCCAGGCTGAATAATCTCCCTAGGTTATCACAGACCCTGTTTAGCATCACAGTAACAATTTTGTCTAGGGCATTGAAAGAAGAATCCTGAATCCATATACCCATGGAGAGGAAAGACCTAGAAAGTGGATTGGTTTAATATTTCTAGAATATTTGATGAATTGACAGATACAAATAAATAAATGCAAACTATTCATTTACAGTGTGTAAATATATGTTGCTGTTATTGATTTAATAAAGATGCTGACTTTCCAGTAGCTGAACAGGTGCAGGTTAGGTAGGACTGGTAGACAAAAAGTGTGTGAAAAAGAAGAGCAGAAGCTTCAAAAGTCGCAAGGAGATGAGAAAGCAGGAGATCAACTTGCTATACTGAGAAAAAGTACCAAGCCACATGTCAGGGTATAGATAAGGAATATGTGTTAATTTAGGTTGTAAGAGTTAGCTGAGCTATTGTCCAACATTTATAATTAATAATAAAAATCTCTGTGTGGTTATTTGTGAACTGGCTGGTGGGAAAGAAAACTCCATCTACGCTAGATAATAATTAGTCTGTTATTTAAAGTGAATTATGCTGCTTGTAGTGAAGGCCCTAACAAAAAAAATCTACTCTCCTTCTCAATGGTTTATTCCTCATTTTATCTACACACAGAGAAGGTGGAATTTCAATGAGTTGTATCACATCTAGGGTAGAATGTCTAATTTATTACAATTGTAAAAGCTTCTCTATCATGGCCATACACAAAACAATTGTCCTTGCACAAAATAATCTTTCACAGATTCTGTTAGAATAACTTATCTTTATGACCTGTACAAACAGGACCTTCTTCAGAGATTGTTTTCTGAGGAGTGATCATGGATGAGAAAAATAAAAAAGATAAGAAATTTGAAGTCAATAGATTCTTCATGACAAGTAAGTTTATTAAGAACTATAACATTTTATACACTGCCTGAAAGGTAAAAATGGGACAGAGTTATAAGTCACATAATGGAACAAAGTCAGGCAGAAGCTAGTCAAGCAATGTTGTACAAAGAAAACAAAGAGTATCTTATGTACATCACAGACCAAGCATACAGCAGTCTTGTGACTTCTAACCACATTTTTCCCCCTTCTAACCTAGTATATAAGTAACTAACTCGCTGTTTCCATGGTTCATTGTTTCCCTAGGATGCCTCTCATGCCATGCTAAATGTCCATCAGATAAGATTTACAGATTTTCTTCCTATTAATTTGATAAAATCAATTTGATTCTTGAACTCAGCCATTTTTGTAAGAGGATGAAAGAAATAGGGTAATTACTGGAATTTCACAGTTCTGGCAGGTGCTTGTATGTGCTCAGAAGACACAGGAGATTATGATCTTGGGGATCCACCAGCTCTTCTCCATGCTACTAAGCTCTGGGTGTCTTTATTAGAGAGAAAAGGGGACATATTGTCTTCATTCCTAATTGATAATAATGATTACTAGCTGATGCAATAAATGGTATACTATAGAACTATTTGTAAATTGCAAAATTCATTATTAAATATGGTAAAAATTGAAGAAAAAGTAATTCAGAGAATGGACCGAGAATTCTCATTTAGATAGAATTAGCTTTTCAATACTGTCAGAATCTAAGGGTAGGTGATTAATGAGTAGGGCAAATGCTTGAATCTATATTTATTTAGAAAGATGCAACTTTAAAACACATACATCAATCTGTTATAATGGTTCTTTTTATAAACCAGGAAATATTATGGTCACATGTACACTATTCAAGTTTTACTTGGTCAAAGAGGTAGATCAATGACTAGAAATAGACCACAAGTTTTAAATATCTTTTTGATTTCACATCTGAATCATGATCAATAATTTACAGCTGTTTAATTAGTGATTTTATCATCCAAACATACCAACAGGCAAATTTCTCAATGGAAATTTATTACAGATTTTTCTACTAATGAGTAACTTTGGGGACCTGGCTCTCAAAGGCCAATAAAGATTCATTCTATAGGCAAACCCTTTATGATCCCAAGAGAGGCAATACAAATAATGCTAGGGTTCCAGACTCCATCATCTCTCTTTCATATATGGTATCAGCAATGAGGCAAACGGTAGGATGCTCGTAAGTCTAAGAACTTTGGTTAGAGTGGATATTTATGAGTTCATCCCTTATTAGTGGACATGAGAGATGTCAGAAGGTAGGTGTAAAATATATTTTATGGAGTATAATGAGCTCATATTTCAGACTGGAATATAGTGTAGTATAGGACATCATTTTATCTATATGTTAGTTTCCAAGTTTGTATGTAAAATGTAAATGACCACTTAAAAGGAAACTTCTTTTACAGTAAAATTGCTTCTATATAGAAAGTTATCATATATATATATACATATAACATACACATATATCATACGTGTGCATGTACATCATATCTCTCTTTATCCAGAACTAAAAACTTGAACAGAATAATTTGCTTACAGATATTTGAAGCATGAAATGGAAATATAAAAGAGTTACAGTATAAATTTAAAAGAAATTGAAAACAGGAGGAGAAACCAGATAAGGAGACAGAGGATGAGTCAGAGAGATCACTGGAAACCAGGAGAATGTTGTGGGTAACTTGGAAATCAGAAGAGAAAGGGTCTGTAAAGTAAAACAGAACTTCAATAGAGCTGTATTTTTGAGAAACCAAGTAATAACTTGACATTGATGAGTGCTACTTTGGGAAATACAAATGTAAGTACTTGCTTTAAGAGAGTTCAAGAAAGCATAAAGGTAAAACTATTGACTTAGAAAATAACAAGACTGAGATGAGTTTTTAGATCAATATGTCATAAGAAGTATAACAATGAAGCAATAGCTCTACAAGCAAGGAGCACATCACATATTGGCGTGTAACCCATGTGAAGCTACATCTTTTCAGATAGCCTGAATAGTGAATCTCAATTGTTCTGGGACCTAATAGGATCTACATATTTTATAGATAGGTAGGCTTGAGATGAATACAATAGCACTGAGAGCATTTAACATGGGGGAGTGACAGCATGAGAGGAGTGTCATTGCTCAAAAGAGACAAGGATTGTTCCTAAGAAATGAGAGTGTAAGAGTAGACCTCATTTTTATGAAAATAACCTCTGAATTCCCAGTAAAAGGGGAAATGGGATAAGCAGAAAGGCGAGTAATGAAGGTATGATTGACAAAACACTGCACCTTTGAAATTTAATACAGCTAACTTGCAGCATGAGCATGTTGAAAAACAAATTTTCAATTCTCACCCAGGTCTCTTTTGCCAGAATCTCTGTGGTGGAGTGAGACACCTCACCTGTGGCTTAACAATATCTCCAGGTGAGTGCCAGCTTTGCGAAAGTTTGTTCTATGCTTTCATTTAAAAGCATATTCACAGAAAACTCATGTCTTCTTATCCTAAAATATTTATCCATTAGGACATCTACATACTGTGAGCAGCCAGAAGTTAATGAATGTATAAATGGAAAAAGAAAATGCAAAAAGAATACTGTGGCCATATTTACATGAATCTTTTGTCTTTCAGATATAGCTCATTATTTCTAGTTAGCATAACATGACCCGGCTCTTTTTTTAAAGTTTAATTCTGAACCCGTTGTATGCCTTTACTGTACAATACAAAAATACAATATAACATACTCCAACTAGGACTTGATTCTCCACAAGATAGTACTTCCCTCTTTAAAAAAATTCTCCTTTGTCCTCTTCAGTATTTAAGGCTTTATCTACATTTGCTCTAATTCAAACACGTACATATGTACATTAAAAGCTAGAATCTTCATTTTAGAAAGAGTATGAGGTTTTTGCTTTCTTCAATTTACATTACTTCATGTAATATAATGATTTTGGAAACATTTACTTTCTTGAAATTTTTATTGCATTATTCTTTATAGTGATTAAAATCTTATTATGTGCATTTCTGTTTATTGAAAACAGATCAATATGTCATACAACTAATGCATCAAGACTACAGTTTCTTTTCCATCAAGTCTTTTTCTCTCTTCTTTCCCCTCTTCAGAAAGGAGCCCTCCAAGATTCAACAACCACACATGACAGAACTAGATATAGCAAGACAAGGAAAAAGCCCTCATATTGAGGCTGGACAAGGCAGCCAAACAGGAGAAAAAGAGTTCCAAGGGCAAAAGAATCAGAGCCACACTAACTTCCACTGTTAGAAGACTCACAAGACACTGAGCTAACACCATAACATACAAAGGACCTGGTGCAGACCTGTGCAGGCACTGTGCGTGTTGCTTTGGTCTGTGTGAGTTCATGTGAGCCCTGCTCAGTTGACTCAGCTGGTCATGTTCTCCTGTGTTATCCATCCCTTCTAACTCCTAAAATCTTTTATTCCCTCTTCCATAGTTCACCAAACTCTGAGGGGAGGGACCAAAAGGGGACCTCCAATTTAGACTCTATCTCTGCATAATGTCTAGGACATTATTTGCATCTGTTCCCATTTGCTTTAAGAGAAAGCCTCTCTGATAATGACAGGACAAGGTACTCATCTATAGTATAGTGGAATGTTATTAAAAATCCTTCCATTGATTTTTGCTTTTGTTTCTGATCAGTCATGCTTGGTTTTACCCTAGGTCTCTGGGCTGTCTAGTCTATAGTTCCTGGCGATCCAGACAGTGTTTGGGATGGGCTCCCTTTTCTGATGTAAGCTTCAAATTAAAGCGAACATTGGTTGGCCACTTCCTCAAGTCCTGTGCCACCGTTGTCCCAGTATATCTTGCAGGCAGAAGAGATTGTAGGTCAAGGATTTTGTGACTTGAGTTGGTGTCCACATTTCTTATGCAGTACCCTGCAGTGTACCTTTCCACATCAAAGACACTAAAACATAGGGTTTGAGGTTCCATTCAGGCACCAGTTCAACCTCTATTTTCACTGAGATGTGTGGATATTGTCCTTGGCAAAGGGGCTCTGCTGTCAGTTTTCTGAGAGTGACCTTCTGACCTAGCATCAACTTCGTTTGGTTGGGGAGTCTCCACCAGACCCCATTAGCCAACAACTCAATCTCAGGCTTCCATTGGAAGTCTTGTCTGGTTACAAAAAATGGCTAGTTCAAACTCCATGTCCTTCATTACTAAGAACATAGGTTCCGGAAAGTTTCCACTGCACTAGGCTTTCACACTGTTCCCCAAAAGCCCACAAATTTCAGCCATCTCTCCCTTGACTCCCTCCCAAAATCCTTTACCTTGTTCCTCCTGTTTCTATATCTACACACCCCCAGAACACTGCAGAAACTGTTTCATTTCCCCCTCTAAGAAGAACCATGTGTCCCCCACACTCCTCTTTACCAAACCTTTCTGGTTTGTGGATTTTAGCTTATCATTTACTTAATAGTTAATATTTATTTATAAGTGAATTCATACCATATTTGTTTTTCTGGGTCTGAGCTACCTTATTCAGGATGATTTTTTTCCCTACTTCCATTCATTTGCATCAAAATTTTATGATGTAGTTTTTTCCTAATAGCTGAATAATAATTGTTTAAATATACCATATTTTCTTTATTCATTCTTTGGTTGAGGGGCATGGCTATTATGAATAAAGCTGAAATGAACATTGTTGAGCAGGTGTCCTTTTGGTAGAATGGTGGATCCTTTGGGTTTATGTCCAAGAATGATATGGCAGTCTTGAAGTAGATGCATTCCCAATTTTCTGAGGAGGCATCATAATGATTTCCATTGTGGCTGTTTGCACTCTCACCAGTGATGGAGGAGTGTAACATTTGCTCCACATCCTTGCCCATTTAAGTATCACTTTTGAGTTATTGAGCTTAGCCTTTCTGACAGGGATAAGATGGAATCTCAGAGTTGTTTTTATTTCTCTGATGGCCAAGGATATTGAACATTTATTTATTTCTCAGGCATTTGAGATTCCTCTATTGACAATTTTGTTTAGATCTGTATCCCATTTTTAATTAATTAATTTATTTTTCTCTCATATATTACATCTCGATTGCAGTTTCTCCTCTTTTTCCCCTCTAGCCACTACAACCCACTCCTTCTTTGTTTCTCTTTGGCAAAAGGCAGGATTCCAAGGGATATAAAGAAAACATGGCAAATTAAGCTGCAATAAGACTAAGAATCTCCCTCATATTAAGGCTGGATAAGGCAACCAAGTGGAGGTCCCCAAAGCAGGCAAAAGACTCAAAGACAGTTTTCATTCCCACTGTGAGGAGTCCCACAAGGAGACTAAGCCATGCAACACTGACATATGTGCAGAGTGCTTAGATCATGCCCATACAGGCTCCATGATTCAGTCTTTGTAAGCCCTGTGAACCCAGGTTAGTTGATTATGTGGGCTTTCTTGTAGTGATTTCAATCCCTCTTTAAGAGAATGCCCCAAACTCAACCTAATTTTGGCTGTGAATATTCCATCTATAAACTGGATTACTTGATTTTTTTGATATCTATTTCTTTTGTTTTTATTAATTTTGGAAATCAGATTTCTGTTGGTATGTGGAGTTGGTAAAAATCTTTTCCCATTCTGTAGGCTGCTGCTTTGTCATATTGACATTATCCTTTGATTCATGAGATCCCGTTTATTAATTGTTTATCTTAGTGCCTATGCTATTGATGTTCTGCTCAGAAAGTTGTCTCCTGTGCCAAAGTGTTCAAGGTTATTCTCCACTTTTCCTTCTATCTGGTTCAGTGTGTCTGGTTTTATGTTGAGATTTTTTTAATCTACTTGGACTTGAGTTTTGTGCAGTGAGATAGATATGGATCTGTTTGCATTCTTCTAAATGCAGACATCCAGTTCGACCAGCACTATTTGTGAAAATGCTTTCTTTTTTCCAGTGTGTATTTCTGTCTTCTTTATTAAAAATCAGGTGTACTTAAGTGTGTTGACTTACATCTGGGTCTTCAATTTGATTCCCTTGGTCAATGTATTTGAGAAAATTATCCATTTCTTTTATGTTTTTTAATTTGGTTGAGTACAAGTTTTGAAGTTATTCCCTATAATCCCTCTGAATTTCCTCTGTGTTTGTTGTTATGTCCACTTTTTCATTTCTGATTTTGTTAACTAGTTAATATTATATGTCTCTTAGTAAGCTTGGATAAGGTTTTGTCTATTTTGTTGTTTTATTTTTATCAAAGAACCAATTATTTATTCCATTGATTATTTGTTTTGTTTGATAATTTCTTGCAATCTACTGATTTTGGGTGTGACCATTTATTTTTGTTTCAGAGCCTTCAAGTGGGCTACCAAGTTGCTAGTATGAGATATTTTTCCATTTTTTTTTCATGTAGGCACTTAATACTGTGAGCTTTTCTCTTAGGACCACTTTCGTTGTGCCCCATCATTTTGGGTATGCTGTGTATTCATTTTCATTGAATTCTGGGAAAAATCTTTAATCCGCTTATTTCTTCTTTGACCTATTTTGTTTTTATTCAGTAGATAATTAATCAGTTTCCATAAGTTTGTAGACTTTCTGTTACTTCTGTTGTTCATATACAGCTTTAATCTGTGGTGGCCTGATCAGATACAGGAGTTATTTTTTATTTTCTTGTATATATTGAGACTTCCTTTGTGCCTTTAAAAAATATTATTTTATTGTAAAGTACATGAATGTATGTTTGTGTTTGTACTGTCAATGCCCACAGAGCCCAGAAGAGAGTGTTAGGTTCTAGGTTACAGGTGCTTGTAAATCACCTGACATGTAGGCAGGAAAATAAAGTCAGTTCTTCAGAAAAACCAGCAGCTGTCCATAAGTATTGTATCATATTTCTAGCCCCAAATAAAGCTCTCCAAGTTACATCATCCAAGAAGAACGTTCCTTTCTATCTATGTATTATATAAAAAGCCTCATTGCTGCCATTGGTTGACGAACAAGAATATTTTCTTCTCTCCCGCTAGGAGTAGAGTCTTGTGATCACACTAATATGATAGACATCTTCTAGATCTTCATTATTTACCTCATAAAAGACACAGTCAATATAATTAGGGAGAGAATACAGTAAAGGAAAAATGCTACTGAGATGTGAAAAGAAGGGGAATTACAAAGAAATAGTTAAAGAGAGAAAGAAAAACTACACAAATGAGAAACGAGATAAAATGGAGACAAAGTGCTAGAGTGGCCTCTTTGTCAGCATATGATATATTTTTCTTCACACTTTAAAGATACTCTTTCATTTCCACAGTGGGTTTTCACAGCCATTCTTTTCTTCAGAATAGAATAACATCTTTTTTCTTATTCTAACTCTCCTTGACCAGGTCACACGGTGGCAATTTCCAAACTGACATCTTATTCTGAAGACTAGAATACTCATTACAAAAGGCAGGTGCTCATTGACCTTTAAAAAAGAAATTATGGTTTCTACATTCAGGAAATTCACAATTCAACTGAAATGAGAGAGTTTCTAAATCACAGAAATTGTGAAAAATCCCTTCAGACAATATCAACATAAGCACCAAATTATCCTGCCTATATATTTAAAAAGAGATGAGATAACAAAAGGTAAAGTATTCAATAGCAGTTTAATAGTGGGGAAGAAGTTAAAACCAGTCATGAAGCCTTGGTAAAATCTGATTAAAGATAAAGAATTATCAGGTGAGGGGTAAAAGGGGGTTAAGGTTAACAAGAGTGCATGATGTCAGGAATGACATCTTGTGAATCTGTATGTGATCAGCCAGAAAAATACTGCCTTCCTAGGGGTGGGACAGGAAGGCAGAGGCACACCTAAGGAGTTCCTGGTGGCCAGGCACAGTAGAGTATATGTAATTAATAGGAAATAAGATGGCAGAAGTATTTGAGCAATAGAATATCAAGGAAAAAAGAAAGTATATAATTTTGTAAAATGTTTGCAGCTTGAGTTATAATAATCAGAGAACAATGAATGTAGCCAGTTGTATACTGTTGATGTAAGAAGCTTTGAGTGAGTCAATAAGAAAATATTCAGTTTAGGTAAGAAAGATGAGAAAGGGACCATATGAGGAAAATTTTACAGAGAGCAGTGTTCTAATACTGTTTAGATATGAGGGAATTAAAGAAACACCAATGTTTTCAGGCCATGCCAGTAGGACGATGCCTGAGGAAAGGTGTTTCTTTCTTAAAATATTAAATGATAAAGTGTATCATAAAAGAGGATAGTGAAGTGCCTACTTCTGCCTCTAATCTCTGTTAGCTAATTTATCTGTCTTGGAATATATTTTATGACAAACACTTTGAAGAGGAAAACCAGATTCTGTTCTGTTTTATCATAATATACCTCATCTCCTTGTGAAGGAGGCAAATTCTTAAAACCTTACTAAATATTTAAACAAAATATATATAATGACTTTCTCCATATCATGATTGTGGTAATCTAGGAGGTGCAAAGTAGATCTACCTATCAAAGAAGCATAAGAGTATGTCTCAGGAAAAAAACTGAGTTTGTGAGGATGAGCCTTCTGGCCTGCCTAGTCCCAAAATGCCTAGCCCCATGGTCCAGATCTGCCAGCTGGCACTTATCCGGGCCAGCAATCTCAAAGTCCCAAAGAAACAAACAGATACTTGTATTAATTTCATCCTCCTTGGCCTATCTCTCAGGCATATGACTAGCTAGCTATTTCATCTTAATTAAACCATTTTCATTAATCTGTCCTGCCACATGGCCTGTGGTTCACCTGTGTTCCTTTACATGTTGACTCTTGGGCAGCTGGACAGTGTCTCTCTTGACTCCGCCCTTCTCCATGCTATGCTCTGACCCACGCCCCCACTCCTATGATGCCTGCCATGGGCCAAAACAGTTCCTTTATTTAAAGAATGTTATTCTCTGCATACATAAGGACATACCCACATCATGAGTCCTATGATTTGAAACTATCTCTCAGAGTCATCTAAAAGCTCAATGAGATACTGAGATTGTAAAAATTGTGTTTTATTGTGGTGAAACTTTTGGTTGTCTATGGATTAGGTAAGCACACCATGATTAGACACAAGTGGCTTAAGAAGAGCTATCAGAAGTCACACACACACACACACACACACACACACACACACACACACACACACACACACACACCACATCTCGCTGTGTGTTACTTTATGTTTTCTCAGACTCTACCAAAATGGGTTCTTCTACACTTGGCCTATGATTCAAAATAAATCTCTCTTGTTACTTTATAACAAACATTATGCTAGAAACAGAAACTGCCAAAGACAGAAAACTGGTACTGAGAGCTGCTGATAAGACACTGAATGTGGTCATTGAGGCATGATAGAATTGATAAGACATCCCCAAATCAAAATATATTGAGCCTTGTAAGTCATTCAAAGATTTATGCAGTCTCATAAAAATGTAGTTACTCAGGTAACTGCTTGTAAGCAATTAAGTTATATGCTTTTATTTTTGAAGGACTGTCTTGGTGGCACTGTGAAGAACACATTAGATGAAGCAACGGTGGTCACAGCAAGTCACTCAGGTGAACAGCTGTATTCTCCTTAGTCAGCTGGAGCTGCAACCAGAGTAATGTTTCTGTGGATGGACAGGGGCATTTATTGAAATCCTACTGTGTGTAAAACACTAAGCTAAGTACTAAAATGCAGCCTCTGCCTTCAAAGGAATCATAATAAAAATGATTCCCAGGAAAGTTATTCTATCATATAACACAAAATTTAAGTAACACAACTTTTCCCTAGAGAATTCCAGGAAGTCACTGCCCACCAACAAATTGTCTTATGTCTCCTCAGGAAGCCATTTTTTAATAAACTCCAAGTCTTGTCTCCTTTTGCTATTCTAGCTTCCATTGCTCAACTGGTGCTGTGAAGGAGACCCATTGCCTAGGACCCAGGTCTGAGTTGATGCCCATTCTTGTCTGCAGTGAGTGAATTGTCTTTACATCAATTTCTTTCTGAAATGCAGATCTCAGGATGAACTGCAGTCAAGCTCCTGGATTTATCCTCTTAGGACTGTCCAGAGACCGAGAGAAATGGCAGCTCCTCTTTAGCATCTTCTTAGTTCTCTACTTGCTGGGTCTCCTAGGGAACCTGCTACTTCTGTTAGCTATTGGTACTGATGTCCACCTCCACACACCTATGTATTTCTTTCTCAGTCAGCTTTCCATTGTTGATCTTTGTTTTATTACTACCACAATACCCAAAATGCTGGAGGCTTTGTGGACTGGAGACGGATCAATCTCATTCTCTGGATGTCTGACTCAGTTGTACTTCTTTGCTGTTTTTGCAGACATGGATAACCTACTTCTGGCAGTCATGGCCACTGACCGCTATGCTGCTATCTGCCACCCACTGTACTACCCACTTCTAATGACTTCTTGCAGAAGTGGAGTTCTGGCCAGTGGGTCATGGGGAGTAGCTCTCTGTGTGTCTCTGGCCCATACCTTGTTGCTCTCTCAGTTATCTTTTTACAACAACCAAGAGATTCCTCATTTTTTCTGTGATTTTGGCCCCCTCTTACAGCTTTCCTGCTCTAATACCCACCTCAGTGAAACCCTAATGATGGCTTTGGCTGGGGTTTTAGGACTCAGCGCACTTTTCTGCATTGTAAGTTCTTATGGTTGTATTTTCTATGCTGTGGCTAGGGTTCCATCAGCACAGGGGAAAAGAAAAGCCATGGCCACGTGCAGTTCCCACCTCTCTATGGTTCTCCTCTTCTACAGCACAGTCTTTGCCACATACTTGAAGCCCCCATCTAGTTCTCACTTACCTGGGGAGGTGGTAGCTGCTGTCATGTATACCCTAGTAACTCCCACTCTGAACCCCTTCATTTATAGTCTGAGGAATAAAGATGTTAAGAGTTCATTAAAAAAGATCTTCAACATGGAGAAGTTTCAGAATTAAGGATCATCACTCAGGAAGGATCATACCCCACATCACTGCCCGACATGCAAAGTAAACTCTATGGCTCATGGGAGAATTCTATCATCTGGCTAATCCTCAGTGTTAACTTGACTGGATTTGGAGTCACCTAGAATACACATATCTGGGCATGCCTGTGAGAGTATCCATGATAGATTTAATTGGGGAGAGAAGATCCATCCTGCATGTGGGTGACAGCATCCATTCTGTAGAATGGTCCTTGACTTATTGTAAAGGGCAAGGGGAAGACCCACCTTAATATTGTTATTCGTCTCTCATTGCTTCTTGACCACAGATACAATGTGACCTGATATCCCACCCTTATGCTGTCAAGTCCTCTTCATTCTGATGCACTGAATTCTTCAAACCATGAATAAAGCGAACTTTTAAATCCTAAGTTGATTTTGTCAGCTATCTTATTTTATAGCAACAAGAAAAGTAACAAATACAATGATCTACTGGAAACAACACTATGTTGTGTTCACTATTCTTTGTCTCCTCACACTCCTTTTCCTGTAGCGTGGATATCCATTGCAATATGTACTATCAGTTTATAGATGCTAGAATTTCTATCAGGGGGTTAGTAAAATAGCTCCCTGATATCTTTATAGGCCTCAAAGTCTCTTCCATTCCAGAGATCAAGTGTATGTTAAATATTTCTGTTGTTTTCTAATATCTTTCCTCCAGCTGAAACTGGATGCCACTGACAAATCATGTTAAAAAATGATATAGAGTGCACAGAAGTTAAATCACCAGTAGAGGTCAGGAAGCTGATGAGGCTGACAATAACCTAGGTCAACAGAAGCAGGATAAGAAAGCATATCAATATTTTCTCTTTTATTGGAGAATATATTACAAGATTCCTTTTAATATAATTTACTATTTTTTTGTATGTGTATATGCGTGATAAACATAAAGTTAGTTATCGTGAAATATTTTGAGGGAAAGCAATTGCAAA
Source organism: Phyllotis vaccarum (assembly GCA_033318265.1). NCBI lineage: Eukaryota > Metazoa > Chordata > Mammalia > Rodentia > Cricetidae > Phyllotis > Phyllotis vaccarum. The sequence goes on from JARWLC010000084.1 coordinate 689,004, forward strand.
TTCCTTCACCAAGTTTGTGTGCTCAAAAGTAAATACCCAGAATAGGAAAGAACTCTCCAAATGCCAAACTACAATATATAAATAAACATTGCTCTAGATTTTTTTGTATTGGTCCTTTGTTTCTGTAATTTTCTTTTTACTAATCAGTAGTAGCAGCCCTGCATACAGTAAAAGTCCACAGGGTGATAATTTAGTACTCATCTGCACTGAGTAATGATTGAATCAGTGTACTATTTATGGCGTATTCAATAAACAAATTATAGTAGTTCATATAAACTTTTAAACAAACATTTGAAAATTGTTTAACCATTATCTTTCCCTTGAACATAAATCAGAATCCTGAAGGGAAATTCTGGGAAAAAACAAAATACTCACTCCCAGCCCATTGTGGGAAACTTTTCAAGCAAGACCCTGAAAGTCTAATAAAAAATCATCACTACTGCCCTTAGGTCACATTTCAGTTGCTTTGTTGTAGAGAAATTTTCTTAGTGCCTGATGCACCTCCTGGTTCCTCAGGCATAGATGACAGGGTTGAAGATGGAAGTGATCAGTGTGTAGGACAAGAACTTTGGAGAAGGGCTGGGAATGGACAGCAGAGGCTGCAATGTTCAAGACCATAGAAAGTGGACACCACAGCCAGGTGAGAAGAGCATGTGGATGAAGCCCCAGAGGGAACTGTCATTACTGTAGCCAGACTTTCTTTGAGCTACTAGCCCCCAAATAATGATACAGAGACTTCTTATTAAGTGTGAAAGCTTGACCATAGCTTGGGCTTGTGATGTGGGAATGTCTTTCTGTATGCTGTGAATATCAGTGTTTAAATAGAGGAGCTGTTTTGGCCCATGACAGGTACCAAAGAAAAAGTAGGAGGAGAAATCAGAGCATAGGTAGGCGAAGCAGAGCAGAGTCAGGAAACCAAGCTTGAAGCCCAAAGGAGCAACATGGAAGGAACACAGGTGAGCCACGGACCACATGACAGACAGATTAATGAGAATGGGTTGAGTTAAGATGTAAGAGCTAGTTAGCAATGTGCCTGAGCCATAGGCCAAACAGCATGAACTTAATATAAGCATCTGAATCATTTTCGGGACTGGAGCAGTGGCGGGCGGCTAAGGGGTCTGGGGCTGAAGGTCTGTGAGTCTGGACCTCTGGCCGCCCAGGACTGAGAAACTGCGTTATAACAGGCTTGTTCTCAACTAGCTCTTCTAACTTAAATTAACCCACTTATATTAATGTACATTCTGCCATAATTTATACAGTGTATGCCCATGTCTGTTTAGGAAAGGACAGCTCTCACATAAGTATCAGCAAAATATGCCATATCAAGTTGCAATAAGACTAAATACCTCCTCATGTATTAAGTCTGAGCAAGGGACCCAATGTGAGGTGTAGGGTCCCCAAAGCCAGTAAGAGTTGGAGACAGCTCCTTTTCCCACTGCAACAAAATAATTTTATAGTTGGGTTCATCACATTAGGAACTGTATTAAAGAGTCACAGTATTAGGAAGGTTGAGAACCATTACTTTAGCCTCTTCCAGTATCCTCCCTTCAACCATCCCAAGATGCTCAACTTGGTAGTCACTTTTTCTCCAATTATTGTTGTTACATACATACATATGAGTGTTTATACACGCACATACAAAATCTGCTAAGTCCATTTTTTCATTTATGTATATATGGTTTCAGGGCTGACCACTTTGTACTGGATGACCAATAAGTGGACTCATTCCTGGGAGACTACTTCTTCTCCTGGCAATCTGTTAATTTCTGTATTGTGGTAAGTTGTGGTTTTCTATGATGGTCTCCAACTGCTGTATAGAAAGGTTTCTTTGACTAAGGATGGTAGCTACACTTACCTGTGGATATAAGAATAAGATTTAGAATGTAGTAAAGAATCATGGTTTTCTAGCAAAGTGACCACTATAGATTCTTTTCTAAGGTCTATGACCTTACTAGGCTAGGGAAGCTGACTAGTTTTCCAGCACAAGGTATGCTTCCCTTCTGCTGAGTGGGCTGTAAGTCTAATTAGACAGCTGTTAGTTTCCATCAATCTGTGAGTATTACTTATTGCACTTTTGTATATGCCTTGCCATGATGGCTATTGTTGTTGAAAGGCAACCAAGGGCTAATCAATAATCTATATGGTTATGGGAGTCACTGAGACTTCACTGACAATCATGTGAAATGAGAATTCTTATGCCTAGTAGATGTTTGTTAGTTTGTGTTTCTTTTTGAGAGCATGGTCAACTCAAGTGGTTTTACTTCCAAATATATATATATAATTTCCTTAGCTGCACAAAAGCTTTTCAGTTTTTTTTTTGTGTGAAATAATAATTTTATAATTCTATTTTCTTCTTGAAAATATTCAATGTACACAGTGACAGGTTCCATAAAGTCATTTTTTAAAAAATTTATTTAATTTTTTCATTAAAAATGTCTTTTTTCCATATATTCCCCCTGATCACCCTCCCGTCTCTCCTCCCAATCCCTCCCAGTCAGGCTTCAGCCTCTCCTCACCCCATCAACAAGCCCTTTCTCCCTCAAAAGCAAGATGTCCCAATGTGGGTCAACTCAGCATGGCACATCCACTCCATGCAGGTCTAAAAGAGCATGGCTGCCAACCCAGACTACAATACCAGCAAAACTTACAATAACCATAGATGGAGTAAACAAGATATTTCACCACCAAACCAGATTTAAACAATACTTATCCACATATCTGGCCATCTAGAAAGCCCTAGAGGGAAAACTCCAACCTAAGGAAACTAGATACACCCATGAAACTACAAGCAATACACAATCCCACAGAAGAAAAACCCAAAGAAGGGAAATACACACAAGCTACTAGCAAAAATATCAGGAAATAACAATCATTGGTCATTAATATCCCTTACTATCAATGGAAACAATTCACATATAAAAAGACACATCCTAACATGATGGATACAAAACCAGAAGCCATCCTTCTGCTCCATACAAGAAACACACCTCAACTTCAAAGCCAGACATAAGCTCAAAGTAAAGGTTTGGGAAAAGACTTTCTAATCAAATGGCCCTAATAAACAAGCTGATATAGCCATTCTAATATCTAAAAAAATTAGACTTCAAACTAAAATAAGTCAAAAGAGACCAGGACAGACATTACTTATTCATCTCAGGAAAACTCCACCAAGATAAAGTCTCAATCCTGAATATCAGTGCCCCCAACACAAGGTCACTTACATATGTAAAGGAAACTCTACTAAAGCTTAAATCTCACATCAAACCCCACACACTAATAGTGGGGAGACTTTACTACTCCACTTTCACCCTTGGATAGGTCAACCAGGCAGAAACTCAACAGAGAAATATGGGACCTAGCACGTTATGACCCAAATGGACTTAATAGATATATACAGAACAATCCACCCAAACATAAAGGAATATATATATATTTCTCAGCACCCCATGGAACTTTCTCTAAGATTGACCACATACCTGGTTATAAAGCAAATATCAATAGAAAACAAAAAATGGGACTAACTCCTTGTGTCATATCAGACCACCATGGTCTAAAGTTAGAGTTCAACAACCACAAAAATCACAGAAAGCTTACATATCATGGAAACTGAACATCTCTCTATTGAACCATCTCTGGGTCAAGAAAGAAGAAAGAAATCAAAGACTTCCTAGAACTTAATAAAAATGAATCCACAACAAACCCAAACTTATGGGACATAATGAAAGCAGTGTTAAGGGAAAAACTCAAAGCACTAGATGCTTATATAAAAACATAGAGAAAATTCACAAAAGAGACCTAACAGCACAGCTGAAGGCTTTAGAACAATTAGAAGCAAACTCACCTAGAAGAAGTAGACAGCAGGAAATAATCAAACTTAAGGCTAAAATCAATACAATAGAAACAAAGAGAACAATACAAAGAATCAATGAATCAAAGAGTTGGCTCTTTGAGAAAGTCAACAAAATAGATAAACCCTTATCCACACTAACCTAAAGCCAGAGAGAAAGTATCCAAATTAATGGAATCAGAAATTAAAGGGGGACATAACAACAGACACCCAGGAGATCCAGAGAATTATCAAGTCACACTTTGTAAATCTATACTCCACTAAAATGGAAAACTTAAAAGAAATGGACAGCTTTCTGGACAGGTACCACTTACCAAAATTAAATCAAGATCAGATTAAAGACCTAAACAGACCTATTATCCCAAAGGAAACTGAGGTTGTTATTAAAAGTCTCCTAAGTAAAATAAAAGCCCAAGGCCAAATGGTTTCAGTGTATAAATCTACCAGACATTCAAAGAAGATTAATACTAATACTCCTCAAACTGTTCCATACAGTAGAAACTGAAGGCACATTGCCTAACTCCTTTTATGAGGCCACAATCACCCTGATACCCAAGCAACTCAAAGATGCAACAAAGAAAGAGAATTACAGACCAATTTCCTTCATGAACATTGATGCAAAAATATTCAATAAAATTCTGGCAAACCGAATCCAACAACGTAACAAAAAAAATCATCCACCACTATCAAGTATGCTTCATCCCAGAGATGCAGGGATGGTTCAACACACAAAAACTGTGAATGTCATCCATCATACAAACAAACTGAATAAAAAAAAATACATGATCATATCATTAGATGCTGAAAACACCTTTGACAAAATCCAACACTCCTTCATGATAAAAGTCCTGGAGAGATCAGGAATACAGGGAATATACCTAAATATAATAGATGTAATATACAGCAAGCTGACAGCCAACATCAAACTAGATGGAGAAATACTCAAAGTAATCCCACTAAAATCAGGAATAAGACAAGGCTGCTCTATCTCTCCTTTTCTATTCAATAAAGTCCTTGACATTTTAGCTAAAGCCATAAGAGAACAAAAGGAGATTATGGGGTACAAATTGGAAAAGAAGAAGTCAAACTATCTCTACTTGCAGATAATATGATCGTATACATAAGTGACCTCACAATTCTACCAGGGAATGCCTACAGCTGATAAATACCTTCGGCAATGTAGCAGGGTACAAGATTAACTAAAAAAATTAAATTAACAGCCCTTCCGTACACGAAGGATATAAGGATTGAGAAAGAAATAGTGCAAACATCATCCATTATAATATCTGCAAATACATTAAATAATCTTGATGTAACTCTAATAAAAGAATCAGCAGACATGTTTGACAAAAACTGTAAGTCACTGAAGAAAGAAACTGAAGAGGATATCAGAAAATAGAAAGGTCTCCAATGCTCCTGGATAGGTAGGCTCAGCATAGGAAAAATGGCAGTCTTCCCAAAAGCAATCTACAGATTCAATGCAATCTTCATCAAAATCCCAACTTCATATGGAATAACAGGAAACCCAGAATTGTCAAAACAATTCTGCTCAAAAAAAGAACTTCAGGAGGAATCATCATTCCTGACTTTAAGCTATACTGTAGAGCTACATTACTAAAAACAGCCTGGTACTGACATAAAAACAGACTTGTGGATCAATGGAATTGAATAAAAAATCCTGACATCAACGCACACACCTTATGAACACCTGATTTTTGACAAAGAGGCCAAAAATATTCAATGGAAAAAAGATAGTATTTGCAACAATTGTGTTGGCATAACTGGATGGTATTATGTAGAAGAATGAAAATAGATCCATATGTATCACTCTTCACAAAACTCAAATCCAAGTGGATCAAAGACCTCAACATAAACCCAGCTACACTGAACTTTATAGAAAAGAAAGTGGGAAATACCCTCCAACCCATTGGCACAGGTGACCAGTAGCACAGAAACTAAGAACAATAATCAATAAGCGGGACCCCCTGAAATCGAGAAGCTTCTGCAAGGCAAAGTTCACAATCAACCAGACAAAATGACAGCATACAGAATGGGAAAATATCTTCACCAACCCAACATCTGGCAGAGGACAGATCTCTAAAATATATAGAGAACTCAAGAAACTAAGCCCCAAACCTAAACAACCCAATTTAAAAATGAGGTCCAGAGCTAAAAAGGGAATTCTCAGCAGAAGAATTACAAATGGCTGAAATGCACTTAAAAATTGCCCAACATCTTTAGGCATCAGAGAATGCAAATCAAAACAACTTTGAGATAACACCTTACACCTGTCAGAATGGCTAAGATCAAAAGCACAGATGATAGCCTATGCTGGAGAGAATGCAGAACAAGGGGAACACTCCTCCATTGTTGGTGGGAGTGTAAACTTGAACAGTCACTCTGGAATGCAATATGACGGTTCCCTAGAAAACTGAGAATCAATCTCCCTAAGGATCTGGCAATACTACTATTGGGCATATACCCAAAGGATGCACATTTGTATCCCAAAGGCATTATCTCAGCTATGTTCATAGCAGCATTATTTGTAATGGCAGGAACCTGGAAACAACCAAGATGCCCCTCAACTGAAGAGTGGATTAACAAAGTGTGCTACATCTACACAATGAGTACTACTCAGCAGAAAAAAAAAATGACATCCTAAAAATTGCAGGTAAATGGATGGATTTGGAGAATGTCTCCCTCAATCAGGTATTACATGTCTCCCTCAATCAGGTATCACAGGCCCAGAAAGACAGGGAAACCAAACTAAGACAATTAGGAAGAAAATCATGAAGACAAATGTGGCACTCTCTGCCTGTCACGGGCTGTCTGTGCAGCTTTGTCTTGGCATCAAGCTGAAGGTTTTGAGGCAGTAGAATAGCATGGCCCTCATGACTTGGACAGCATTTGGGAGGCTTGACTGAAAGGGAATCTCATGCAGGTAATAGTGAAGCACAAACACATGATGCCTGGTAGCGTTGTCGCCCAGTGTTTTATTGGAAGCATACATTCCTCTTCCCCTAGTACTTCAAGCACGGGAGATAAATTTCTAACCTGCTATAGTGAACAACCAACTTTTAATAATGACAAAACCTTAGTAGGTATCTGATATGTAAAAACATTTCTCTTCTACCTAAATCCATGACTCCACCCTACAAGAGTTCTGGGAGATATGGATCAAAACCTCACAGGTTCTGCTTCCATCTCCAAATCTTTCCTCTAGGCTCTTCCCTTCCCTCCTCTCCATTGGCATTTTCCTGTCATATGAGTTGTGTGCTCACTTGAAATTTTTTATAACTCTGATTATTTTGTCTAATACAAACCCAGTCTTCATTTTATATTCTTTCTACAACACTCGAATTGTTTTTTTATAGTAAGTCAGAGTTTGCCCCCCATACTTCCTTGAGTTCTAGATCATTAATAAAGAAAAAAAAATATCTTTTTCTGGTGGTGGTGGTGTGTATGTGTGTGTGTGTGGAGGGGTGAGAAACCACCTGTGGAAGTCAGAAGAGATGCCATAGAAGTCAGTAATAAAGAAAGCTTAAACTTCACGATTTGGTTTCTTATCCCCTTCCTTATCCTGTGTGTGTATATTTTAAATTTATTTTGTGTGCATACAACACAACTTTTAGGAGTTTATTTGCTTGTCCTACAATGCGGGTCCTGCAACCTGAATTTGGGTCATCAGACTTGATAGCAAACACCTTTCCCCACTGAGTCATCTCATGAATTTTCTAAGTGATATTCACCATCCATCTTAGTTATTTTTCTAATGTCATGCCAAAATACCATGCCAAAGGCAATTTATAAAAGAAAACAATTAATAGGGAGCCCACAGTTGCAGGGTGTACAGCAGTGACTACTGTTTCGGGGAGCATGGCAGGAGGCAGGTAAGTATGGTTCTGGAGCAGTAGGTGAATCTTACATCTGGAAACACCAGGAGGCAGAGAAAACCAAGTAGGAATAGTATGGACATTTTAGTCCTCAAGACCTACTCCCAGTGACATATTTCTTTCAACAAAGCCACACACCTTAATCCTTCTCAAACAGTTCCATCACCTGGGAACCAAATACTCAAATATTTGAGTCTACGGGGCCATTCTTATTCAAACTACCACATTCCATTCCATGAAGCCCATAGGCTTGTGGTCATATCATATGCAAAATTCTTTTAGTCCAATTTCAAATGTCCCCATAGTCTTTCACAGTCTTGACATAGTTTAAAATTCCTAAGTCTAAAGTCTCTTCTGACACTCATGACAATTTCTTCTTTGGATCACTTTGTAAAAAATCAAAAGCAAAAAGCAAATTACATACTTATAGCATACAATGGCAAAGAATTTACATTACCATTCCAATGGAGGGAAGGGGGCATAGTGAAATTCTGAAGTAATAAAATTACTACGGGAAAAAAAAATCTATGAAAGTTATAACTCAGCACTGCATTTTAGATAACTGCCAATATAAAAGCTTTGTATACACAACAACCAAGATATAATGAATGTAGTACAAATCCTAATTGGTCTTACTAAAACCCCAGAGCCAGATTTGGTATAAATTCTTAAAGATCAGACAGAGATGGGACCCAGCCCCTAGAGAGACTTCTTACCCCTACCGAATCCTGAGGCTGGAAACACTGAGCTCCTCTTTCCTCCTGCCGTATATTCTTTTGTTCTGACCAGGCTTATCACTTCCTGTCTCAATCTCCCTAGTGCTGGGATTAAAGATGTGTATGCCTTTAAAGCACTGGGATCAAGGCATGAGATCTCAACTGAGATCCCAAGTGCTGAGATAAAAATTATGAGCCACCACTGCCTGGCCTCTGTGGCTAACTAGTGGCTGGCTCTGCCCTCTGATCTCCAGGGAAGCTTTATTTGTTAGACCATACACAAAGTATCACCATAAACAAGATTGTTAGTACCAGAGCCTGAGAGCTCAGTCCTGGTTCCTTTTCTTATCTTTGTCATTCCCTACATGGCTTCATCTACCCAGTGGGTCTCGGTTATGACCTCCACTTACCGCGTCCGGTTTCTTTGTGGTCCGAGTTTTGTCCCAGGCGAGGAGCGTCAAGATTAATTAAGTCTACACTCAGGAGTCGTTTAGGTTCCATCATTCAGGCTCTCCATACACTGAGAGACCTGAGCTTTATTCAGTATATCTTATATCTTAGACCTGTCTGTCCCTTAGCCATGCTTCTGTCTTGCCACTGCATCTCGCCTAGCTTTTTCCCCTCTAGCTTCCCGCCATGCTGGATTCCTTCTGCCCCTTCCACTCACACTGACTCTACTCCATGCTTGTCCCCAGCTTCTCCCTCTTCTGCCGCTTCTGCCTGTGTGTCTCTCCTCGTGTCTCCTTTGTCTCAGCTCTCTGTCACCTTAACTCTCTTACACACCCTGCCTCCTCATCTGGGCACGCCCAAGGTCATAGAGGATCCCAAGAGACTAGCACTCAGCAGGTGGCAGCGATAAGGAGATTTGTAGTTCCTTTTTCCCCCTGTAAACAAGGTTTTAGTCCTTAGGGGAAGAGGATGGGCCATAAGGCCCAGAATGGCACTTATTCGGGAGACAACATTCATCAATGCTCAAGTTTAAACACACATTACATGGCATCACCTACCAAATCTATTTCAGTTTCCTGAGGGTCAAGGTAGAGGAGAAGACTGAATCCAAGCCTGCAAATGCAGTACCAACAAAATCCAGCCATATTCTGCTCTCCAGGCTTCTCATGCCCACCTGTAACAGGCTCAGTACATTAAACACATGGGTTTTGGGAGGTTTTCAGGTTTATTTCCTGTTAAATTTGCAGACCTTCCTCTCTTAATGAATCCACAAACTGCATCTTATATCCAGAAATTAAAAAACAATAAAACTGTATCTACATACTTTCAGCAATGAAGTAAGAAGCCACAGCTCAGAGAAACCTACAGTTCCACAAGGGATGAAGAAGTCTCAGCTCTGTTTGACCTTGAATTCACAGAGATCCAGAGGATCTCTGACTCTCAAGTGCATGTGTAAAGGCATGGGTCACCACTCCCTGACCTTCATGGCTTGGCTCTGTGGGTGACTCTGTCCTCTGACATTTCAGGCTATTTTTATTAATTATACAATAGGTCACCACACTGTGCCTGTGGTAAACACGCGAGACTGAAGATGTGACACAGGCACAGGGAAAAGTGAGACCTCATAGTTGGTGTTGTGAAAATAGAAAAATCCTGTAACTCTCTCCCCCAGACCCCTTCCTGAGGTCGCTGAAACTAGCCTAGGTTGAGATGGCTGCTTGAGACACACCCAGCAGCCTGAGCCTGATAGATACTTCCTGAATTCCTGAGACCTACCTGGTAGAGCAGCTGAGACCACATTCCTGTGAGATCCCACCTGCAACCTAGGTGGGGTCACCCAGGAAAGCCCTACCATGAGAATTGTTAACTGTTAACTGTTTGAAGCTTACACAATGTCCTGCTCCAGGAAATGAATGTCTTCAGGTGGTACAGGAAATAGCTTGCCTGCCTGCATTCCTAAACTCTGTGGTGGACCTTTGGCCCCGCCCTGTTAGCCCGCTGAGCTCGCCCATATCTCCTCCTCCCCTATCTAAAATAGGGTATAAGAATCCTGCCCAGAGAATATTCGGGGCCCCAGGCTTTTCTGCATAATGCCTGGGGTCCACACATGTGTGTGTACCTGTATTCATATTCATATTCATTAAACTCTCTTTTTCTTTAATGTTAGCAGTGGTCATTAGTCGTGGTCCTGGGGTGTCTTGGGGTGCCCTAGGGGCGCCTGCCTATTACAGTGTCAGCTGGTCACTTCAGCACATTGTGTTGACAGGAGACAGACTGAGATTCTAATCACAGAAAGAGAAATTAGGGAACTCTTGAAGTCGTAGTAGAAAGAGGGAGAGATCTGAACACATAAGACTCAGAACCACACAGGAAAGTATTTTCACATTGTAAGAGAAAACAAAAAGAAACTCTGACTATTCTCTGGGAATTATAACACTATGAAGAGCTCAATCCAAAATGTCTCAGTCTCTAGTGTCTTCCCAACCCATGAGTCTATGGTCTATCCCACCACATGTCACAGGCTAGTCCCTGCGAGACCTTACCTTACTAAATGGTGACAGAAGCATCAAAACCTTAGGCACTGTTCCTTCCTGGGGAAGAAGAAATCAGAGTTCACCAGAGCCCACAGGAGATGGGGATAAGGAAGGAGTTATGGGATGGCTGTGTCTCCCACATATCAGGGAGCTCTACCCCACCATACTCACTGGCTTTCTGCATATAACTGACGTTTCTTTCACCTGTGGAAAGAAAACAGTGGGTGAGAGGCCAGGAAGGCAGCAGGGCCACAATGGTATAGCGAAAAACATTATTTGTAATCCAAGAGAAGCTTCTAGAGCAAGGACTGAAGACCCACAGAAGGATATGGAAACATGGTGAGAGATGAAGGAAGAGTAATAAAGCCTTCTGGAGAATCTGTTCTGAACAGGGACCTTCTGCTCTAACTTTTGACCCTGGCTAAAAAAATATGTTCTTTATTTTCCATGTGCTTTCCAGTAGATTGTCAGGACAGAGACGTAGGCAAAATGAGCATTTATTTGTGATGCTGCTTTCTAGTCTGCATTGCTCAAAATGCTACATTAGTGTGACTTTCATTAATGTAACTGAGGGCTTGCACATACAAACATGTATGCTATATATGGGATAAAGTGGCCTCATACCTTAAGTAAAAACTTCTTAAAAATGTATCTTTAAAAAATACTTTCCCAGAATTGTAATTTGGGGATTTTGATCTTTCAAGATGTAAATATTTGAGATTTAGATGCAAATTGTTTAAATTGTGTGTTTTGGATCTGCATGTGGATGGTTCACATCTGTAATCCCAGAGGCAAAAATAGGAGAATCTCTGGAATTTGTTGGTTCCTTCATCTCAGAAAAGACAGAAAGGCTAAAGGAAGATGCATAGTACCCCTGGCTTACACACACACAGATAGATACACACACACACACACACACACACACACACACACACACACACACACACACACACACTGCATTGAACAGCTACATTATGCACACAAACATCCACATCATACACTCATAGACAGAGAATAAAATACAAATCGTGTTGTTTGAGATGGTGGGCCAAAGACCTTCCCAGAAAAAAGGCAGGGAAAATTCTGCACAAGACCTGGAATCTCCAGGTGTGAAAGAAGACTCAGGCTATCTCTTTGCCTCCCTGAGTCCCTCCTCTTACACACCATAGCAGTAGTGACCACAGTTCCCAGGAGAACCAGATCGGCAATGATGATGAGGAGGAGGATAGAGGATTGAGAAGATTTCTCTGGGAAAAAAGTTAAAGGTGAGAGTCCTGATCCCCAGTTCTCAGCCCTGATCTTGATCTGGGCTCCAACTTTCTCTGACTCTATTGCCCTTACCCTTACTTACCCCATCTCAGGGTGAAGGGCTCAGGCAGCCCCTCATGCTGTACAGGACATGTGTATCTCTGCTCCTCTCCAGAAGGCACCACCACAGCTGCCCACTTCTGGAAGGTTCCATCTCCTGAAGGCCTTGTTTCCACAAGCTCCATATCCTGAGTCCAGTCTTCCTCATCTTGCTGCCAGATCAGGGATATCTCAGCAGGGTAGAAACCAAGGGCCCAGCACCTCAGGGTGATGTCTCTTTCATTTCTAGGGTGATAGGCCACATGTGCCCTTGGTGGGTCTGAGGGTAAGAGTTAGAAAATTCAAGCATTTTAAATTTTGGGGAGGGATTCATGGGGTTCATATGAACATCCTTGGAATGGACAGAATTAGGATAAGGGAAGTGTGCAAGAACTATATAAGAACCTAGATTCAGGTATCTAGCTGAATCTATTCCTTGGAATATTCTAGAACCAGGGTGAGTGTCCTGGATGGTTTTATGTCAGCTTGGTACAAGTTAAAATCACCTGAGAGTAGGGATCCACAATTAAAAAAATAAAAAGTCTCCATAAGATCAGGCTGTTGGCAAGCCTCTAGGTTTTCTTGATTGATAACTGATGTGGCATGACTCAGCCCAGTGTAGGTGGTGCCATCTCTGGGCTGCTGACTCTGGGTTCTATAAGAAAGTGGGCTGAGCAAACCAGCAAGGAGCACGTCTCTGGGGTTTCTGCAACAGCTCCTGCCTTCAGGTTCCTGCCCTGTTTGGCTTCCTCTCCTGACTTCCTTAGATAATGCTGGAGGGGCAAGCCAAATAAACCCTTTCCTCCCACTTGCTTTTGGTTGTGTTATTTCTTTGTAGCAGTAGAAACCCTAACTAAGAAGGTGAGACAGTACCAAGTAGGAGACTCCAGATTTCCTGCATGTCCTCATTGGACTGGGCGGAGAGACTCAGCATCCGTGGAGTTTGACTGTCAAAGTCGTTGGGGGAGGCAGGCAACCAGGACTTAGAGAGGACATGGTTCACAATGGGTTGGAGATTGGATTGATTGCTTGGTTGCTTATTTTAGGGATGCTTCCTTCTTCCGTTCTGGGCCAGATTCAACTGTTCTGAATGAAGGATGAGCCCTGGGGAGAGTTACTCTCTGATTAGGGAAAGCCAGGGATCAGGAAAGCCAGGCGCACACGTTTCCTCCTCCTGATGCAAGAGAGAGGCAGTATTCCAGCTGATGTAGGTGGGCTCAGAAAACTAGGGTCTCAATCCTAGGGTTGAAGGAATTTCGTTTTTCACTAAAAGTGTTTCCTAGATGTTCCTCATACCTATTTGCTGTGGAGTTTCCTTCCCATCCTGTAGGAATCTACGGAGCAGTATCAAGCACTTGCCCTCCACATAGGCTCTGAAGTACTCTGGGGCACCATCAGATGTGGGAATGCCTTTCTGTATGCTGTGAATATTAATCTTTAAATACAGGAGCTGTTTTGGCCCATGACAGGCACCATAGAAAAAGTAGGCGGGGAAATCACAACATAGGTAGGAGAAGCAGGGCAGAGACCAAGCTGGATGCCCAAAGAAGAAACATGTGAGGAACACAGGTGAGCCACAGGCCTTGTGGCAGACAGATTAATGAGAGTGGGTTGAGCTAAGATTAAAGAGCAAGCTAGCAATGTGCCTAAGCCATAGGACAAACAGCATGAAGCTAATACAAGTGTCTGAGTCATTTCTGGGGGCCTGCTCAGCTGCGGTGGCTAAGGGGTCTGGGACAGCAGGTCTGTGGGTCTGGACCTCTGGCCGCCTGGGAGCCAGAAACCTAATTGCTATACAACTTGGGCTGTGGGGACATGTAGGAGTTGTGACCTCCAAGCCAGGCCTGGGGTCACTCACCATCTCTACTCTGGTTGTAGTAGTTGAGCAAGGTCCGCAGGTTCGCTCTGGCCCCTCGGTGCAATGTCCTTCACTTTATGTTTCAGCTCTTCCCAGTACTCTGGTCCTTCCTGCTCCGTCCACGGCGCACGTGGCTCCATTTTCGGAATCTCCTCACTGCTATCACAACGTTAGAACTGTGTGTCCTCCATGTAGCCAATGGAGATGTACCAGGGCTCTCCAAGCCCCGCCCTTGACAAGGCAGTGTGAAAATAGCGCAGCCAGTGTGAGCCTGGGGGCGGCGCAGGGAGAGATCACAAGCCCCCTCTAAGAACCTGGGCAGGACTGTGCAGGTTAGTGGGGTGGGAGAGGTGGGGGCAGGGCGCGGAACTCAGACCGAGGTGGAGAAGAGTGTAGGAGGGTTGGCCCTGATGCCTTAGCTCCTTTGCACAGAGGTTTCCCTTTTGAACGCTGAACTCACCCACACTAGAATGGGTAGCAGCCAGAGTGACTCCCAACAGCAGGAGGAGGACACCGTGGTCTGAAGTTGCTATCCTTTCCTGGTATCCTGGGGGTCACTTTGAATGCCGGAATTATGGTGATTTGACGGCTGATTAGATTCTCTTGGTACCCACCACCCAATTGTAAAGAGAACTGGTGGAGTGTCATCAGTGTCCATCCAAAAGTACAGGACAAAGGTTGAGTTATGAAGTGAAACCTAGGAGGAAATAGGGGAGTCTTCAGTGCTGGGATTCCCCTCCTTTGTTTGGCTCTGACAGCTGTTCTCCTGCACTAAGTACTTCTTGTCAGGCTTCCTGGGACTCTTCGAATATTTCAGGATCTCTGCATGTTCTTAAAAAAGAGTGAGAGCAGGGATCATAGAGTAAGGGTAGTGCCGCGGTGGTGTCAAGATCACGATGTGGAAAACCACAAAGACAGCTGGCCCGAGTTTGTTTGAGTTCATGGACTCTGGACTGACAGCTGACGAACCTGCATAAATGTAGGTGACAGTTGCGTGGCTTGATTTGCATGTGGGACCCCTCCCTGGCAATGGGACCAGGACTTATCCTAGGTGCATGAACTGGCTTTTTGGAACTCATTCCCTATAGTAGGATACCTTACTCAGCTTTGATTCAATGGGTAGAGAATTGGTCCTGCCTCAACTCAGCATACCAGGCTTGTTGACTCCCCAAGGGAAGCCATACCTGCTCTGAGGAGTGGATGTGGGGAGACCTGGGGAGGGTGGGGACAAGAGGAGGCAGGGCAACTGGGGCTGGTATGTAAAATGAAAAAAAAAAAAACCCAGAAACAAACCAACAAGCAAAAAGCCAATAGCTTTTTTTGTTTGTTTTGTGTGTTCCAATGTTTTGCATACATGTCTGTGCCCCACATGAATGCCTAGTGCCAGCAGAGGCTAGAAGAGACCATCAGATCCTTGGAATCAGAGGTACAGACTGTAGTAGAAGTGTCTGGCCTGGCCTAATCCTACATTAGGACCCACCTGCAGCCCCACTGCCACTTAGCCCCAAATGACTCAGAGGCTTATATTAATTACATGCTGTTCAGCCTATGGCTCAGGCTTATTGCTAGCTAGCTCTCACATCTTAATTCAGCTCATTTCCATTAATTTGTCTTGCTATGAGGCCCATGGTTTTCCTTTACTTCTACATGTTTATTCTTGGGTGGGTGGATCTTGTCTGTCTAATCCTGCCCTCATTCAACTTTATCTATGATCTGATTTCCCACCTGCTTCTACGATGCCTTGCCATAGGTCAAAGCAGTCCTTTATTATCCATTGATAATTCACAGCATACAGAAAGACATCCCACATCAATAGACCCTGTGAATTTTGATGTGAAGGTTGGGGATAAGACCCAGGTACTCTGTCAGATTCCACACATAACTCATATGAGTTAGGTTTACCAATAATTGTCACACTTAGAAGTTAAAACTGTTAAGGCCACGCTTGGAGGCACACACCTGAAACCCAACCCCAGGAGGTAGAGACAGTGGCCTTGGAAGGAGTTGAAGGTTGTCTCCAGTTACACAGGGAGTCTGATACCTGTTGTCAGATATTTGTTTAAATAGGTGAAGATATACTACAATGGTTTATATCTCATTTGTTTAATTAAGTAAATATGTGTTGCTCGCCTGAGGCATCTGATTGGTCTAATAAAGAGGTGAATGGCCAATAGCTAGGCAGAGAAGGGATAAGCAGGTCTGGAAGGCAGACAGAATAAATAGGAGGAATCTAGGCTTGGGAGGAGAGAAGAAAAGAAGAAAGAGAGGAACTGATGTGGGAATATCTTTCTGTATGCTGTGAATATCAATCTTTAAATACAGGAGCTGTTTTGGCCCATGACAGGCACCATAGAAAAAGTAGGAGGGGAAATCACAACATAGGTAGGAGAAGCAGGGCGGAGTCAGACAGACCAAGCCAGCCACCTAAGAAGATGCATGTAAGGAACACAGGTGAGCCACAGGCCACATGGCAGACAGATTAATGAGAATGGGTTGAATTTAGATGAAAGAACCAGCTAACAATGTGCCTGAGCCATAGACCAAACAACATGAAGTTAATATAAGTGTCTGAATCATTTCCGGGGACCTGATCAGCTGTGGGCGGCTAAGGGGTCTGGGGCTCCAGGTCTGTGGTTGTGGAATTCTGGCTGTCTGGGGCCAGAAACCTCACTGTAACAAGGAACACATTATCTAGACATAGGAGAAGCAGGAAAGTAATATACACAGAAGGAAAAAAAAGTATTAAGTCCAAAGGAAAAGCATAGATGAAGAAAAACAGGTTAATTTAGGTTAGAGAAGCTGGATGGGGGCAGGCCTGAGCTAACGCCCAGCATTTGTAACAGTAAGTTATATGAGATGAGGAGGGAGAATGGGTGGAGAGGGAAAATAAAGGGAGGAAGGGAGGGAGGGAGGAAGGGAGGGATGGAGGGAGGTGGGAGAGAGGGAGGGAGGAACAAGTAGGAGAAAGAGAACAGAACTCTGACTCTGTAACATCATAAACTAGACAAAGTACAGAAAGGACAAAGTCCTGTGCATGGCTTTGGCTATCAGGGAAGAGGAATCCTTGTCGATTCCGTGGGCACAGCCTTCAACTCTTTTAAGATGGGAGTTCTGCAGTCTGATCAGTAAACACACTAGAAAGGGGGTCCTCTGTTCCTGTAGCATGTTCAATAATCCTCTGGTTAGGAAATCTTCAAAGACATCTTGCAGCCAAACCTTTAGGTAATCAAGGGTAGAAGCTTTTGATATCTGCAAGCTGTAGAGTCCTACCTTCCACTGATGATTCAAGCAAGAATCCCTGGAATCAATGAAGGTACAGGAACCCGACTTGAATGCAGACAAATTAACACAGTTGGCAAGTTTGGCTGTGCTGCAGGGAAAACAGTTCTGGGAGGTAGAGAAAGCAAGGTTAGCATGAAAACAAAAATATTGACATAAATTCCAATGTCTAAAGTTGATTTTAGTGGTATTTGATGAAGCAATACCAAGCATATTATTACTGCACTTGCACTCAGAAATAATATTAATCACAATGTTACAAATGAATTTATTAGATGGCTTGCAGTATTTCAATAGGCCCACTTGCCACTTCTGCCAATTGTCTATATAAACACCAGTCCCCACAGGCAAGTTAGTCAAACACTCCCCTTGCTCATCTTCTGTGTTTGATTATAAATGATCTACAGTATCTGCAGAGCTCAGTTTAAAGTTTATCATTTTGATTTGAAATTTATTACTCTAAGTTTCATGACTTTCTGCATTTACTAGTTGTGAGATTTCTCAAAGAATGTGGTGGCGCCACCCCATCTTTGATATTATTACCACTCTTTTCTCTGTCATAATTGGCAAAGAATTTTACTAAAATTTTATTTTTAGCATAAATGAAACTGTTTGACTAGAACAAAAGAAAAATGAATAAATTAATACTTATGGGAAAAGAAATTTGGACAGAATAAATCCTTGGAGAGAAGACCCCAAGATATTAATGCCCAAGACGCTTCTGGGGAGTATGAGAGGGTTCTTCCTGGTTTTCCTGCCGGAATAGAAGGTGAGATCTGCTGAGATTTAATATTGTATTTATGAATAAGCTCTTATATCCATCTTAAAGCATGTACAGCAGCTTAGACTTGGCAGAAATAGTCTTTCATTTCCTCTCTTTTCCTTCCTCCTCTCTCTTTGTCTTCCTTTTTTAGACAAGTTGTTATATAGCCCAAGCTTGTCTGGTCACTATGTAGCCCATGTGAACTCTTTGAGCTATTGATTCTCTACTTCCTGAGTGTGGTGATATGTTATATATTTAATAAAACCAGTCTGGAATATCGGAGAACAGATCCACTCACTGTCAATCCATGGGGTCAGAGAGTGGTAACTCATGCCTTTACTCCCAGCATGAGAAAGACCAGGAGTGGTGACCTACCCTTAAATCCTGTAACTCCAGAGACAGAGATCTTTCTGTGTTTCTGTAAATTCAAGACCTAACTACCAAATAGTAGTAGCTCCCACTCTTAATCTTAACCTGGATGTGAAATAAGTGGGTGAGGAAGGTATTTAAGGCAGGCATAGGAAGACAGTGATTTATTCTGTAGATGCATGAGTAGCAAGGCCATGGAAGCTGGAAAATAGCTTGGCTGGGTGAGACTTGACGGTGGTCTGTTTCTCTCTATATATGATATTTCAGCTTTTCCCTGATATCTGGCTCTGAGTTTCATTTAATAACAACCGGACTTTGTGCAATCTCTGAGAGATTGGTTTATGGGGAGTGTGCCTTGTTAGGGCCATCTTTTTTTCTGATGAAAAGAAGTTCATATCACAGCAATGGGTGAGTAAGGGTAACTGGGGGCCATCTATGATTATTATTTGTGAAAATTACAGCATAAATTGAGTATGCTTACCATACAAATCACTATCTGAAAGACTTTTATTATCCTAATTTATTTATTTCTTTTTTGGCATGTACGTGCGTGTGTGTGCATGTCCAAATCTCAGGGTATGGTGTGTGAGCAAGTATATTATATGTTATAAATATATGTTATTGTATGGGTGACTTTAGTGGATCTGGTGGTGGAAGTGGGCATGTGTGAGCAGGAAAGAATGAGAGGACAGAGGATTAATCTCTTAGTATCTGTCAACATCGGAGCTCATCAGAGAAGCAGGTTGCATTTCAGTATTGGTAACATGTTAGGTTGTATTTGGTGTTAATAAAAACATGACTCTGTAGGAGTGGTTTTTTGTGAAAGAGGGATGATTCTATTTTAGAAATAATGAAAATAATTTGTGATCTATAGTAGAATATACTTCACACATTATTTCATGTGTATAACCCAAAATCCTTGACCATGTGTATCAGTTATTTCTTCTGCTCTGTTCATGATTTTTAAAATTCTCCATCAACAATTACATTTACATTTCTCCTATATATGTGTTTATGGCAGGCATCTCCTTGCTGTTTGTGTTGACTCACTGATCATGTAATGAAATTTCCATATTGCTTCTGATGCTGATTAATCTTAACAGAAGATGCCAGACAATAAAATGCCAAAATAATTGTTTTTCCCTTGCTAAAGACATTTGCTTAATCCAGAACACAAATCACTCATGTTCTAGTGTGTTGTCTTCATGTGCTCTGATGTTAAGTTTAGCATCAAAATTAGGGGAATCCTGTCAATAAAGTGTAGTTGCAAACTATTATAAAAGGTAAGTATGACCTCATGAGGTTTGTTAATGAACACTAAATAGGTAATATTAAGCTATTAGTGAGTCTGGTAAATGCACAGAGTGCAGGTAAAATGATAGGTATTGTTTTGGATGTTAAGGTTACAGTGTTGAAGAAAGAAGAAAACATTTTTATTCATTTCTAGAACTTGGATTTAAGTTGAGGATAAATAGTAAGATGCAGTACGTCAGATTAAGGTATGTTCTATTGAAAACAACAGAGCAGGGAAGGACCACAATAGATGTTTGTGTGTTCACACGAGGTAGTCTGAAGACCAAGACCTAGAAGAGATGAGAAAATTATCCATGTAGATTTATCAAGTATAAGAAGATTCACTTTCACTCTAGTGGAGAACTGGTCCTGACTTGGATGTCAGTGTGGTTAAGACAGGAGATTGAAAAGCAGACAGAGATGCACAAGTAAGGTGGTGTAAAGTCTTCTAGGTTACCACAGAGAGTTTGACATGAATGGAGATAATATTATTTCAAGACTCCATACTTATTTTATATTTATCAGTACATGCATTAGGAACATTGTTTATTCTAACAGTCACTTATGACAGAAAGTGGCTAAAAAGTTTGACTAATTTAATTCTACTCAATTTTTGTATAGTGTAGGAATTGCAAAAATTTGAAAAAAATACTATAATTAAAATCTCTAATGATATTATAGTGAAGAAGACAAATATGAATCTGTACATATAAGAATAACTGACTGTACAATTTGTAAAATTTCTAACTTCTGCCTTTTGGCTTATTGCTCTTAAGAGAAAGGTATGCATAATCTCTCTTTCATAGATTGCAAACTATGGACCATGACTCACTCCAAATCTCAGTGTTCTTGAATAGGATAAGTGAACTAAAAATTGTGAATACTCAGCCCACTTCTCTATTTTGCTACATTCTAGTCTTGTATAATTTCCCTCTCCCTATTTTAAACAGATTATTCAATTTATGTTTTGAATATATTGTGTGTAAATCTTTAACAAAATGAAAAATGTCCTAAGAGAAGTGCTTTTCCTGCGCCTTTGTCCACTTGCCACCCAGGTTCCTTTCTCGGAGACCATGACTGTTACTTGTTTTTCCTAATGTGTTCAGAGGGACCGACTACCCACAAAAGAATATTCAGTGAAAAATCTCAGCACATTGATCACCTTGTACTGAATCTTGACTTTTGTTGTTCAGCAAATCATTCTGGAATTCAGGATGTATGTCCCTATGTGTACATCTGTATCATACATACCTTGAAGTATATATGGATGTACATATATAATTTTTACACTTTCTGAGTTTATCTGGGAGTTAAGTTTATATTTGAGCATATTTATATACACATATGTATTTAAATTCTGCTTTTACAAATGTAATAATTTAGTCATAGTTTTGGGTATTTGGATTCTTTCCATTCACTTGTGTTTAGAATGGTCAAATGAACATAATGGTGTAATATATAATTTTCAACATGTTGAGGAATATGTGCAGGTAAACAGTAACAATAATTCATTTGATTAAAATATTTTAATTCTGATAGAATTGACAATTTATCTTCATATAAATAATATAAAACCTCATTATGACAAATTTCTATTTAAAGATTCTCAAAAAAACATTTGTTTGTAAATATTTTGATGCTGTCAAATGCATGAACTACAATTTTAACTGTAATCTTGGTAACATGGAGTTATGACTTAAAACAATGCAGAAATGCTGGGTTTCTATATTCCATTCTTCCAGAGTCACAGGTCACAGCCAGGTTACTGAGCTGTGGTAATTCATCACCCAGGAGTCCTTGCCTTCATCCACCCTGTATTTGTGTTTACTCTTTCGTAATTTCATTGTGTATTCCCACAGCTGGCACTGCACTGAAAAAAGAGTGTCTCCATCACGGGGACCAGTCATTATTCTTTTTATGTTCACAGCCTTCCATCTGCCCCTTCTTATACTTCTTTCTACAGAGTTGGAAACTACTTATTTGTTCTCAGTTTCTAAGTATTATCCACTTAAAAACATGCTATATCCAGGTATAGTTGTCAGACTGGAAGATAAACTATCATTTATCTTTTAAATATATTATATTTTATATTAAAGCTGTGTGCTTTCAACAGCTCTAAATCTTGATTCTAGTGCTATATATTGGGTTATGATCGAATCTTGTAAAAAGTGCCCTCATCTATATCTGGTTTAGTCTAACATGCTTCTCTTATTAGTAAAACACAATTTTACAGATTCAGAACTTATCATAAATACTGGTCTCTAACTTTGTTGTAAATGAATGAACCACGACTCTTAAATATTCTTTTCACAGTGTCTCACCCCAGGTTCCTCTATAGAGTCAGCTTCATTTTCACTTAGTTGCTGCAGAGTTATATTTTAAATTCAGAAAACACAACATATTGCTTCCCTTATATTTTCCCTTAGTGATGGAGAATACCACTTCAATGCATGGGTTCCTCTTGCTTGGTCTGACCAGTGTCCGGGAGCTGAAGCCCATAGTTTTTGTGATGTTCTTAATTATTTACTTGCTGAATTTGGTTGGAAATGGGGTGATATTAATGATCATCACTTTGGAGAGAAGACTCCACTCCCCTATGTACTTCTTCCTAGGAAACCTTTCCTGCTTGGATATTTGTTACTCTTCAGTGACTCTTCCCAAGGTTCTCATCAACCTCCTCTCAAGGCACAGAATTATATCTTTTCTCGGCTGTATTACCCAGCTACACTTCTTCCACTTTCTAGGAAGCACGGAGGCCATCTTGCTGGCTGTGATGGCCTTTGACCGTTTTGTGGCTATCTGCAATCCACTCCGCTACACTGCTATCATGAATCCTCAGCTGTGCATCTTATTAGCAGCGATGGCCTGGATCACCAGCTTCTTCTATGCTCTGATGCATTCGGTCATGACTGCTCACTTGAACTTTTGTCACTCTCACAAACTCAGTCACTTCTTCTGTGATGTAAAGCCCCTCTTAGAAGTCGCCTGCGGCAGCACAGTGCTCAATCAGTGGCTTCTTTCTGTTGTTACAGGCAGCATATCCATGGGGGCCTTCCTTCTTATATTCCTCTCCTATTTCTACATCATTGCATTTCTTCTTTTTAAGAACCAGTCCTGCAGAATGCTAAGGAAGGCTCTGTCCACTTGCACTGCTCACTTTATGGTGGTTTTTCTTTTCTATGGACCTGTTGGCTTCACATACATCCGCCCTGCCACAGCATCAGCCTCCTCCATGAGTGAGGATAGGATGGTGGCTATCATATATAGTGCAGTCACCCCAGTGTTGAACCCACTGATATATACCCTTAGGAACAAGGAGGTGATGTTGGCTCTGAAGAATATCTTTTGGAAGAAGTTATTTAAAGACCATCAGCTACATGGAGAAGACCAGCGAGATCCATAACATATGTACATGAAGGCATTTCACTTTAATAATTGGTAACCTTTTTCCCCTCTCTCAGGAGTTTTGAGTATTTCAGGCAAAATAGGAAGTTCAAATCACATGAGAATAAACAAAACAATTCTATAGTATTTTAAAATATAAATTTTAGTGTGTCAAAAGGATTTCCCAATATCCATGGCACATATACCAGGGTAATTAAGTGATGTGGAAATCTAAAAGAAGGAAGGACTAAGAGAGACAAGACCAGGTTTTTGATATATATTAGACAACTTGTGTGGTCTTTGCCCCAGGTCCTGGAAGAGAGCTATAAAAACATTGTGTCTTAGTAACTCACGGAGCATACGGCTCATGCCTAAGTTTATATTCATAACAGATTTTATGGTAGGCTCCAAGCAAACCTCAGATGGAAAGTTGATTATGACAAAAGGATTATATGGTTAGAAATCTGGGGATCTGGTGACAATAGGTTGATTCTTCAGTGAGGAAGATTAGAGAGTAAGTTCAGCTATGATGCCAAAAATTAAAAAAAAAATTGAAGCTATGTAAGGAAATCTTAGTAGAAACTCAGTACCAAGGTGAGCTTCACATGTTTGAACATCGGTGTTTGGAAAGATTGTAGCTTGAGGACCCCTGTCCTTTTAACCAACTCTAAGTGTGTCCCTAACTATGACAAGCTAAATATAGCACTTTTCTGAGTTCCACGAGCCTTCCCTGAAACAAAAGAAAACTATTCAATGGCACAAATAAATCTATCCTAACAGCACAGGCAGACCCAGAGATTAATGTTTAATGTCATATGCACAGCACACAAAACCAGAAGGTTACTACTGTAAGAATGGAATCTATCATGGGTGGAGTTATCGCCTATTTTTCTCCCTTAAGGGTTAATGCAGTGGGGTTGGTTAAGAATCTGACTAGGGACTCATCTTAGGAAGGTGTTTCTCCTTAGATAATGTGCTTTTCCTTCTCAAAATTCTTGCCCACTCGTGTAGCCCTCCATGAGACTGGGCTGGCTCTGCCCACCTTTCTGGCTTCTGATTTATGGAAGTGTTACTATTTCTTTTTTCTTCTCTTTAGTCTTCTTTCTTTTGGATGCTGGCTAGAGAGTTAAACACTGTAACTAACCATGACATTTGTACTACCTTATCTCAAGCAACACGGCTTTCATATCTTGACTTCTCCTCCCCCCTCCCTGGCAGCCGTGGGATTTGCTGCTTGCCTGTCCTGGGGTTTCTT
The DNA here is from genome assembly GCA_033318265.1 of Phyllotis vaccarum. Taxonomy (NCBI): domain Eukaryota; kingdom Metazoa; phylum Chordata; class Mammalia; order Rodentia; family Cricetidae; genus Phyllotis; species Phyllotis vaccarum. The sequence goes on from JARWLC010000084.1 coordinate 713,491, forward strand.
TTTAATAGCTAACAAATTTCCCTCTAGCTTCTATTTGAGTGTCTTTTCCCTTTCAGCTTCAGTTTGTAACTGTTTTAAAATTTGCTTTATAATGGGATGAAGAATCCCAAAGAGGGGACTCTGACTTCCCGGGTATCATGTGATGGCTATGCTGGAACTCCTCAAAATTCCTGGTAACACTTCTTTCCTGCCTTTGTAGTCTTCAATTGGCAGAGAAAATGAACATATTTTAAAATTATTTTTAAGTACTTTTTTATCACTCTTTTTTATTAAAAATGTAATTTTTATGTATGTATCCCCTGCCCCCTCCCTTCTTTCCTCCCAATCCCTCCCAGTCATCCTTCAGCCTCAGCCCTCATCATCCACCCATCACCTCCCCCAAAAGGTCAAGAAGTCCCAAGGTGGGTCTGTAACCTTAAGCAGCAACAATACTTGTATATGAACCTAAAAGTTGAGCTTATAGAAGTTTTACCCAGAGCAAGAATAAGGTGAGAGACTGAAGATAGTCATGAGAATCCTTAGATATCAGGATATTTTTGGCCACCCTGCCATCCTTTACTCGGAAGAGGTAGGTGGAAAGCCATGAATTCAGAAGTTAGAGCATGAAGACCCGAGCCTGGTGAAAAGCAGACACCTGTTTCCTACGTACTTGAGGATCCAAAGGTCCCCAAATGTTTTACCACCAGGTAAAATCAACAGCAGCTAAACAGTGACCACCTTGTAAAGAAGAACTTTCCAGATGGTGCACAACAGCTCCCACCACATGATAAATATCAACAGAGCATTGTAAAATCCCCAGGATGTTGACAGAGTTTCTGTTCCTTGTGATAAGATCTAACTAAGTATCTGTTGGGGAAAAGCTTTGATTACCAGATATGTGGTTACCATGGTTACCTACCCAGCTGCAGGTAACCACATTCCTGAGCCCTACCCCCATGACTAATTTCCCCATGATTCACTTCCTGCCCTGTAAAAGCATCTCTCATTTGTAATTTGGGCTCATTGTTTCTTTGGATACAGTGGGTCTCACGTGTGGAATAAAGTTTTTTTTTTCTTCCTAAGACTAAGACCTAAGACTCTGCCTCAGTTTGTCTCGCTTGCTCACTCCAACCCTAACATTTGGAGGTCCCACCGAGATCTGAGGAGTGTGAGTATCTGGTGAGTACGCTGGTGGTGGCCACTGAAAGGAAGTGTGAGCTCCTACTAGCAGCGACTGACAGACGTGTTGGAGGGTCACAGGCCATAGGTCTGGGGGACACCCTAGACTGGTAGGATGACCAGGGATGCCTGGAAGTCCGATGTCAGGTGGCAGAGTCTACCGTTTTATTGCCAGCATCTTGTCAGTATTGGAGGTCCAGACCGTTAGATCTGTTAGATATATTTTTGTTTTCATTTTGTTCTTTGTGGCACCAGTGTGTATGTGTTTGTCTTTCTTTCCTTCTCTTTTGTGTCCTTGTGTTTTCTGTTGTCTGTGAAACTCCCTTCACCATGGGTCAAACCAAGTCTACCCTTGTCCATAACCCTGGATCATTGGTCTGAGGTAGTGGATAGGGCCCATAATCTTTCTCTTCCAGTTAAGAAGAGAAAATGGAGGGTGTTCTGTTCAGCAGTGTGGCCCATCTGTGGAGTTGGGTGGCCATATGGAGGTTTCTTTCATCTCCCTCTTGTTCAGGCCATGAAGGCTGTTGTTTTTCAGCCTGGCCCTCATGGTCATCCTGACCAGCAGCCCTATATCTGGATCTGGGAAGACCTCTGTGAGAATCCACCGGATTGGGTCCAGCCCTTCCTGCCTCCTCTGGCTGCTTCTATCCTCCCGGCTAAGCCCTTGCCTCCTTTGCCAAAATCTGGCTCTGTCCTCCCTGAGTCTCAGAACCTCATTCTCTTTGATTCTGATGTCCCTCCACCCTATTATCTTCCTCCTGCTTCTGTTCCTGCTTTGCTTTTGCCTCTCCCTCCTGTGCCCTCTGTGCCCCCAGCCTCCAGGACTGAAGACCCGAGGGACCCGTGGCAGGACTTTGGAGTCGCTGGCCCCTCGAAGCCCCAGACATGGCTGTGACCCTCCTTCTGCACCTTTTTGGCCCTATGGTAGATAATGGTCAGAATAGAGACATACCAGCTCTCCAATACTGGCCCTTCCCCTCCTCCAATCGCTATAACTGGAAGAATAACAATCCCTCTTTCTCAGAAGATCATGCTAGACTAACCAGTCTGGTAGAATCCCTCATGTTCTCCCACCAACCCACCTGGGATGACTGTGAGCAGCTCCTAGAGACACTCTTCACCACAGAAAAGCATGATCATATCCTGCTGGAGGCTCACAAGAATGTCCCAGGACAGGACGGGAGACCAACCCAGCTCCCGAACATGATTGATGACTACTCCCCCCTGTGACACCCTGATTTGGACTTTAATACTCTGACAGGTAGGAAGCATCTGTCCATCTACCATCAGACTCTAGTGGAGAGTCTCAAGACGGTGGCTAGCTGACTTACCAATCTGGCCAAGGAAAGGGAGGTTATGCAGGGGTTAGATGAGTCACCATCTGTTCTGGAACACTTGATGGGGGCATATAGAAAGTATACCCCCTTTGATCCACAGTCCGAAGAACAGAGAGGGTCAGTAGCCATGGCATTTATAGGTCAGTCAGCTTTGGATATCAGAAGAAAGTTGCAAAGACTAGATGGCCTGCAGGACCTGGCCTTGAGAGATCTGGTGAAAGAAGCTGAGAAAGTATTTTACAAAAGGGAAATGGAGGAAGTGAAGAGTTGCAGTTAGGAGAGGAAGGAGAAAAACTGAGAGGAGAAGGAGAGGATTAGGGACAAGAAGAGAAATAGAGAACTAACTAAAATACTGGCCACAGTAGTGGAAGGAAAGAAAGAAGAATGTTGTTTTTATGTTGATCACTCAGGAATAGTTAAAGAATATATGATCAAACTTAAAGAATGGGAGAGAGAGAGAGAGAGAGAGAGAGAGAGAGAGAGAGAGAGAGAGAGAGAGAGAGAGAGAACTGAAGCACAACAGGGATGGTTTGAATTTTAGTTTGCTCAGTCTCTCTAGCTTACAACACTGTTATCTGCTCTAGCTGGACCATTGATTTGCTGATTTTAGTAATAACCATTGGACCCTGTGTGTTAAATAGAACTGTCAACTTCCTGCAAGGGCAGATTTGGGGTGTTAAACTGATGCTGGCCAGGCAGCAGTATGCAGCATTAGGAGGGGATAAGGGTCTCTAAGATTAGAGACCGAACTATAGAAAGTGAGGGATGTGAAAGGGACTTCCCAGATGGTGTACAACAGCTCCCACCACATGATAAATATCAACAGAGCATTGTAAAATCCCCAGGATATTGACAGAGTTTCTGTGCCCCTTGTGATAAGAATTAACTAAGTATCTGTTTGTTCACGAAAAGCTTTGTTTACCAGATATGTGGTTACTGTGGTTACCTACCCAGCTGCAGGCAGCCACATTCCTGACCCCTACCCCCATGACTACCTACTCCATGATTCACTGCCTGCCCTATAAAAGCTTCACTCATTTGTAATTTGGGGCTCACTGTTTCTTCGGATACAGTGGGTCCCACGTGTGAAATAAAGTTTTTTTTTTCCTTTCTAAGACTAAGACCTAAAACTGCCTCGGTTTGTTTCCCTCGCTCACTCCAACCCTAACAACATGGCCTCATAGGCTTCCTCTATACAGCTAAAGCAGTAAGAATTAAAGCAAAGAGAAGAAAAAATGTTGAGGTGTATACACCTCTAAGCATTTTTATTATTGATCCTTATTTCATTTTGTTTTATGAAGTGTTGGGGTGGGACACAAGAGCCATTGGAAGACAAATGCCATCAAATCACAAGACAGCACATAGGAGTGTAAGAGGTCTTTATCAAGGCAGCATGTGGTCAATGTACTATGGAAAAGTATCTGTCCTTCCTCAAGGACACATGAACTGGTAATGGTTATTCAAGTAGAAGGATGTGCTTTTTCTGTGATGTAGCCAGTCGTATATTGTTTATATTCCTATAGGTAGACCCTCATATGTGTTCCTATCATTCACACTAATCAAGCTTCTTGGTTTACTCAGCTAGATTTTGGGGAAATAAGTTCTTCAGTCTGTTTCTAGTATACTATCTGAGGTGAACAAGTATTTGCTTTTTCTCATCTTCCCAGGATGCAATGTGCAAAAATAAATTTGAGAAGAACTGCTGGTATAGATTAGTTTAAAGTATCTTACTATAATTTAATTAACAAATAAAAATTGTATATATTTATTAACCATAGCAAGCTGTTTTATGTAAATACACAATGAAATGATTAAATAGAGCTGATTAATATGTACTTGGCTTTGTCCATTAACAATACCACCAAGCTATACATAATTTTGAGGAGTACATTCAATATCTATTCTTTTGGCAACTTAAAAAATACAATTACTTGTTGTAAAGACTAGAGTTATTCTGTTGTATAAAATAGCTTCCAAGTCTGCCATCTAATAAAAATTTTTCTTACCAACATTTCTCTAATGTATTAACTTCCCTGCCTAGGCCCTTCTATTATCTTTCCTGCACTCATGGTTACATTCTGTATATCCTTCCCTGTAACATAATGTGATTACCAACCTCACTTAGTACTCCATAGTATGTTTCATGAGCCACTTTCCACTAGAACATATGCCCCACAAGGCTGGTATACAGGCCTGTTTTTAATCTTTGTTTTATCCTGTATGCCAAAATTTTATGACATGTTGACAATGTTCAAAAAAATGTCATCTATATTAGTGAACACTGTAAGGACACTCTCACTCCCGCAGACAGGACCTTTCCTGATCTTGACTTAGGCCAGCCCTGCTCTGTGGACCCTGCAGTACCAGATCCTCACCCTGAGCTCAAAGACACATGAGCTTCCTCAGAAGAATTGCTCTCTTTCTCACCCTTCTCTCTAGTCTCTCTAAGGCAGAACATTCCATAGTTCATGCATACGTTTCTTCAAAATGCATAACTCATATAAAAACTTTGGAGATTGAGGCAGGAGCACTGGGAGTTTAAGGCCAGCCTGAGGCATGTTGTGAGACTGTTTCAAAATGGCTTGGAGAATAGTGCACAGAAGGGCATTGCCTAACAAGTGGTAAAATAAAGAATACTTGACCTATGTGTCTGGTTTTACATCCATATAATAATTTAAACTACACACACACACACACACACACACACACACACACACACACAGACACACGCGCACACACACACACACACACACACACACACACACATAGACAGGATCTTGAGATTGAGTAGGGCCTTACAAGAAGAGCTCAGAGCTGGAAGAAAGAAAGGTAAACAAAGAAGACAGATCTTTAATATGATTTTATGTAAGTTTACTAAATATCCCCTTTCTGCTAATTTAGGAATTTGGATTCTTTAAAAAGATTGCAGAAAAGATGGATAATTCAATCCATGAAATAGTGCTACAGGGAGAAAAGTGCTGAAGAAGTTTAAAAATATGGTTCTCTAGCATAGCTCACCTGCTTTCAGAAGCTTCCCTGGGGCTTTTGGAGACCATGATAGACCACTCCATTTCTGTCAGAGATGAACATATGCAGAGGGTAAAGAGATTAAACATTTACTAAGGAACTAGAAGATGCATCATGCATACAAATAAAGACTTAGAACACAAAGATTGAGCCCAAAGGCTGGGCTTAGGCCTGAGCAATGACTGAGAGCTGCCTCTGCTATGCTCAGATATTTCTGAGTCCATGTGATTACAGGTCTTTGTGGAACAGCCTTATACTGAAGATCAAGGACAGAAGACGTGACCTAGTTAAGGATAACTGATGTGGGAATGTCTTTCTGTCTGCTGTGAATATCAATCACCATAGAAAAAGTAGGCAGGGAAATCAGCATAGGTAGGAGGGCAGAGTCACAGGCAGATCGAGCCAGACACCCAAAGAAAAAAACATATAAAGAACACAGGTGAGCCACAGGCCTTGTGGCAGGACAGATTAATGAAAATGGGTTAAAGTGAAGGAACTAGCTAGCAATGTGCCTGAGCCATAGGCCAAACAGCATAAAGTTAATATAAGCATCTGAGTCATTTTGGGGGGGCCTAAGCAGTGGTGGGCAGCTAAGCCATCTGGGACTACAGGTCTGTGGGTCTGGACCTCTGGCCAGACAGGGTCAAAAACCTAATGTAGCAGATAACTACATCCAAACCACAGAAGACAGAGCTCTGACCAAGCCTAGACACATCCTGTTTTCCTTGTGTCCAATCTCTAAAACTCAGCACATCAAACTCACAGGTTTTAAATGTTTTTGGATTTTATTTCATGTCAAGTTTTGCAAATAGTCTGTTCTTTTAATGAACCTATATTTGTGGCCTATATATGAGAATAGAACCCCTAACTAAAAACAGAGGATAAAAAAGAACATATAAAGTATTGCTGCACTGCCCCCCCCAGGCTCTTTGTGCCAATTTGTAGCCTATGTTTGAGTGCACGCAGAATAGACTTCCACCCATGTCCAAGTGTAGCACAGTAGACTGGTAAATACAACAAGGAACTCTCAGCTCAGAGTCTATTAATCACATATGCATTTGAAACTGAGCAGTAACACATGGAAGTAAGTGTGAGAATATATTCTAAGAACAGTCATATCAAGGAAGGAAAATCTGCTTTTCATTATCATTGACATGTCCCATGGCTAAGTCTCTGAGGATCATAGGATATTGCAGAGACCTATGTGGGGAACCAGGAGACTCTAGATATTTACGCTCTAGGAACAAACAAAGCCCTCTCATTTTTATTATTAAAGCAAGAAAAACATGATGTGATTTTACAGTTAGCTTAGGCAAATACAAGTACAGTGAGAGAGTATACTTAGTGTTGTCTTATTATTGTTGACCATGTGAAAAAAAGCAAGAATATTCCTCCTAGGGAATGTTGCCTTTCCCATAGAGATAATGTGGAATTGCCATGTCTTGGTTTGAAGGGCATTCACTTATTGTAGTTTATACAATTCTTTCTAGAAGGCCACTTTGGGGAATAACATTCTGCGTTCTGTCCGCCCCATCCATAGTTCATAGTAAGTATACAGCTTTCTTACATAGACTCCCCATGTTATGATAAAACTATTCAAAGTATAATTAAAAACACTAAAGCCTACCAGCTCTATGGATTGTATCCATGAAACATCCTTGATCTAGCCCTGTGATACATTTTTCGCCCCTCACATCAAACTTGGTTGTTTTAGTTTATTTAAAATCCTCAGCATTAAATAAAAAAGTAGCATGTATTTTATTCATACATCATTTCTGACAATGGAGGTTTAAATTGTGTAAAGTCTTTTTTCCTAAAGGCTCTCATTCAGTTTACATGTTTGGCGAAATTGAGTATGTGAAGATGCATGGCAGTGTGGATTTTGTGAGCACAGTAAAATTATGCAATAATAAAATATCTTCAAGAGGTGGAGATATACTTACTGTATATCTGCATTGGTATAAAATTTATCAAGATCTTTGGTCTTTTGGTGTCTGGATGTCAGTGGTACTCCACTGTGAGTTTTTGATTAACTTTCCAAGAAGTCTTATATTTTCTGCCCCAGTATTTCAGACAACTGCAGGCGATATAGAAATTACAATAAAATGGTAGATAATTATGATGGGAAAAAGTAGATTATTGAATCTACTTTAACAAAAAACAACTGTTAATTTCAAAGTATTTTACATTGGTATGGATTTTAGTTTATTTGATAAGGGATGCCTTTCTGCATATAGTGTATATGCTTTTTGCCATTAGTTGGTAACGAAACTGTTTTGGCCTATGACAAGGCATCTTAGAGGCAGGTAGGAAATCCAAGCAGCAATAAAGGGGAAGAAGGACAGAGTAAAAAGATGCTGTAGGCTGTTGCCCAGAAAGCAAGATATAATGGGATACAGGTAAAGCCACAAAGCCATGTGGCAATACACAGATTAATAAGAACAGATTGAGTTAAGTTAAAAGAGCTAGTTGGTAATGAGCCTAAGCCATTGGTCAAGCAGTTTGTAATTAATATTAACCTCTGAGAAATTATTTTATGAGCAGCTGTGGGACCTCAAGTAGAAGAGATTCCTCTGGACCGTAGGCCTGGATGAGTCAGAAAATTCTTATGGATATGTTTGTTGATACAAATTTAAATTTAATTTTTTTATACTGCATGTATATTTCTATTCTTGTTTAAGGTATTGCATTCATGCAGCTCAATTAAAATTTAATGTATATTAAAATACAAATTAATAGTCATCTATAATAGACAAACTTAAGCCATGTTAGCTATGTTTTCAAGGCCATACACAAATATGTTTAGATAGATTGGTCTTCAAACACTTCAAAGATATACTGAATATATCATTTGATATGTTTAATAACCTAAAGTTTTTCATGACAGACAGGTCTGTTTCTTGCAGCACCAATCTACTTCTGAGAAGATGATCAGAATCGAAGAAACTAGCTTTTTGATGGGAAACTTTGCCATGAAGGCAAAGAAACTGCCCTTGTCTCAGTTACTGACAGTTGCTGTCCAAACTGGACAGTGGAATATAAAAAAAGCAACCATTAAACTTTGCTAAGACAAGGTAGCACAGTCTTTCAAATTTTTCTGCTCTGATAAAAGTCTGTCAGATATACTAGGCCTATGGGTCAAAGACAAATGCTCTAACATTCCAGAGAAACTTTGGATGATAGTCCAGATAGCCGGATATTCCTATAATTAGGTAACATTTCATTTTCCTGGAGTCTTTGATGTAGTTAATGACTACATAGTCATAGTTATAATTTTTGTAGTTATAATGAAAGGGTAAATTAGATATAAAACTTTGGACTCACCAAGATAGGATGGAAAATTTAGTGTTTTCTCTAATTTTGTGGAATACAAATTGACAGAATATTGTAACCATAGTTATTGCTTGATAACTGTTTTTATTGTATATAATTTTACTATGTTAAAGTTAAAACCTTCCTTTTTTGAGTAGACAAAGAAAAAAGGTTCTGGAGCACAGAAATGGAGCCAAAACAGCTTCCAAACTGTGTGTCTGATGTGGGTCATTGTATAGAGACAGTGTGGCATTTGGGCCATAGACAAAATGGTGCATACTCACTGCAGGGAGCGCAAGCTAGAACAAAGCTGGTTGTCGAAGTCTCACAGAAGACTCAGTAGCATTTGATTGATTCAAGATTTCTGTTTATATTAAAGAAAAGAGGAACAGAGTCAAGAACAGCTTTTTGGTAGCAGCATTTTGTTAGGTCTGCTATTTGCTGGTGGTGAACAGAGATGTTGCCCCTTTAGGAGAAACTTCCTGACTCAGCTTTACTGTTGAAAACTACGTGGCTCTTATGCTTAAATGGAGTGAGCAGCAGAGGTACTGCCCTACTTGATGATAGTGTGGACTCTATGATTCTCTAGAGTTGGGGTGGTAAAAGGTTTCACAATATTTAATATTACTTTCCAGAACTGGGAAGGTAAGGGTGGCTTTTGTACCTCTGCCATGTTGAAAAGCCGCAGAGAGGGACAGAGTCAGCAGGCAAAGCAGTGCTGCACAGTCTAGCATTTTAAAAGTTCTTCTGGTTGGAAAATGATTAAGGATTCACAATAAAACAGATTCAAATGGGAAAAATATATAAACAGGTTACAATGTGTGTAAAATGCACATAGGCTTCAGAGTGAAAGAAAAGGTAGAGAAAGTCTTTAAAAAAGAGAATTAGAGTAATAAAAATATAATAAACCACATAAAAATGGAAAATAGACAGAGACTGGATTATGGTTATTTTTGTGTTTTCTTTTAATTTTTTAACTGTTAATGAGCATAAAGACAATTGATTGCAAAGGCTGCTAAGTTAAACAAGAATATATATCTTAGAGGTATCTTGACTTTGAAATTTTTCTGAGGGTATATTGCTTTGAAAGAGTTCTGCTTTTGTTTCCACAGAAAGTGAGAACCTGTGGATTGCTTCCAGGCTCTTATGATTACATCATCCAAGACCACATGAAAATTTTCTGATGGCAAGGTTACAGATTGAAATGATCCAGCCTCAGGACCCTCAAAAGATTGATTACCAGTACTCCTTAATAAGCAGGAAGTAGTAATGGAAATCACCCAAATTATCAAAATATTGTTTATAAATGTTTGTTTTAATTATAAATGGTTAATGGTCATAGTTAATCTTTATCTAAGAAGAAAAGGGGGATATGACATATGAGTGATATTAAAAAATTAGATTATTGAATTTACTTTAATCCAAAAATCAGCTGTTAATCTCAAGATATTTTACATTGCTATGGACTTTTGTTTTTTGATACAAATTTAAAATTAATTTTGTTGTGCTGCATATATTTTTCTATTGTTTAACATATGTTTATGTAACTCATTTAAATTGTAATGTATAATTAAGAAATGCAGGTTAATAGTCACCTACAATAACCAAGCTTCTAGTCATATTAATTAGATTTTTAGGTATGCAATGATATATTTCAATTAGATAGGTAATCTTCAAACACTTCTAAGACCTACAGAATATGGTATAGTAGGAGATTTCTGGCCCAGACTTTCGGGGGCCTAACCTCAAGGTTTAGGACCTGTAGACCCCCAGACGCAGAGAGACACACAGATGTTTACAATAGTTTTAGGCTGTTCAGCCTCAGGGCCAGGCATATCACTTGCTAGCTCTCTACCCTTTATCTAACCCATGATTCTTCCTATTTAGTCATGGGGCTCAGTACCTTTTCTTAGAGCAGTATAGTTGTCCTCTGCTTCTTTAAGCTTCTCTCTGGCGTTCTCTCTGGCATTCTGCTCTGTGCTTCCTGTTCTCAGAGTTTTTAGTCTTGTAGCCCCGCTCACACTTCCTGCCTGCCTTTGGCCCATCGCGCTTTTTATTAAACCAGTGGGTGAGACAATTATTTACCATGAAACAACAAAATACCCTACAATATGGCATTTAAAATATTTTAAGAACTTAGACTTCTCTGGACAGTGAGACAGATCTGCTCCTGACAGCACCAATCTACTTCAAGAGCAGAAACACTATATGGTGTTTATTTTCTTTGTGGTAACAGTTAGCCATTGGACAAGAATCTGTTCTTATATTGACTGCTTGACAGTATGCTGTTTAAACTGGACATGCAGGTTCCATAGGAAGATGGCCTCTGAACCTTGGCAGAATAAGACCAAGATGGTCCATCAGTTTCCTGCTTTGCAGAGAAAACTGTCAGACATTCTTCAGGATTCAAGGAGAAGTAACTGATGAACTATACCAGAATGGGCAGTGCAGTCCTTTAGATTTCCTGCTTCATTGAAATGTATGCCAGAGACTCTGGGCCTGTAGGCTTAAGATGGATGCCCTAAATAAATAAAGGAACTTTGGGTGACTGTCCTAGCAGATAGGTGTCATCTCTATTATTTCTAGATTTTGGAAGTGGCTTGCACTTCCTGTTTACTTGGGTAAATACTATATCCTTCTGTGGTCTTTGATATAGTTGAAGATTAGATAGTTATAGATATAGTTTTGCTTAGTTATATTAAAAGGTATCTTGGATATGAAACTTTAGGTTCACAAGGATAAGGTAGATGATAGAGTATTTTCTTTAATTTTGCTAAATACAAATAGACTCTATATTGTAACTGTAATTCTTGCTTGATAGCTATTTTGTTATATGCAATTTTGCTATGTTAAAATTGAAACTTTCCTTTTTGATTAGACAGAAATGGGGAGGTGATGTGGGAAGGTCTTTCTGTATGCTGTGAATATCAATCTTTAAATAAAGGAGCTGTTTTGACACTTGGCAAACACCATAGCCAGAGACAGAAGCATACTTATGAGAAGGAGGGTGGAGGCAGACAGATCGAGCCAGCCGCCCAAAGAAGAAACATGTAAGGAACACAGGTGAGCCACGGGCCATGTGACAGACAGATTAATGGGTTGGGTTAAGATGAAGGAACTAGCTAGCAATGTGCCTACGCCATAGGCCAAACAGCATGAAGTTAATATAAGTGTCTGTGTGATTCATTGGAACTTTGGGATTGTTCGTTCAGATAAATGACAGTGGCCAGAACTGAACCATGGAGCTAGCCAGGCCCAAAACACAATTGTAACAGGGAGATGCTGTGGGATGATCTTTTTCTCCACTATAAATTTATATTATTCTCATTTGCTAATAAAATACTGATTGGCCAGCATCCAGGCAGAAAATTAGGTAGGAAAATTAAACTGAAGACTTAGATAAAGAAGGATAGAGTTGAGAGAGAAATAAGCCAGCCACTTAAGAAGCAAGATTCCAGAGAACTGATAAAACCATAGACCATGTGGCAATGCATAAATTAATAGAAATAGGTTAATTTATATATAAGAGCTAGTTAATCATAAGCCAGCAATAGTTGAAATAGTATTTCATATTTGCATCCTGAGCAAGTACCAGTTAGAAATGTTTTGAGGTTCCATTTTGTCCTGGTCAGAATAGTTATCATAAAATATATGACAATAAATACTGGTAGTGGTTTTGTAGACTTGTGCAGACACTATGAAAACTGTTATGACACTTTTTCAGAAAAACCAAAAATAGAACTACTGTATAACCCAAACATATGTCTCTTAGGTATATGTCAGAAGAAGTTAATGTAGCATACTAGATACTTGCATGCTTTTGTTTGGTTGGTTTTTGCTAAACTTAAAAAAGAATAGCTATGAATACAACCAGCTTTGATTTCATCAACAGATCAATGAGTAGTGTAAACGTAGTAAATACACTTGGCGAACTTTTTACTTGAAATAGAAATAAATCACTGGATTTGTAAAAATATAGTTAGAACCAAAATCACCATGTAAAGTGAAATCAGACAGATTTCATAAAAATAAATGTTATGTCTTATATGTATAATATCTCCTTTCTCTATATTTTGTATGTTTTTATGTGTGTGTATATATGTATGTATGTGCATGTGTATGTATGTATGTTTGTGTGATTTCATGGTCATAGATGCACATGGGACATGAAACTAGATAGAAATGAGACTGTGAGAGAGAAGAACATTTCTTAAAGAAAGGAGAGAGGAGAGGGAAAGGAAGGGAGAGCTGGTAACTGGATAACAAGTGATATAAATGTTATGGAGAAGTAGACGGATGTGAGGGAAGGGAGAGCTGGTAACTGGATAACATGTGATATAAATGTTATGGAGAAGTAGACAGATGTGAGGGAAGGGAGAGCTGGTAACTGGATAACATGTGATATAAATGTTGTGGAGAAGTAGAGGGATGTGAAGGAAGGGAGAGCTGGTAACTGGATAACATGTGATATAAATGTTGTGGAGAAGTAGAGGGATGTGAGGGAAGGGAGAGCTGGTAACTGGATAACATGTGATATAAATGTTGTGGAGAAGGAGACGGATGTGAGTGAAGGGAGAGCTGGTAACTGGATAACATGTGATATAAATGTTGTGGAGAGGAAGTAGATGGATGTGAGGGAAGGGAGAGCTGGTAACTGGATAACAAGTGATATAAATGTTGTGGAGAGGAAGTAGATGGATGCGAGGGAAGGGAGAGCTGGTAACTGGATAACAAGTGATATAAATGTTGTGGAGAGGAAGTAGATGGATGTGAGGGAAGGGAGAGCTGGTAACTGGATACATGTGATATAAATGTTGTGGAGAAGGAGTCGGATGTGAGGGAAGGGAGAGCTGATAACTGGATAACATGTGTTATAAATGTTGTGGAGAGGAAGTAGATGGATGTGAAGGAAGGGAGATCTGGTAACTGGATAACATGTGATATAAATGTTGTGGAGAAGGAGACGGATGTGAAGGAAGGGAGAGCTGGTAACTGGATAACAAGTGATATAAATATTGTGGAGAAGTAGAGGGATATGAAGGAAGGGAGATCTGGTAACTGGATAACATGTGATATAAATGTTGTGGAGAAGTAGATGGATGTGAGGGAAGGGAGAGCTGGTAACTGGATAACAAGTGATATAAATGTTGTGGAGAAGGAGTCGGATGTGAGGGAAGGGAGAGCTAGTAACTGGATAACATGCGATATAAATGTTGTGGAGAAGGAGACGGATGTGAGGGAAGGGAGAGCTTGTAACTGGATAACATGTGATATAAATGTTGTGGAGAAGTAGATGGATGTGAGGGAAGGGAGATCTGGTAACTGGATAACAAGTGATATAAATGTTGTGGAGAAGTAGATGGATGTGAGGGAAGGGAGAGCTGGTAACTGGATAACAAGTGATATAAATGTTGTGGAGAAGTAGATGGATGTGAGGGAAGGGAGAGCTAGTAACTGGATAACATGCGATATAAATGTTGTGGAGAAGGAGACGGATGTGAGGGAAGGGAGAGCTTGTAACTGGATAACATGTGATATAAATGTTGTGGAGAAGTAGATGGATGTGAGGGAAGGGAGAGCTGGTAACTGGATAACATGTGATATAAATGTTGTGGAGAAGTAGATGGATGTGAGGGAAGGGAGAGCTGGTAACTGGATAACATGTGATATAAATGTTGTGGAGAGGAAGTAGAGGGATGTGAGGGAAGGGAGAGCTGGTAACTGGATAACATGTGATATAAATGTTGTGGAGAAGTAGAGGGATGTGAGGGAAGGGAGAGCTGGTAACTGGATAACATGTGATATAAATGTTGTGGAGAAGTAGAGGGATGTGAGGGAAGGGACTATAGGAGAAGTGATAAAGCACAATAAACGTGACACATGTATCTCAAAATGTACGAGTACATAGATCATTTTTCATGCTATCACAAAACATTAATAAAAAGAAAACCTAGGATCAATATGGAGACCAAAAGCCATAGGAGAAAGAAAAGAAGGAAAGAAAGAAAAGGAAAAGATGGAAAGGAAAACTGAGGAAAACAACCTTTCAGGTCTCCGTCAGTGGTATCTGCCTAAGTCACTTCAGTAGGAAAGGGTCACATTTGGACTGAACCATGCTTCCTCTGTTTTCACTATACAGTGGATATTGACTGAAGGCTGAAGCCAGACGCTGAAGAGCATGTTAGGGCCTGGACTGTATTTTCCTTAGAAGTTTCCCCTGTTTCTCACATCAAAACTGACTGCTTGTTACCACTGGGTTTTGCAGCCAATGTTTTAGGCAAATTTTCACCTGCTGCAAGGTCCCCCAATTTACATACTCAGAACAAATGTTCAAACCAGAGGTGAATAAAATAGAAGATATTTTATATACATATCTTATGGGGATAAAACTGGAATTATGAGCTCAGCATTGAATGAGAAAAAATAAAACATCTGAGTACTATGTTTATATATATAAAATATATATTTGTTGTAAACAAATCCTTTAAACATATTTTAAATATAAAACAAACCCAAACCCACATTTTTATTTTCAACAAGGAATTTGAAGCTCAGAGAATGCCAAAATTTCATCAGAGTGGCAAGTGGGAAAGAGAAAAAGGGAAATGTGGGTAGGTGGGGAGGTCAACGCTCAGTGCTGGATTGGTTTTCTCACTTTCTCACATTGTACACTGGCCACAGTCAAAATATCAGCTTCAGAAAGAGAAGTCTGAAGCTCTTGAAGTCACAGTGGGGAAGAAGAAAACAGAATAAATTATGTGCATCTCAGTTCCACATAAGGCAACTGTCTCATCCTGTGGAAGAAAATAGAAAAAACCAAACTAAACCAGGCTGTAGGCGTTTCTGTGTCTGGAGGGTGCTGTCCTAGGAAGTGGCCTTCAGAGACTGGGCTGCTCCTGTCAGTGTAAGACTCTCTAGGGATATTACTCCACACCACTTAAAAGCAATTCTACACCAGTTCTTGGAGTCTGTATGGTGAACTCTGCTGAGGACTTTTGATTGCAACTAAATAAATAGTTTCTATTTTCTTCCTATATCTCCGTTACTCTCAAAGATAGATGTTTTTGTCTTGATCTTTTGATTAAAGATTGAGTTCTAGGGGAAGAAAGTGTGAAGACCAGAGGACTTTCAAGGTGAGGAATCCAAATATTTTGTTCCAGAATGTGAGGGGCTGGGATGAGTTGAGTGTGCGAACTAGGGAGATTATTTAATGCTGGTTAATTTCTATGCAATGAGTCTTTTATGACCTAATGACTCCGTATTTAGTAACGGACACTAAACTACTGACTGGATTGCAGAGAATAATCAGGAAGATGCTTTGTGTTTCTTAGAAGAGTCATCTGATACTGTTGCATCTATCTCTTATTTATTATTGGGTTCTTGTATGATAATTTTATATGCTTGCTATGTGCTTTCAGTTAGAAGTAACGGACAGTACATTTTCCTCCTCAGTGCTCTGTTTAAGATCTAGTATATATTTTGCATTTCTTGAGGATTCTGTATAAAGAGAAATATTAGATCTCTTAGAAATGAAAGTTACCAGACAGAGAGGCACTTTTTCCATTAACATTTTGAAAAGCTTTCCCCATGGGTAATTAGAAACCATTCTTGAGGTCTTACCATGTAACATTTCTTAAAAAGTATTTTCTTCTTGTGTTATATTGTTTCTTAGTTTTGCAAGAGGAGAAAGAAATCATTTTCCCTGAATTTCTGAGTGAATATTTTCTCTTTTGTGGTGATTTATTGCACAAAGATTGCTTGGTGTTGAGTTAACTTACATCATTTGGGAATACTTATAGGATTTTGTTCTATTTGGAAACAAATTTTTTTTTCTAGTTTTTCTGTGAATTTGTTAACTGTGTAACCTTAGCATTTTATTGCAACAACAAATTTCCTAACTCCTTCAGTTTCTATGAGAATAGTGATATGCGTGTTAGGATCCTTTCCCTAAGTACTTCAGTATTCTGGCCCATGTAAAAGAGAAGCACATTTTTTTTTTGTTTGGAAATTTTATTAGGATATGAGCTTCCAACAGATTTGGGCTAGTGCTAAATGTTTTAACACCTATGTTCATTATTCTGTTAGGGAATACATAAAGCAGGTATCTATTCTGAAAAGATTTGTGGTCAGAATAGGTGATAAAAGTCAGAAAAATAAGTTATATTTAAGTTTTGTAGATGATATTGAAACAAAAGCCTTTAGAGATTTCAGGATGGGAGAAACATCTTTAGTAATGGAAGATGAGAAAGGTGATATTTAAACTGAGATTTTAAAAAATAAAGATTGGCAGACTGAAAGAGAGTCAGAAAGAAGCATACAGGCAGAGTGTCTATAAATACTAAAGTTATGAATCCTGTCCTGGGAGAACCTTATTTTTATTTCAGGGCAAATAACTCTAGAGAGAAACATTCATGGTTTCAGTTATTCTATCCAAATACTTTAGCACATGAAGCGGATGGACTGGAATAAAGGAGGAGAGGAAAGATCTCAATATACGGGAGTCTTGAGAGTGATCCTAACGTCCAAACATGTGCCTTTCTTGGAGAGAGCAGTTTGTTTTTGAATGTGAAGTAGACACCAAGGAGGAGGTGGAGCTGTGACCCACTTGCTTCCTCTGTCACTCATCTGTAGGTATATTGTTGATGTCACATCATAAGGCCTGTCCATGAAGGGAAAATCATCAGCAGGAAAAACACCTCCTGAGAAATAGTCATTGGGATAAATAGGGATTTCCTGTATTTACAGAGTCCCTTCTTCAGGCTGTATACGTCGTCTTTGATTCAGTGCTTCCCTGAATTTCTTCATTCTATTATTTTTTCATTGTCTTTTTTGCTGTTGCTTAGTTAATCAGTGTGACAAATTAATTGAGTCCTTTAAAAATGTTCAACTCTGTTTCTTTTTTCCTTTACTTACCCCCTCCCTTTCACATGCATGTTGATATATTACATTTTTTCTCTTTAGTACATACATTTCTTCTGAAGTTCAAGTACCGGTTCTCTTAAGAAATATTTTCTTTGCTATCTCAAAGATACTTCCAGTTTAACATGGCTACAACTGAACCATGATCTACCCCAGCTCTGGACTGCTCCCTGCTGTCTTTGTTTCATTGAGAAATTCTACAGACCATTTGTTAAACCAGAGCACAGTACAGTTATTATGGCTTCAGACTAACCGAACTGTGCCTCTCAATGTTGCCATTTTTTTTTTATCAGTATCATTTTAAGAAAATAATTTAATCCCTATAACTTATTTAACTTTTTGCTTTTAACTTGGCATATCCACTATATATATTTTGTGTATGTCAGAATGAGAGGCCATGAGATTTATCACATAGCTCTTTAAAAAAGTATTTAACATGTATCAGTTATTATCTAACTTTGTTTTTCTTTCTCATTTTGAATTTTAAAGATTACATTCCCTATGTCACTGAGATGCTCCAGTCTTTCCATCCCAGCTCTCTAGCATGAAGCTCCGTGACCCTTTCCTGGATGATTGAAATAGAGAATCTCTTGGGCTCATTATTTATTTCTGCGCTCTTCATTTCATTGTCCACACACTTACATTTTTATTTTGTAACAAATATGTAATGGTTCTATTTTGGAACACTTATCTTTTTCAGAGTACAGATATTTCATGCCCTTTAACTTTTTTCTGTTGCTCATAGATCCCAATTATTTCATCTTTCACAGAGAAATCTCTTGCCCTTGCTCCCTGAAGTGCCTCCACTATGGTTTTATACTCCCCTATACCTGGAGTCTTTGTGTGTGCCTGTTTTTTTATGTAAAGAGATTTCTACATCCATCTTTCCTGATCTACTCAGTTCCTGTTTATATATAAAGCACAAAAGAATTGTTATTTTTTTCTGGAAAGTTTTTGTTAACTAGTCTCCAAACCAGCATCTCCTCTACTGTTCTTATTTAAAGCAATAATCACAATTATTAGTTGTTATAAAATTATTTTATATAAGATAACCTTAAATATATAATTCTAGTGCATGATAAAATGCTGCCTTGTAATCTTTAGTAAACATCCTCATATGTGGTAGGCAGAGAGTTATTATAATATGTTTGCTAAGTAAAGTGAACAGAAAACATGAGCCTACAGAGTTGACTTAATTTTTTTGTAAAATTACAAAAACTTAAAAAAAAGCTTGGAAGCAGAGGCAGCGATAAATAATGGGATAAGATATGGATCAGAGAATAAAATTTGGAGATTTTTCTCTTGTGGAAGGAATGTTGTATTATTTTATTTATTTATTTTGGTGATAAGAGATATTACATTATGAAAATGTAAATCTTTATCCAATCTGCTTTTCCCTTTACTGAAAAATTTTTGCAGTAGTTTATGAGAAATGAATGAAGCAATTAAAAATACAAACTGTCTTTCAAACTTGCAATTAAAATGTGTAAAACTATGCATAAGTCAGGGAAATGAACAAAATACATAGTTTGAATAAATGCACAATATTATCTTTCATTTGAAATGATACTAAAATAAAATTATAATTTATTTATCTCGTTTCAATAATTTGTGCAATAAACATTATACACACATGCTATAATTTGGTAATTGGATGGTATATAATAATTCTCATAATTAAAAATATTTTAACTAATTGACTTAGTCTAGACTCTGGAAGAGTATCCTTTACTAGCACGAACATAAAACTTGAAATAATATTCAGCTTGGCCAAGAAGTGCATAAACACACTAGGATTTAAATTTTTTAAAATAAATGTTCAAGTAGAAGATGAGATGTTTGGTAGCAATTAGGTTTAATTACTGATTCAATGGGGGTGAACATAGCATATTAATAGTTACAAGCATAATATATAAAAATTTAAAGGTGGGTTAGAATATCCAATGTATGATCTTTAATTTAATATATATTCCAAAAAGCACTCTGATCTCACTTGGTAAAGCAAATTAAAACTTTAGCCATTAGTTTTATGAACATCCTTGTGAGAGATAGAAAGGTGTCTTTTATCTGCTTTGTTACTTCTGCTAAAATTTCCTTGCTGAGACTGTGATTCACTGTAGAAAAAGAGAGAGATAATGCCGTGCATCCCACTGGATTTGTGAATGAGTTGCTGAAGCCAAGTATGGTGGCACATGTCTTTAATTCCATAGTCAGACTAATGTCTGTAAGGCTAACCAGGGCTTCATGGTATGACTCTGCCTCAAAACCAACCAAACCACCAACCAGCCAACCAACCAAACCAACAAAAAGAAATTTACTGAAATTCTATGTAGAAAATTCTTCAAAATCATCAAAAAACTCCATATAGCACATAAAATAGTTTGCTAAACAGGAAGGAAGGGAATCTTAAATCAGTCAATGGCTCTTGAATTTCCCAGATTGGTATTGCCTTGGTTAGCTTATTGTCAGCTTGACACAAAGCTAGAATAATTTATTAAGGAATACTAAGTTAGAAAAATACCCCCACTAGTTGTGAGAGACTTTATAGAGCATTTTTTCTCTTAATGATTATTGTGGTGGGGTCCAGTTCACTGTGGGTGGTGCCACCTCTGGGTAAGTGGTTCTAGGCGATATAAGAAAGCAAGCTGAACAAGTCCTGGAGAGAAAGCCAGTAAGCAGTACTTTTTCATGGCTTCTGCTTTGTTTCACACCTCCATGTAGGGGGACTATGCTATTCCACTGTAAATAATTGTCCCCACCTATGAGTTTAATAAAAAGTGCTGACTGGCCAAAGGCAGACAGGAAGTGTGGGCAGGCTACCAGACTAAGAAGACTCTAGGAGCAGGCAGAACAGAGCAGAATGCCACAGAGAATCAGAGGACAACTATGCTGCTCTGAAAAAGGTACCGAGCTGCATGGCTAAGAGTCATGGGTTAGATTAAGGGTAAAGAGTTAGCAAGTCATATGCCTGGGCCTTAGGCTGATCAGCCTAAAACTATTGAAAGCATCTGTGTGTCTCTGCAGGTCTGTGGGTCTGTGGGTCTAAACCTCAAGGCTAGGCCCAAAAGTCCTGGCTAGAAACCTCTTACTACAACTCCAGGCTCCTAACTTGAGTTTCTACCCTGCTTTTCCTCAGTGATGTACTAAGATGCTCTTCAAGTTGCTTTCTGTCATGGTGTTTATCACAGTGATAGAAATATAACTAGATCAGGTATCAATCTTTGGGAAATTTATTAAAGTACAAGTAACAAGATCTCCAAATCAGGGAATTTAATTTAGCATGCTTACTATTGATATTTATTAGGACTCAAGTAAATAAAATAATAATATTCATTAATAGGAATGGGAAGCATAAGACGTTGTTATATTTTTAAGTTACATCTAATACTGAACAATGACATTCAATAGAATCAGAAATATAGGTAACAACAGGATAAAAATAATGTATGTGTTTTATTATCTATTTGGTTGTTTGCTTGTTTTTATAATATATGTTTGTGTGTACCATGGCATGTTTATGTGGAGGTCAGAGGACAACTTGAGGGAATTGACCATTTACCACATGGGTTCTGAAGACTGAACTCACATCCTCAGCTTTCTCCATAAGTTCCTTTCCTTTCTGAGCTATCTCTATGGCCTCGTAACTACTTTGTAAAACCACTTTTCTTTATATGACTGTAGCTATTACTATACTTAATGTAAGACCAGCATTCTTGACTTACGTCAGGGTCAGGATTAATGCATTGCTGTGGAATAATATTAACTGACTGTTTTAACCATAAAATTACATTATATATATCTCCCTCAACATATATCACATTTAAAAATGACAATCATCTGTTGGTGGATATTTAGTCTAGCTCTATTTATAGTTATTTTGACAATTACAGAAACAAACATGAATGTGCAGGTATCTATGTGATATATTGACTGGATTCTTTACACAAACACATTAATTTTAATGAGAAAATGGGGACACATTTTCTATGTTTTTATCCAAAGATGGGAAGGAGAAGCAGAAATGGCCATTCAGCAGAATCTGATGCCTAGGCATTTTTTGAACTATATGTGACATGTCTACACGTCATCGAGAAAATTCAAAAGAACTTGACCATTATCAAGAAAGTACCCATGGAGGATAGAGACCCCTACTGTAATTTATTTTCAGTTAAAAATGTTAGTACTGTATATTTCCCAGGAACTTAATTCCTGGGTGAAACACTGTATGTACATATGTCTTGAGTGGTAGATATGGGTTGTGTCTTTCAAAGAAGTGTTGTGCTTGTGCTTTGGTATTCAATGTAGTTGGTGGTGACACTATTGATAACAACATTTGCTTTCTTGGTTTGCAGACTATTATCTATGCATCTTTTTGTCAGATTCACAAAGAGAAACCAGCTGACACCATGGAAGGAAAGAATCAAACAACTCCATCTGAATTCATCATCCTGGGGTTCTCTAACCTGAATGAATTGCAGTTTTTACTCTTCATCATCTTCTTTCTGACTTACATGTGCACTTTAGGAGGAAACGTTTTTATCATCTTGGTGACCATGGCTGATTATCACCTACATACACCCATGTATTATTTTCTGTGTAATCTTGCCTTTATTGACATCTGCTATACCACTACTAATGTACCTCAGATGATGGTGCATCTTTTGTCAGAGAAGAAAACCATTTCTTATGGAGGCTGTGTGGTTCAACTCTTTGCATTCATTTTCTTTGTAGGCTCAGAGTGTCTCCTCCTGGCAGCCATGGCCTATGACAGATACATTGCTATCTGCAAGCCCTTAAGGTATTCATTTATTATGAGCAAGGCCCTGTGCAACTGGTTAGCAGCCTTATGTTGGACAGGTGGGTTTCTTAACTCAGTGGTGCACACAGTTCTAACCTTCCACCTGCCCTTTTGTGGTAACAATCAGATCAATTATTTCTTCTGTGACATACCCCCTCTGCTGATCTTGTCCTGTGGGGATACTACTATCAATGAACTGTCTTTGCTGTCCATTGGGATCTTCATAGGTTGGACTCCTTTCCTGTGCATCATCCTTTCCTACATTTACATTATCTCTACCATCTTGAGGATCCATTCCTCTGAAGGGAGACATAAAGCCTTTTCCACTTGTGCCTCCCACCTGCTTATTGTTCTTCTGTATTACGGCAGTGCCATCTTCACATATGTGCGGCCCATCTCATCTTACTCACTAGAGAAAGACAGGTTAATCTCAGTGCTTTATAGTGTTGTCACCCCCATGCTGAATCCTGTTATTTATACACTGAGAAATAAGGACATCAAAGAGGCTGTGAGGACCATAGGGAGAAAATGGCAGCCACCAGTTTTCTCTTCTGATATATAACTTCTCTTACCTGTAGTCAATAATCTTACATTAGAAATTTAACTTTTACATGTAGTGAGAGGTTTCTGTGTAGTATGAGGTTTCTGGCCCTGAATTTTGGCCTAGCCTCAAGGTTTAGGCCTGCGGACCCACAGACCCACAGAGACACACAAATGCTTACAATAGTTTTAGGCTGATCAGCCTAAGGCCCAGACATATAACTTGCTAACTCTGTACCCTAAATGTGACCCATGACTCTTATCCTGTTCAGCTATGGGGCTTGGTATGTTTCTCAGAGCAGCATAGTTGTCCTCTGATTCTCTGTGGCATTCTGCTCTGTTCTGCCTGTTCCTAGAGTCTTCTTAGTCTGGTAGTCCAGCCCATACTTTCTGTCTGCCTTTGGACAATCAGGGATTTTTATTAAACCAGTGGGTGGGACACTTATTTACAATGGAACAACATAATCCCCCTATAGTTTCTGGCCCAGACTTTCAGGCCTAGCCCCAAGGTTTAGACCTGCAGACCCACAGACCCACAGAGACACACAGATGCTTACATTAATTTTAGGCTGATCTGCCTAAGGCCCAGCCATATAACTTGCTAACTCTTTACCCTTAAACCAACCCAAAATTCTTATCCTGTTCAGCCATGGGGCTCGGTATCTTTCTCAGAGCAGCATAGCTGTCCTCTGCATCTTCTGGCTTGTCTGGCAACTCTGGAGTCTCTATGACATCTCTGCTCTGTTCTTCCTGCTCCCAGAGTTTTCTTAGTCTAGTAGCCCCACCCACACTTCCTGTCTGCCTTTGGCCAATCAATGCTTTTTATTAAACTCATAGGTGGAACAATTATTTACAATGTAACATCATAAATCCACTACATTTACATCTAGCTACCTTTCACTTAAAATCTGATGGTGATATTTGAACATAGATTGCAAGAGTTGGCACACTCCATTCCAATACATATCTGAGCTTTTGTTAGTCTCTTTTGGACTTACTTCTTTTAGTTTCTAACCTTTATATTTTTCATTTTGGAATCCTCATCAAAAGATGGGGCCTCTATTATGCCAGATTTATTTGATAGACTTTATGGTTTACTACTTGCCATGAGTAACTTTCCTCCAAGCCAAGCAACTGCCTTGGAATATTCAACTGTACCCCTTTATAAAAAAATCATCTCATCTGAGATTATTTACTGTTTAATCCTCTCATGGAGGGTTGAAAAGGTCAAAGATCCTACCTAAGTTTCCAGGTGGTGCTCCCTACTACCTGTTGTATGCAACATGGACTCAGGGAGGGGCTTCAACATATAGGCCAGGGGAGGAGCCTCCATCTATGGAGCCATAAGGGAGTCTTTGTCCCTGCTTTTCAGATGTAGCCTACTGGGGGAGGAACATCCACACCCCTGTAAATTACCCTTGATCTATACTATAAGTAAGTTTAATATACTCATTTCCAGAGTGAACTTTTGCAGAATTTGCCTTTGTTTGCCCTTGGGACCTTAGGAGAAGGTATAGGTATTATTTACATCCTCCTATGGCAAGGGATTTTAGCAGGAGTACTACATTTCCTTTGTGTAAAAGAACGAGTGTCCTGTGAGATGATTCAGCAGGTAAAGGGACTTAAACTAACCCATGACTCTTATCTTGTTACTATCAAGCCTAATGACATGAGTTTGATCCTGTTGTCTCACATAGAAACCTAAATTTGTTCTCTTGACTCCATTCACACACCATGGCATGCATGTGAACACACACATGTGTGCATAATGAAATATTAAAAAATGTGAATGGCACCTCCTAACTTTTATCATATAGTTATTCTTTGTAAGTAATATTTGCAAACCTTATTTTTAAAAATAAGGATAGCTTAACATATGGGAGAAATTGTAGCTATTTTATTTAATCAAATATGAACATACTAATTTATACACTGTATACCACACATGTTAGGCAAAATGAATAAAATTTAGTTTCTACCTTTTTACATTTTGATCATGTTTTCAACCTCCCTCAAGTCCTCCCAGATACTTTCCACCTCCCACCTACCCAATTTTATGTTCTCTTCTCCTCTTAAAAAACCCACAGAAAAACATCAAAGCAAACCAACAGTAAGATATAAAGGCTGAAACAAGAAGTACCACACACACTTACTAACACACACACAGATGCACAGAAACATGCAACTGGCTTTTTTGTTGGCTAGCAACTCCTTTTTTGAGGCCTGACTTAGAGTGTAGTTGATATACACAACAGCACTTCACTGGGAAAAACTGATTTCTCTTTGCAAATAGCTCCTTGGTTACAGGTGGGACTTTGTGTTCAGGTCCTCTTCTATACATTGGGATTTTGTCTGGTTTAAACCTGTGTAGGTCTTGTGCATGCTGTCATAGTACCTACGGATTCATATATGTATCTCAACATGAGTACCACTAGATGATTTTCAGCTTGTTCCTTGGTTTTGGCAGAAAATGTAACTGTGAAAAGATGCTTCACTTCCAGGTTATTTGGTAATTAATTTTAGTTTTGTTATCTGCTATGTGGGCCAAATTTAACACCTTACTGTTTTCATATTTTATTACCAAGCAAGTAAGAGATACAAAGCAATTTTATGGTAAATATAAACTTAAAAAATGCTATAAATACAATCTGAATTCAAGATCATATTAAATCATACATTATATTCAATGTTGTTTGTATCTGTGGGAGACAAGGTTGATTCAATATGTGCAGACATTAGTTAGGAGTCTCTAGAGAAATCCATATAATAAATCATGATCACTCACACATGATTTACTAAATCACCTTATGCAATATGGTTTAAATAGTTCAATAGCAGCTGTCTCACACCTATGGGACTAAGAATTAAGTCTATAAGGCTAGGTGCCTCAGTAGCTGAAGTAGTCAACCAATGGCTATCTTACACAGGGGAGGCCAGTTCACAAGGCTGGGTGTCCCAACAGATCCAATCTGAAGCTGAAACTCAGAGAGTTCCTGAAAATCCACTGGTCTTCAGTTCACATTGAAAGCCTGGGCAAATTGTTCTAAAATCAGAAAATTAAAGTCAGCAGCAATTTCAAGAAAGTAAATTAACCCAGCAGTGAAAGGAAAAGCCATGTGAGCAAAGGCAAACAAGACAACCTTCCTTCTTCTGTGTCTCCCCTTGAAATCTTAAAACTAGGCTGTCTCCGGAGGGTGCCATTCACATTTCTGGGAGCTTTTCTCCTAGTTACTAAGGAAATCAAGACAATTCCACAATCGAGGATTCCTGATGAAGTGGTTAGAAGTGGTAGTAATTTGGCTTTTAAAACTAGCAATTATAATGTATAAATCAAACATGTATAAAGAATATTAAGAGACTCAATGGCCAAGAAATCATATAATCATCACAAGAGATGAAAAAAAAGCATCTTCCAGTGTACAATAGGTTCATGATAAGTTGTCTTGAAGAAAATAGGGATAGATACGTACTCCAAATAATAAAGGTTTCACATATGACAAATGCATAGACATTTTATTAAATAGGGAGAATCGAGAGTGTCACCTTTAACATAAAGACAAAGGTAACAACTATTCTACTTTATTGAATTCAGCAACCAAAATTTCTGTTTGAGAGCTAAAATATAATTCAATAAAAATCAGAAGTAAGAGGTTAGTGATGTGGGAGTGTCTTGCTATATGCTGTGAATAAAAGACTGTTTTGGCCATGGCAGGCACAGTAGAAGAAGTAGGCAGGAAAATTGAAGCATAGGTAGGAGATGGAGGGTGAAGTTGAAAGAGATGCGATCCAGTTGCAGAGGAAGAAGCATGTAATGAAATAGGTAAGCCACGGGCCACTTGGCAGGACAGATTAATGGAAATTGGTTGAAATAAGATGAAAGAGCTGTCTAGCAATGTGCCAAACAGCATGGAATTAATATGTGTCTGAGTCATATTTGGGGGCTAAGCCGCAGGTCTGGACCATAGAGCTAAGTGGTCTGGGACTGCAGGTCTGTGGAAATAGTCTGGGCCAGAAACCTCTTGTTACAAGTTAGGTTCCTTATTTTTAAATGACATATTTCTACACTTAAAAGACTAGCCTTCAAATTCCAGCATTTTTTTTTTTTGCTCTGCCTACATAGTGTTGGGTCTTCAGGTGTGTGTCATCATACCCAGTTCTATATGACCTTCTATGTCCAGTTGTGTTTGACTTATGAAGTCATGAATTTCACTACCCAGTTTCTATATATGTAGGACATATTTTCTGATATATTTTTAATTAAATTCTTTATATTTGGATGACTTTAGTCAAATTTTATTTGAATTTTATATTATCTGTTATCAGAATGTCTACATCAACTCAGCTACCATTTGCCTGATATGCTGGCTTTCATTCTTTAACCCTTGAGGTCTTTGACAGTGATGGACATTTCACAGAGACAACAGGTAGCTGGGTCCTATTTCTTACTGTAATCATCTAGTCTGCATCTTTTAATTGGAGAGCTAGAATAATTTACAGCTAGAGTTACTATTAGAGAACTTTACTAATGCCTGTAATTTTTGTTGGCTTTTCCTGTGCTTGGTTGCACTATTTTCCATTCTTTTAATTTTTTTTATTACCATTAGGAGTTTTCTGGTTTATTGTGCTGCAGATAATGGACATCTTATCTCTCCTTTGTTTACCCACTCCTCTCATAAAATGTCTAGGAATAAACCTAATCAAGGAGGTAGACGATTTCTACAAAGAAAGTTTAAGACACTGAATAAAAAAGAAATTTAAGAAGACCTTAGAAGGTGGAAAGACCTTCCATGATGAGAGATTGGTAAAAATAGTATTACTCTGTGGCTATGGGATACAGAGGAAGGAGAGGAGAAGGAGAGGTGATCATAAATGGGACCGTGATGTTCAGCTCCACTGTAAAGGAAGTGTAGCTCTGTATTGTGAATTAATAGCTTCCACTCCTTGAGTCCTGTTCCTCTGAAATCCACGTTACTGTTAGCATGGAATTGGATGTCATGGAAACACAACACAGCAAAGTATCAATAAAACATAATTAAAAAAAAACAGAACTTGAATTCCAGCACTTTACTTCCCTTGGTGTTAAAGCTGTCTTGTGACATCAGCTCCTTTCTGGGTCTCCTGCTTCTCTGTTTGGTGGTTTTGAACTTAGACTCTCTATAATCAAGTGAGCAAATATACTAAAATATTTACTGGCTCATGTGCATACTCATTTGTCTTCTGGTTTTGTTTCTCTGGGTAAACATGGCAGATACAATTTTTGGCTTTTGCTGTTCTGCTTCTGAGTATAATAAATTTTTTCAGGTTTATTGACTCAGTATTAGAGGATTTTTTCTAGAGTTTTCTCTCCCTCTACTATAGAGCTAGCTGTGATGTTTTGGTGTTTTGATTCTGATTTTGTTTGATCCTGGCCAAAGGAAGGACAGAAACCTTTGGTGGTACTTTAAATTCTTGTAGTTTCCTTAATCTGGCAGCTTGTTTTCACTTTCTAACTTACTTTAGTAGATTCTTTAGGTTGCTCAAGGTTTATGGCTGCATTCTCTGGAGAGGCAGAGAGAGTGTGATTATATTATCAGTAATTAGAGCCTATGTTTTTACATTTTAAAACTTTCAGTGAAATAAATTAGCTAGTGCTCACTTTCTTCAGATATAGTTTCCAATCCTGCCTTAATCTCTTGGGATGAATGGCCACTATAAGCACCTGTGAAAATAGGCATTCGAACCACTACTCTGGTTAGGCTTACAGTTGGGAGGCATAGGTTTTAAGTTGGATAAAATATTTACTAAATACTAGAATACTTCTTGTAATGGCTTTCTTTTTTTTAAAAAATAACTAATTTAAAAGAAAAATAAAGCCCAAAATACTTTGAAAAAAAATAATTTTGGAAAATAACACATGGTTATTATGTTAGCTGACTGATGACAGTTGCTTCTAGAAGATTTATTGCTTATGACTCTACTTAGTATGGTTAATTCATATATCAACCCATTAATCATTTATAGCAGCAGGGAGGTCCTGAAATTGTCATCATTACTGATAAACAATTGAGTTCCAGAATTGTTGCCTAGGTTAGAATTGTTTCCTCTGGTCATACATCTAACAACTGGGGAAGACACTGTTCATATGCACACATCTTATGAAAATCTTTAGTCTTGGCAATTATATTAAAAATTATAAGTAGAGATTATTGTTTTTTGTGTTTTGTTGATTTTTTTCTGTTATTTTGAGACAATGTTTCTCTGTGTAATCCTGGTTGTCCTAGAACTCACACTGTAGACCAGGTTGGCCCTGTCAGAGATCCACCTGCCTCTGCCTCCCAAGTTCTGGAATTAAAGGCCTGTACTACTACTACCTGGCTTACTATTGTTCAATAAAATATTAAAATAAAAAAACCTGAATAAGTCTTTTAGAAATATTTTATTATATTATTTTAACTGATTTAAACACAAAACAAAGAATTAAGCAATTTGGAATTTAAATTCTTTGCTCACAGTCTTTTAAAACTTTCTAAAATATGGCTAATCTGCACTGAGATTCTGCATCCTCAGACATTTGTACTGGGAAGTAATATATTCACTGTACACAGAGCACACAGAAGCTGATTAGAGCCCTCAGTTTTCACTTTCCCTGGAAAGTCTCCTGGAAGTTTCCTCTTGTCAAGAAGTTTGTTCTCCTAGTGGGCCCCTGGAGACTCATTAGGAAGCTCTCTGATGATCATGCTGTTGAGGTGCTATAAATGTTCTAATAAGGTCAGCAAGGGCATAATTGCTAAGGTTCAAAGCTTTTCCTGAAGAGGAAGGTGATTCAACAGGTCACACACTAATCATTCCCAAGGTTGTCTCCAGGGGCAGTTGCCTTGTTAAGTCACCCTGATGCCTGGTGCTTTATGATTTTTAACAATTATTCTCAGAGGAGGCCTTTGGGGGTAAGTTACTTAATAACAGTAGTGAGATAAACTCTTGGAAAGTTTAAGTTCTCCTCAGAGAGAAAGAAATAGGTGACTGTGCAAAAGCCTCCAGTCTACTGTGCACAAGGGTCATTTTCATTGAAAAAGGAAGAAAATTAAAGAAACCTCAAAGCTGCTTATTTTTTCATTACAGCCACTTACCCCAGAATGTCTAAAAACTGGAACCTCATTGATAGCAAATACATAGACATGTATAGATGTGTGTGTAAATATATGTATGTATCACTATAAAATTGAGTAAGTGGTATGTATACACATACATGACTATGCATATGTGTACACACCCTCACCCATTCAGTCATGTTATTAATTTGTTATTAAGGTATACTACAGAATTTCTCTAATAGTTATTTCTTGTTGTTATTCTAAGGCACCCCAAAAACAGCATCTTAAGGGAAGGATATGTTAGTCAGGTTATTTATAAATTGGAAAGGGTTATTTGATTGGCTTTATGGTATTGTCTGAGTAGTCAAACAATGGCTGTCTTCCCACTAGAAAGGCTGAGACTGGCATATGCTCAGTCCAGGAGGTTGTGAGATTTGATGTCTCAGTCTGGCACTGAAGCCCTGAGGATCCTTAGAGAAGCAAATGTCTGCAGATCAGGTTGAGAGGCCAAAGAGGCTGCTGGGTTTTGGTGTCAGCAAAGGATGACGAGAGCAGAAGCAGAATAGATGAACTGGAAAATAGAGTGAGTTCACTTAATTATAAAGTTAACAACTTACTCATCACAGAAATGTTTGTTTTGGCCACAGTTCCAGGCCTAGTGTATCTTGCTAAGGAAATAAAGGTGGTGGAAGTTTGGAGCAGCTGGAAACATTGTATCTACAGTCAGAAGCAGAAAGAGATGAAACCTTGTACTCATCTCACTTTCTTATTTTTCCCCCTCATTCTTTATTTGGTCCAGGACCCAGGAAATGATGCTGCTCATTTTTAGGGTGGATCTTCCCACCTCAGTTTACTTAGTCAAGATAATCACTCACAGATGTGTCCAGAGACTTCTCTCCTTAGGCAAGCTTATCAAATTCAAAATATGTATTAATGACCATGTTTCAAGTTCTAACTCAAACACAAATAATAATTCAAGAAACATGTAACATTGAAGAATCTTACTTCATATTTATATTGAAACAGTTAAAATCATGTTTCATTCCTATGATGTAACATGCTTTTCCATAGTTTACTTTTATGCTTTGGGTTTATTGCCTGTGAACACATAGCTTTATTTATAATACTCAATCATCTATAAATTCTTTTTGTACTTCTATGAAAATACAGATGCATATTATAGGTTTATTTATACTTCTAGATGCACCTATAACATTGCATACATTTATAAACACACACATAGACATTCAAAATAAAATTATGAATTTGATACATTTTATTAGATTAATCCAGCCCACAAAAGATAAATTACCACATTTAGTAACCTACCAAGGTGATATTCTGGTGAGAAATATAAAACTTTATTCAAAAAATGAGAGTTATGATGGTTTCCTCCTCAATAGGAACATTCCACTGTAAACTCAGTACATCTTTGTGATCTCCCTTCTTTGCCTTCCTACTTTCCTGAACTCCCATAACTTTTCCTGGGACTTTAGTAGCTCATCATTATTTGTAAGAAATATAGATTCTTTATTTTTAATTATTTTTGAGAACTTCATATGTTTATTTATTTATGGATCTGAACACAGTTTCCCCTCACTCCTCTCCTCCCAGTCTGTCCTCCTACTACCCCACCCTTGCACTTAGTCCCCGAGTCCATTCTTTGTTTCTGTTCAGAAAAAGGTGTGTTTCCCATGAAAATATAAATATGACTATGTTTCCTTATAATTACTAATTCCTAACTTGCAGTTCTTTATATTCTAATTAGTTTATAGTGACAACTTTCAGGGACAAGAAATTTGTATTACATTGTTGGATGGGCTATAATGCACGAATTCTATTTGGTATTATTTAAAAAAACCCTTGGAGTCAGATGTTTGGAAAAATCTGGAATATCAGAGAGATAGAGAAACAAACCATAGCCACATCTCACCTAGCAATTCCTCCTTCCATTTCTACTCTCTCTCCTTAGCCTACCATGAAAATATCTGGGAAAGCTGAAAATCCCGCTTTCTCTTCCTCTGTCCAGTTATCTTAACTTCCTTTTTCCACATTCCTAAAGATAGAATTAAAGGTGTGGGTCACGACTCCCTGACCTTAATGGTTTTGCTCTATGGCTGACTCTCTGATATTCTAGATTATTTTTATTAAATGTATATCACCACAGAGCTGCATAGGCACAATATCTTAAACAAGAGTAGGGATATATGTACAGTAACAAAATAAATCTCAACTTTGAATCAATATACACAATTTGTATATAATATACAAAGTCAAATCCAACTATAAATTGTTTAAAGCTAGTAGCTGCTTTTAAAAAATAGATTCAACAATCTACCCTTATATTCTATTATATCTATCTATATTCCTCCTTTTCTCAAATTAGATTTAATAATCTACACTTTTGTCATATCATATCTGTATACAAGAACTGTAAACAAGAACTCTGAGTCTAATCTCCCTTGTTCAGCTTTTTTCATAACCATTACCAATAACAATTTGTAACCAATCATCCTAAATTATGACAATTATTGATAGCTATTTGAAAGACCAAAAATCATCCACCTTTTGGGAATATATGTGTCCTGTTCTTAAATTTACTTCCTGTTATCTGGGACAATGGCATCTTTAGGATATTCTGAAAAGAAAACTCTTGTTAATTGTCAAGTCCTGGGGTAGATAGCTCCAATCTCTGCATAATGTGAAACTGCAGGGCAAGTCTCAAGTCCTGGCTAGAGTAGTGTGTGAGGTTCATTCATCACAGCAGCCACCTCAAAATTGTCCTGAGCAGTTTGTAGTCCAAAGTCAGTCTCTAATGGTGTTTGTCAGCCTAGTGGAATTCATAGCCCATGTGAAATCATCATTGTGGGTCCCCATCTTCCTTTTGGAAACTCCAAAGGTCCCGTTAGGCATCATCATGGTTCACTGCAGTAAAGTGATAAGAGACTCAAATCCAGAGCAATATACAGAAAGCTAGACAAAGCCTATTTTCTACAATTAGTTAGTGCTTTATATGATGATTAATATCAGGAAAAAAGTTCAAAATATATTTTAGTCTTAAATTTATACTAAAAGATCATGAGATTAGTAGCAATTGACTAGTCCCTAAAGTTTAGTTTTTCTTCTGTCCCATATCAGGTGGCTTTTCTGATATGATACAGAGATTTTGCATTTTTTTAACAAGCATGCTTGGGTTTAGAGAACAAAAGAGCCATACTCCAACTTCAAAGCCAGCTTTAATTTTCAATTGAACTGAGACTTCAACTTAGAGTAAAGAAATATAGATGTTGGGTCATAAGATTGAATCTTCTTATTATATGGGTACCTATAGGTCCAATTTTTTCCTTGCTTGTAATTTTTTTTTCTGGCTAGCCTTCCTTCTGCTTCATATGTCTAGATGTTGCAATGAGGTTTCTTTGCCCAGGGCAGCCAGAGGTCCAGACCCATAGACCTGCAGCTCTAGACCCCTTAGCCTCCTGCCACTGGTCAGGCCCCCAGAAATGACTCAGACGCTTATATTAACTTCATGCTGTTTGGCTTATGGCTCAGGCACATTGCTAGCTAGTTCTCTCATCTTAACTCAACCCATTCTCATTAATCTGTCTGCCACATGGTCCCTGGCTCACCTGTGTTCCTTACATGTTGCTCCTTTGGGCTTTGGGCCTGATCTGTCTGTGACTCTGCTCTTCCTTTCCTACCTATTCTGATTCCCCACCTACTTTTTTTATGGTGCCTGTCGTGGGACAAAACAGCTCCTTTATTTAAAGATTGATATTCACAGCCTACAGAAAGACATCCCCACACCATCTAGATGTTCAAGATCTTTTGACTTCTTGAAGATGGGTATTTCTATTTTTCTATAAAGATAAATGCAGAACCCTGCCACAACCCTTGTTTGGAAAGTTTTTTTTAACAACTTAAAGAATTGTCACATCAGTGGATAATCTACCACTTTTCCTTATCAAAAGTTTCTCTTGTTTAAATCAAGTCTTTATTAATTTTGATGGTATCCATGGCTTTTCTTCACCCATGGAAACAAAAATAAAACCTTCCCCAACCCTAACTTTGGGGAAGTTCCCTTTCTAATATTTTTTCTAATCAATTTTTATTGATGGTTTACCCTGATTTTTGTTCTCTGGTCTATAGCCTTCTATCTTTTAGGACTATATGGTTTTATATAATAGGCATTAGGTTCTATAATTGCTTTGAAAAGGAGTTTCCTCCAGACTGCACTGAATTTGATACCAGGGATCTGAGAGAGGTTTCTCAGGGCATTTACCTATGGCAAAGGCAAAAGTTGTCTGTCCCTTGTTGACCTAAATTGGTTAGTCCAATGTCTGCCTTTGCCATACCTCCTGCATACTCCAGCAGAGAAGAACATTTTTTTCTGTGAACATCTTGTTTTCAATCCCTTTTGAGTGACCTTATTTTTCACAGCTGTAACATTTGATATTTTGACTTTTCTTCAAACCTCTGGAAATAACCTCTCCTATCCAATAATCATCATAGTTATGGGATTTTTATATTAATTGTATCCCAGATCCAATGTTCCAAGGGTGCTGATATTGTTTTTAGTGGCCTAACTATCCGTTTTCATTGTAAGTTAGCATTTTTAAAGCCATAAAATCATTTACTACTTGCCCAGCTTCTGAATTTGATATCATTCTATTTATTGCTGAAGTAAATCTTTGTAAGAATTCTGTAAATGTTTCTTTAGGCCCTTTGGGTCACTTTTGTAAAGGACTCATTTTTCTTTCTTACCTTTTCATTTCTATCCCAAGCATAAAGCCAAGGTGTGGTCATACAAAGGTCACCTTTCTACATTAGCATATTCTCCCTCCTCAAGAAGTTGGTCTTGGGATATTTCAATACCTCTAGCTCTACTGCCTTGTTTATGGTTTTACCTTCCTTCTTCCACTATGTCCTCCATGGTAACTGAAGTCCAGCATCTATGACTGCTATAATTGTATCTGCCCAGTCTTTAGGGGTAATTCTATTATGAATTGACCACAAGTTTATTATCTGTTTTACAAATGGTGAGTGCATCACATATAAGATTGTTGCTTCACCGAATCTCCTTAAATCTAACATTTGGACGGGAGTTCATTCAGCTCTTGTGCAATTTTTATCATTTGGCAATTCCTGTAAGGTTATTGGATATATAAGGTGGACTGTTTCAAAGTCTTATCTGTTTCTCTCTAACCTTATAAGGCAATGTAGAGATTTGTTCTTTAAATTCTTCTGAATATCTATATGATCTGTTTTAACAAAGTTTTCTAATATTTGTATCTTAGCACTCATATCAACCAACTTGAAAGTCATATAAACCAACTTTATGGAGCTAAAACAAGAATAATGAAACAAACAATATTTGTAATAGTCATTATGAAATTCTTGTCTACATTAATTATCCTCTCCTTTAATGGTTCCATTTTCAAGCTGTCTGAAGTAATATCAAACAAAGATCAAAGTATTTCCTATTTTTAAATGTGGATAAAAACTCTCTCTGTGTTTTAATTAATTCCTCTTTTTAAGAAATCCCAGTTGACTCAACAAATATACTGTCAATGATGATTCAGATGAGGGGGGCAGCAGCCCAAAGAGGGGGTCGAGAAAAAACCCATAATCCTCCAGCAGAGGGAAGCTGCTGCCTGAAAACCTCACCCAAGTAATTATGGAGAAGAATCATGTAGGTGAGAACTGCCTAGAGGCTAACTTCAAATGGAAAACCTAGTCAGCTGGGTGGTGACGTCAGCCACCTATAGCTCTGGCCTGTTCTAATTGGAGTAAAGGCACAGGAGAGTGGCTTTTTCATAAATCCATGCCCAAAATGTTGGGCATAGATATTGCATGAAGTCTATTTGGTATTATGATAAAAATTTGGAGCCAGATATTGGGGAAAAGCTAAGATATCAGAGAGACATGGAACAAACCACAGCCAATTCTCACTCAACCATCTCTTTATGTCTCTATTTCTGAATCCTCTTACTTCAAATCTCTCCATCTTCAACCAAAAAGGGGAAGTAGCAGTGGAAGCTGAATTCCATGTGATGGAATTCAAGTGTTAGCTGACAAGGCTTGGAGGTCTGTCTCTGGAGTTCTGGGAGCTTGAAGAAGGCATAGTCAGCCCTGTTGAAGAGGCTGTGAGACCCTGAACTGCCCTGTTTTGTTACTACATTCTTGGAGAGTGGAGCAACAAACCTGATGTGGGATCGTTCTTATCTTCAAGAACTGTCTTAAGGTTCAATTTGTATCAGTGATTGTTAATAAATCCCGTAATAAATATTAATCCTTTGTATGGTATATTGCAAATGAACATTACTGCAATACCTCCCTTTTCTCCCTCTGCTCACATATCTTACATCCTGGTTCAACTTTCCAAGAGCTAGAATTAAAAATGTGTGCCACTCCTGCCTGGCTCCATTAGGCCTTGAACTCACAGAGATCCAGATGGATCTCTGCTTCCCAAAGAATGGGATTGAAGTTGTGGATCAACACTCCCTGATGGACATTCATGACTTGGTTTTGTGGGTGGCTCTGTTCTCTGATATTCCAGACTATTTTTATTAAATATACACTATATCACCACAGCTTCCAGATCCTCTTCTACCTCCCTATCCACTCAACTTCATGTTCACATTCTCTATTAAAAAAGAAAAAGACACAAACCAAACCAAAAAAAAGTAATCATTGAGTCTTATTTGTATTGGTTAACTACTTACAAGCATGGTGTCTGCCCTGGTATATGGCTCATATACCCAGTGTCACTCCACTGAAGAAAACTGATTTTTTTTTTATCCCAGGAACTAACAGTTGCAAATAACTTCTCAGCTATGGATGAAACTTAGTGTTCAAGTTTCCTTCTCTGTGGCCTGTTTTTGGTGTTTTTTTTTTCTTTTTTGGCTT
The DNA here is from genome assembly GCA_033318265.1 of Phyllotis vaccarum. Classification (NCBI taxonomy): domain Eukaryota; kingdom Metazoa; phylum Chordata; class Mammalia; order Rodentia; family Cricetidae; genus Phyllotis; species Phyllotis vaccarum. Next base: position 750,561 of record JARWLC010000084.1, read on the forward strand.
GAGCTAGTCAAGATTTTGTGCATGTTTTCAGTTTATGTGAGTTCATATGTGTACTAGCCTTGTGTTTTTCTAAAACTGTTTTTGTAAAGTTGTCTACTACTTTTGGTTCTTAGAATTTTTCTGCCTCATCTTCCACATAGATAATTAGTCCTTGAAGAGAGGAATTTATTTCTTCTCTATTTAAAAGTTTTTTTTTTCTTAAATTTTGTATACCAATCACAGTTCCCCCTTCCCCCTTCTCCCACTCACTGCTTAGCTCTCCCCCTCCCCATCCCTCTCCATTTCTCAGAGAGAGTAAGCCTTCCACAGGGAATAAACACAGTCTGACATATCAAATCGAGGCAAGACAAAGCCATCCTACCTGTATTGAGGCTGAGCAAGTTATCCCTCTGTTAAAAAGTGGGCTCCAAAAAATAAGTTCAGGCACTAGAGATAAATTCTAGTTCCACTGCCAGAGGATCCACAAACTGCCCAAACGACACAACCTTCATCCACATTCAGAGGATCTAGTTTAGTCCCGTGCAGGTTCCCCGGATGTCAGTCCAGAGTCAGTGAGCTCCAAGTAGCTTAGGTCATCTGTCTTTGTGAGTTTCCCCATTATGATCTTGACCCCTTTCTTGTATAATCCCTTCTCAGTCTCTTTGACTGGATTGGGAACTTGATCCAGTGCTTAGATGTGAATCTGCTTCTATCAGTTGCTGGATAAAGGTTCTATGATGACAATAAGGTAGTCATTAATTTGATTATAAGGAAAGGCCAGTTCAGGCACATCCTTCACTATTACTTGGAGTTTCCTCAGTTGGGGTCATCCTTGTGGGTTCCTGGAAATTTCTCTTGCACCAGGTTTCTTCCTAATCCCCAAATGGCCCCCTTTATTAAGATATCTGCTTCTTTGCTCTCCCTCTCTGTCCCTCTCCCATTTCAACCATTTTTCTCCCTCATATTCTCTTCCCACTTCCTTTTACCTCTTCCCATGCTCCCAATTAACTCAAGAAATCTTATTTATTTCCTCGTTACAGTGAGGTTTCTTGGTCCTGGGCGGCCAGAGGTCCCAGACCCATAGACCTGCAGCCCCAGCCAAAGCAGCTCAGGTCCCCAAAATGATTCAGGTGCTTATATTAAGTTCATGCTGTTTGGCCTATGGCTCAGGCACATTGCTAGCTAGCTCTTACATCTTAACTCAACCCATTTCCATTAATCTGTCTGCCATGTGGCCCGTGGCTCACCTGTGTTCCTTACATGTTGCTCCTTTGGGCTTCTGGCTCTGTCTGTCTGACTCCGCCCTGTTCCTCCTACCTATGCTCTGATTTCTCCTCCTACTTTTTCTATGGTGCCTGTTGTGGGCCAAAACAGCTCCTTTATTTAAAGATTGCTACTCACTACACACACAAAGACATTCCCACATCACCTCCCCATTTCTGTCTAATCAAAAAGGAAGGTTTCAATTTTAATATAGCAAAATTACATATGACAAAATAGCTATCAAGCAATAATTATAGATACTAATATTTAGTCTATTTGTATTTAGCAAAACTAAGGAAAATACTCTATCATCTACCTTATCATTGTGAACCTAAAGTTTCATATCTAATATATCTTTCAAATGACTAAGAAAAACTATACATATAACTATCTAATCTTCAACTACATCAAAGACCACAGAAGGATATGTTTACCCAAGTAAACCGGAAGTGAACACAACTTCCAAAATCTAGAAATGACAGAGATGACACCTATCTGCCTGGACAGTTGCCCAAAGTTCCTTTATAAAGTTGGGGCATCCATCTTCAGCCTACAGGCCCAGAGTCTCTTTTCATTTCAGTGAAGCAGAAGATCTGCTCTGCCCATTCATCAGTTGCTTCTCCTCGAGTCCTGAAGAATATCTGACAGTTCTCTGCAAAGCAGGAACCTGAATAACAATCTCAGCTTGTTCTGCCAAAGTTCAGAGGTCACCTTCCTATGGAACCTGTATGTCCAGTTTTAACAGCATACTGTCAAGCAGTCAATATAAGAACAGGTTCATGTCCAATGGCTAACTGATGCCACAAATAAATTAATCTCTATATTGAGTTTCTTTGATGCCCATTTTTCTCTTGAAGTAAATTGGTGCTGCCAGGAGCAAATCTGTCTTACTGTCCAGAAAAGTCTAAGTTCTTAAAACATTTTAAATGCCATATTCTGTAGGTCTTAGAAGTATTTGAAGATTACCTACCTAATTGAAATATATCTTTATATACCTAAAAGTATAACTAACATGAATTTCTTAATTATACATTACAATTCTAAATCAGTTACATAAACATCATATCTTAAACAAGAGTAGAAAAATACATACAGCATAAGAGAATTTACCTTAAATTTGTATCAATAAACCAAAATCCATACCAATTTAAAATATTTTGAGATTAACAGCTGATTTCCTGATCTAAGTAAATTCAATAATCTAATTTTTAAAAAATCATTCATATACCATATCCACATTTTCTTCTTAGAAAGAGATTAGCTATGACCATTAACCATTTTTAATGAAAACAAACATTTAGAAACAATATTTTGGGAATTTGGGCATAGTTTTCCATTATTACTTCCTGCTAATTAAGGGGCGTTGAAAATCTCAGGGGTTCTTGAGACTGGATCATAGTCTGCAGCCCTGTGGCTGATACAGACATGTCTTCCCATCAGAGAATGTTCAGGGGGTCTTGGTTGATGAAACCGTATTTGCCTGGAAGCAATCCACAGGTTCTCATCTTCTGTGGAAACAAAAGCAGAACTCTTCCAAAGCAATAAATCCTTAGACACAAATTTCAAAATCAAAATACCTTTAAAATATATATTCTTGTTTAACTTAGTAGCCTTTGCATTTGCAATCCATTGTCTTTCTGTAGTTAGCTCATTAACAGTTAAAAAATTAAAAGAAAGCACAGTAACAACCAAAATCCAGATTGTGTGCCTATTATCCATCTTTACATGGCTTATTATATTTTTATTACTCTATTTCTCTTTTTAAAGACTATCTCTACCTTCTTTTCCCCTTCCCAGGGGGATCCATGGGTCTCTCTCTTAAGGTGCTCATTGTTACCTAGCTTCTCTGGGTTGAAAATTGTAGACTCATTATTCTTTGCTTTATTTCTAATGTCTACTTATGAGTGAGTACATAGTGTGTTTGTCCTTCTTGGCCTGGCTTACCTCACTCAGGATTTTTTTCCCAATTCTATCCATTTGCCTGCAAATTTCAAGATATCTCCTTTTTAATAGCTGAGTGATACTTCATTGTATAAATGCACCACCATTGTTATTCATTCTTCAGCTTCGGGACATGTAGATTGTTTCCAGGTTCTGGTTGTTGCAAATAATACTCCTATGAAGATAGCTGAGCAAATGTCTTTGTGGTATCAATGTGAATCCTATGAGTATATGCCCAAGAGTTGCATTTCTAGATCATGAAGTAGACTGAGTCACAGTTTTCTGAGGAACCACCATACTGATTCCCAAAGTGGCACTAACATTTTATACTCCCAGAAGCAATTGAGGAGTACTCCTTTTATTCCATATCCCCCTCCGGCAAGGCTGTCAGTAGTGTTTTTGATTTTAGCCATTCTGACAAGGATAAGATGGTATCTCAGACTCATTTTGATTTGCATTTCCCTGATGGCTAAGAATGTTGAACAATTCTTTAAGTGTCTTTTGTCCATTCGAGAATTTTGTGTTTAGAATTCTTTGTATAGATCTGTACTTAATTTTTAAATTGGATTATTTGTTATTTTTTAATCTGCTTTCTAGAGTTTTTAATGTATTTTAGAGATTATCCCTCTGTCAGATGTAGAGTTGGTGAAGATTTTTTTCCATTCCTTAGGCTTTCATTTTGTCTTTCTAGAGTTTTTAATGTATTTTAGAGATTATCCCTCTGTCAGATGTAGGGTTGGTGAAGATTTTTTTTCCATTCCTTAGGCTTTCATTTTGTCTTATTTACCATGTCCTTATAAAAGCTGAGGATAAGCATTGTAAATACATCTTATTTAGGACTGAGTGTTCAAAGTCTCTCACTATCTGAACATTGGCCCCTTGGTCTCTATGCTAGTTACTATCTCCCACAAGAAGAATCTTCTTTAATAAAAGTTGAGTGATTCATTTTTCTTTGTGCAGACTGTATGTCACTAGGAATAATTTTATTGATATTATCACTTAGCAAAATAATAGTAGTAAGTTTTCTCCTAGGGATCATAATCTATCTGGTCTCAAGCTCTTGTCAGACATCAATTTCATCTCATGAAATAGGCTTTGAATCTAAGGAAAAACTAGTTGATTATTCTCCTAACATTTGTGGCATTATTGCACTAATTATGTATCTTGCAGTCCGGCCACTGTTACAGCTTGAAGGGCTCATAGCTGGGTGCAATTAATGATTATTTTTTTCTTCTGGATACTTTATAATAGTGTCCAGCACTATGAATGCTAATCAGCAGAGATAGAGACACATTTCCGCTTCCTTCCTTCCTTCCTTCCTTCCTTCCTTCCTTCCTTCCTTCCTCCCTCTCTTCCTTTGTTTTTATTTACTTGTTCATTCATTTACTTTTGAAACAAAAATATCTTGTAGAACTCAGGGATGATTTAGTCAATACTAAGTGAAGGACCATAAAGCTCAAGTTTTTTCTCTAATTTTTTTTTTATTAAAAATAGTGTTTTTTAATACAATATATTTTGATATGGTTTCCCTTCTCCAACTCCTTCCAATTCCTTCTCATCTACTCACCCATCTGGATAATACTCTTTCTGTCTCTCATTAGAAAACAAATAGACATCTAAAGAACGTTAGTAAAATAGAATATGATAAAACAAAACAAACACATTGAAACAGGACAAACACTAAAAACAGAAGAAAAACAGCCAAAGAAAAATCACAAGAAACACATGTAAATGCAGAGATAAACATGCTTACACACAGAATCCTATAAATAATAAAACCAAAACCCACAGTGTTTTAGTTAGAGTTTTTATTGTTGCTATAAAACACTATGACAAAAAATGTAATTTGGGGAGGAGGGTTTATTTGGCTTATATATTTATAATGCTAATAAGTTAGGACAAGAAGTCAAGCAGGAATGATACTGAAGGCAGGAGCTGGTACAGAGGCTATGGAGAAATGCTGCTTACTGCCTTGCTTCCCATGGCTTGCTCAAGCTACTTTCTTGTAAAATCCAGGACCACAGCCCATGGATGTTACCAACCACCATAGTATGTGTCCTCTGTCATTGATCACTAATTAACAAAATGTCTTCTATCTGGGTCTCATGGAGTTATTTTCTCCACTAAGGCAAGAGCTCCCTGATGACTCCAGCTTGTGTCAAGTTGATGTACAAAACCAGCCAGCTCACATATATGCAAAGGACCTGCAAAGCTGAAAAAGGCCCTAACAAAACATAATGAGACAAACAACCAAAAATGTCATTGAGTTTGTTTTATGTTGGCATCTATTGCTGCACTTGAGACCTTCCTTTAAGAATGTGATCCCATTGGGGAAAATTAATGTTTTATTTACAAGAAGTTATTAGTTAGGGATAGCTTATAGGGACATGCACACTTCTTTTCTTAGTTCTGGGACCCCGTTTTCTGTACCTGTACTGTCTTTGGGAGCTCATATATGCATCAGTCCTGATGTGTTTAGAAGGCTTCATTTTCTTAATTGCCTCCATCCCCTATGGCTCTTACACTCTTTCATACCCTCTGGTTATATATTATCTTTTATTCTTTTATTTTTTTATTTTTTATTTTTTTGCAGAATTCCCTGAGCCCTGAGGGAAGAAACTTGAAGAGACATCTCATTTAGAACCAAGTGTTTCAAAGTCTTCCATTTTCTGCACATTGTTCAGTTGTGGATTTATATGATTTTTTTCTGATGATGACTGGGCAAGGCACTGATCTGTGAATATAGCATAATGTCATTAGGAGTAATTATATTACTGTGTTTCTTTAGCAAAATAGTATTTAGGGAGCTCCTACTGCATTAGATTTCCATACAGCTCTCAAAATGGCCCTTAGCTTCAGCTGTTCCTCCCTAATTTTTCTCCCTCACCCTCTTCTTTCTTTCCTCTCCAGGTTTAATCCTTTTGTTCTAGTTGCCTCTATAGCCACCCATAATTATTTTATTTTTATTTCCTAGGGACATATATACCCTACCACAGTCCCTTATTATACACCTAACTTCTGTAGCTGTATGGATTGTAGGTAACATCCACATATAAGTAAATATAAACTATATAATATTTGCTTTTTGAATCTGTGGATATTATGAGTTTCAAGATATTCACTCACTTATGATGTTTAATTTATAAGATAAGATACTTATAGGTACAGCAAGAGATATCAAACTAATAACAACACAGGACAATCACAACACACTGAATGAAGCTGTCAATACCGTACTTTTGTAATTTGAAGACAATGTTGAATAAAATAAAGTGTGCTTTAAACAATCATATCAGGAATACCATAATAGGGGGTGTGATAAGACTGCCAGATGACTGAAATAAAAGTATGTAGTAACTTTAATATAATTGGTTACCATAAACTCATAGGGAGTGGTAATATTAGGAGATATGGCTTTGTTGAAGTAGATGTGGCCTTGTTGTGGGAAGTGTGTCACTGTGAGGTAGGCTTTGAGGTTTTGTTTGCTAAGATACTGCCCAGTGTCTGAAGACATTTTTTGTTGACTTTATATCAAGATGTATTGAATACCACACCTGCACACAGCCATCTTCCCTGCCATGATGACAGAACCTCTGAAAATGTAAGGAAACCAACCCAAATAAAGGTTTTTTTTTAAATTTTTATTTAAGAGTTGTTATGGTCACAGCAATAGAAACCCAAACTAAGACAGAAGTTGGTACCAGGAATTTTGTTATTGTTGTGATGGGATTCACTATGTTTTTCTTCAGAGAAATATGGACTTTTGGATTTTGGGTTAGCAAATCAGTGGAATGCTTTAAACATTGTTTAAAGGGCTATAATAGTAGAAACATTAAAGATAATGGTGCTAAGAGTTATTGGAACTGTGAGGCTCACTCCAGAGGCTTCAGAGAAGAGTTTTAGCATGACACCGAGACCATTATTGTGACATTTTGGAGAAGCAAGTGCTGCCTTTTTCCCTTGTAGAAGAGTCTGCCTGAAGCAGACTTATTAATTCCATTGGCAGAAGAAACCTTAAAACAGTCTAGTATAGACTTTCTCATGTGGTTATTAATGTTATCTCTAATGAAGATTTATAATAAAGGGAGCAAGCTGAGCAGGGTAAATTACAAAGTGTAAAGAGGAGAAAAGAAATGAAGTTAAATGGAATGGAGCTAAATCCTGTATTCAAAAAGATAAACAAATTAAAAAATATAATAAAAAGAATAAAGGCTTCAGGGCAAGATCCCACTCAGCTAAGTTTTCAGCTTATGTAAAAGAATTTTTAAAAAAGTTTAGAGCCCAGTGTGGTCTTGCAGCACTTTAATACCAGCACTCAGAAGGCAGAGGCTGGTGATGCTGTGAATTTGAGGCCAGCCTGATCTACAAAGCAAGATCAAGGGCAGCCAAGCTTAGGCAGTGAAGAAAGACAGAAAACTAGTGAGTATGTAGTTACACGAGGAGGCAACGTTTCAGACCCAGTAAGCAGCAGAAGTTGGCAGCTTCAGCCAAGCAGTTCTGGAGTAAGGATAGAAGATAGGCATCATGGAACCTTCTTCCAGGAATAAAGAAATTTGCTAAGGTCAGACATTTGTCAGAGGTGTCCCTGAATGGAGGCCTGGAGTGGCCATTTTGTGAAGTTCTAAAGTTGAAGCCTGAATATTGCTTCAGAGAACTCAGGATGTTGGAGATGCTATAGCTGTAGGATACCTAAAGAAACAGGGAGTATAACCACCCCTGTTTAAAGAAGTATGTTACAAACAACAGAGTCAAAATAGTTGGAGATCCCAAGAGCCTTTGGATATCAGACATGGAGACGCCGAGCTTGCAGTTTGCCCAGCTGCTTTTTGGTCTTGCTTTAGTCAAGTATTTCCTTGCTGTGCTCTCTTTCATGTGTTTTGGAATAGCAATGTATATCCTGTGCCATTGCATGTTGGAGGTATGTGGTTTGTTTTTTGATTTTATAGGAAATTACTAAGTTAAGAGATTGTGTGAATTGCAAAAGAGACCTTGAATCTTGGATTTTTAAACATTATTGAGACTGTGATAGAGTATGGCAACTTTTGAAGTTGGACTAAATGCATCATGCATTATGATATTGTTAATACTTATAGGAGACTAGGAGTGGATTGCAGTAGTTTGACTGTAATTGCCACCTCGTAAGATCTAGGGAGTGGCACTATTAGGAGGTAAGGCTTTGTTGGAGTAGGTGTGGCCTTGTTAGAGGAAATGTGTCACTGTGGGGTAGGCTTTGAGGTTTCCAATGCTCAAGATACTGTCTAGTGTCTGATAACACTTTCTGTTGCCTTCATATGAAGATGTAGCCAGTGGCATGTCTGCCTGTATGCCATCATGCTCCCCTCCACGATGATAATAAACTGACCTCTGAAAATGTCAGCAAGCCACCACAATTACATGATTTTCTTGTAAGGGTAGCCATGGTCATGATGCCTCTTCACAGCAAGAGAAACCCTAAGACAAAGTACTTTCTATATGCTTTAATAGTCAACATTCTGATCAGAAAAAGTGCAATTGTGCAAGATTTTATATCTTATAAAGGTGCACAATCTAAGACTTGTGACATTTATGTGATCACACAAAATGTTTTAGAAAAAGTACCGCACATATTAATTTCCTTGAACTCAAGCTGTCATGAGAGTGTCATGCCCAAGTGTTTTTCCAAGGCAGTGCTTGTGCATTCTCCTGTTCTCTTTAGGCAAATCCACACTCCTTGATAAAGCTTCAAAGAGAAAAATAATTAAGAAGAGAATATCTCATTCCCAAAGCAATAAATAAAACACACAAAAACTTATAAATTATTTATTTCTTCAATTTCTGTTTAGTAATTGGGGTCCAAAGTGCATTGTATGGGCTAGCTTAGAGGGAGAAAACAGTGAAAGAATGTAATTATAATCTCAAAAAGAAATAATTAAAAAAATACTGAGGAAAATAAAACCAGTTGAGAAGTGGGCTCCTTCCAACTCACTATGCTTCTATACCCCGACTATCATTTGTTTCTGTGAGCAAGTCAACCTAGACAAAAAATAATGCTTTCTTTCAAGGTCTACAGAACAAGTGAGTGTTCACAACAGCATCACTAAGTTTGTGTAAATTATGTGTTTTAATGGAGAGGTTTCACAGGACACAGAAACAAGCAAGGAGAGTAAAATGTGCGTGCATGGTCAAATTGAAGAAAGATTTCTTTATTTTCTAAGTCTAGAAATAAGTCTTAGTGAGTTATAATATAACATGTGGAAAAATGAATTTAAAACATCTCCTTGTAGCTCATGCTTCTCCCAGCTCTCCTTGGCCATTAAAGGCATCACCAAACCCTGGGATTATTAGGTTATAAAACTAATTATATATGATCATTTCCTTTTTGTATTTTCATCAAATTTGGAGATATAAATGGTATAGATCAGGATGCTGACATAACTTGGCTCAGATGATTGTAATGCTACTGATTCAAAGACCATATATTGGACTCTAGGAGACTAACTTCAAAGGCTGTGTGCCTAAAGCACCAATTTTTGTGGAAATGACTGCTGTTTATGGCCCTCTTTCTTACAATGTTTTTCTCTATGCTGATGTCTCCAGCTAGAGCATCTGGTGTTGAAACCCAGGTCTTGGGCTTATATTCTAGATATAGAGCAACCAGAGGAAAACTACTTCAGGGATATTGTATCTGTTAGACTATAAATTTATATTAATATGTATATTGATAGACATTTTAAAATAAAATTTTGAAAGTAAATGGTTGACTTGAAAATTATGACTTAATAGCTGGAACCAGGATTAATAGTGTATCACTTTCATTCTTTTTATTGTTACAGTCTTGCCTCTGCCAAAGACATGTATGGATATTTTCAGTGTGTGTATATGTAGATGCATTAGGAGTTAAGAAGTAGCTGATTTCTATTACAAGGCTTTTAATTTTTCTTATTTTGAAGAAGCAACAGTTTTACTAATAAAATGCAAAGAAATCAGACAACGTACTTGCATAAGGACAAAGAGGTATATATTGTTTATCGACAGAAAAATTACTCTTTATTAACATTACATATTGAAGGAATACTAATGACTAAAAATAATTTTGCATAAAATTGAACAGTTAATAACAGGAAAAAAATGATTCTGAGCAGTAAATTTTTTACTCAGCAGTAACTTCTTTATCCCACTCTTTATGGTCTCATTTCTCAGACTGTAAATGACAGGGTTAAGTGTTGGAGATAGTACTGTGTAAAATATGGAGAAAGAGAAATCTAAAGCAGTTGGAGAATCTGAAGTTGGGTTTAGATATGCACAGGAGCCTGTGGAAAGAAACAATGAGACAACAAAAAGATGGGGCAGGCAAGTAGAGAAGACCTTAGATCGTCCTTCAGCAGAAGGCATCCTGAAAACTGTGGAGAATATGTGGACATAGGAGAGAACAATCCCAATGAAGCAGGCAAAGGCCATTGCAGACAGGAAACCAGCCACTCTCATTACTACAAGGTAATCATTAGCACAGGAGAGCTTGAGCAACTGTGGAACATCACAGAAGAACTGGTGGATTATCTTGACCTTGCAAAACCTGATAGAGGGTAAGGTTGCCATATATAGGGTTCCTGATATGCCACTGCTTAGCCATACAACCACCACAGCCATCCTACATTTTCTGGAACACATGATGACCTCATAGCGCAATGGAAAACAAATAGCTACATAACGATCATATGACATCACCGTGAGAATCGCTATTTCACCCCAGGCAAAAGATGAGAAGAAAAAAACCTGCAGCATGCATTGGCTATATGAAATATATCCACTGCTTGCCAGGGAATTGTCAATAAACTGGGGAACTGTGACAGAAAGTGATGAGAGGTCCAGGATGGAAAGGTGCTTCAGGAAGTAATACATAGGACACTGGAGCTTCAGGTCTAGTGTTGTGATGATAATAATGATGAAGTTACCTGTGGATCCCAACAGATATGTCATCAAGAATAGCAATGCATGCAAGATCTGTAGGCCATGGTTGTCAGAGAACCCCATTAGGAAGAATCCGCTCATTGTGGTTATATTTCTCATAAGCATTTTGAAAATATAAATTGTGATAGCAGCTGAAAAATAAAATGATATAGTAAATGCAGTATAAAGATATTGAGGAATTATTTATTTGATCATTAGTATTTATTTCAATAATTACTATCTTGTCTCAATATATATGTATATATATATATATATATATATATATATATATATATATATATGTGTGTGTGTGTATAATAAGCTGTGGGGATATATTGTGTATTTAATAAAACCCGCCTGGAAATCAGAGGACAGAGCCGATCCATTAGCCAAGAAGGCTAGGAAGTGGTGAATTTCCAAGCAAGTTTTAAAAATATACGATATATCACCACGACCATCCATATTCTATTTATTTAAAAGCTTAAGTGAGAACACTTTTTTTTCATGTCCATAGAGCTCATACTACCCATTCATAAGTCAGTAGTCACATAAAAATGCACGCGTAGTCCCTCACTGGTTCCCTCACTGGTTCTCTCAAGGAACATAGTTGTGGTTGTCCTGTGGAAAAGCACTATTGAATTGCCACAGGTGAAACTCCTTGCTTTTCTTTAAGCCATCAACACAGTCAGTGATGGGCTGTGATTGAGAAGTTTTGGACATAGGATTAGTTGTTTATAGATAGGATAGGATACCATTTTAGCAGATGGAAGAGGCATTTATAGGAAATAAACCAGCAATTAAAATATAATTTGTTTGTCCATTGGAAATAGCTATTTTCTGTAGCAAAAAGTACTGTCACTACAGAGGGTTTGTTATTGTAGAATCAAGTATAAAAATGAAAAGTTGTATTGCTCTTAAATTACCATGCAGGAGTTATTGAAATCAAGAGCAAAAATTCTTAGGCAAGTAGAATACTCATATGCCACTCTCAATTTATTCTATTTTATTTTATTGAGTGTTTTTGGGGACAAGCAGCTTCTAATTAAACTGCTATCTATACTAATAGCCTCCAGATGTAGCCATCAAATAATTAGCACTTACCACAAAGCAAAGACAATTACAGAGACAGGCAGTGGGTTCTTCAGATGGTTTAAGATTTGGACGAAAATGGACAAGATCCAATGCCTAACTTCAATAAGAAACTTGAGAATTGAAGTCATTTATATTTCAGATAAAAGAGAAGTCACATTTTATTTCATGATCCTTTGCTTTGATATTTGAGGGATTGAAAATAACCCATCATTTCCCCTTGCAAGATACATGTTCATGTTTGAGGGTTGATGAGAATTTTCTTTCCCATTACTGAGTTCTAGGCAATAAGATAAAACATGCTTTGTTGGTCTTTTGAAGTGTTAAGTTCTGTGAAACACCACTAGATATTTTTTTGTGTCTACTTAAAATTCATATTCTTACAAACACATTGCAGAATAACATTTGAGGAGACCCTCCCTTTTAATCTTGAGGCAATTACTACTTAGTAGCCTCTCTCTTGTGACAGAACAAACTCCAACTTTTCCACATTTCTTTTGCAAAGAATCAACCTGATACCAAATTATTCCAAACCTACCACCAATAACTTTATAGGATATTGGGGTTTGATTACAATGAAATGGTTCTATAGCCAAGCACAACATGAGGAAAAGAATCCCAGGACCTGCAGCAGTAGTATGCTGAATTCAAGCTGATATGGGCTGTAGAAAGAACCTCCATCTAAAAAGAAATAAAACACTGTTAATTAAACTAGATAATTTTGCTTAATATAATACAACTCTGTGTCTGAACATCTGTTGTTTCTACTCTCTGTACCTCAGTCATAAGTTTAATCCTTTTAGAATATCCTCATGCTGTGTGATTTTTTTCAAAACCTCATATTCTACAATAGAAATCAGGGCAAACTACAGATGTCACTTTTGTTTCTCCCAGTTTTCTTCTTTCAAAATTCTGCTTTTTAAAAATTTTTCTTTGAGATTGGTAACATGATAAACACGTTTATGATTACTGCTCATAATACATTTTTATATTCATTTATTCCATATTAATATTTTAATCTGACAAGCCAAACAGTCCACTAAGAGATAAGAAAGCTGAGTAATAGTGATCATTCATATAACTAAGACAAAAGGCATACATAGATCCTTCCTTAAATAGGTCTTGCTTGTTTTACACAGTTTCATCAGCTTGGAGTTAAGCATTTTAATAGGAAAAACATGGGATTTAGTAGCTTAAATAATAGAACTGGCATCTGAACTATAAAAATTTACACATATCAAAGAGGACACAGGGACAGGGTCAGAATATCATTGTACATGTTCTTCTTGGACTGTCCTGCTGTAAAAGGTTCCTTGTCCGGACTTTCGGGCCTAACTTCAAGGTTTAGGACCCACAGACCCAAGGTCTCACAGTCCCACAGAGACACGCAGAGGCTTACTATAGTTTTAGGCTGACTAGTCTAAGGCCCAGGCATATAACTTGCTAGCTCTCTACCTTTCGTCTAATCCATGACTTATCCTGTTCAGCCAGGGGCTCGGTACCTTTTCTCACAGCATCACAGTTGTCCTCTGCTTCTGGCTTCTCTCTGGCATTCTGCTCTGTGCTTCCTGTTCTCAGAGTTTTTAGTCTGGTAGCCCCGCCCATACTTCCTGCCTGCCTTTGGCCCATCAGCGCTTTTTATTAAACCAGTGGGTGGGACAATTATTTACAACGAAACACCACAATACCCCTACACTGTCCCTTTTGTTTACATTTGAGAGCTGTTAAAGAAGTGCTTTAGCAGTTTACAGAAGTGTCACAAATACAAGAATGTAACATGATAATTTCTCACCCACTGGTCTTCTCACATGGCTCTTTTACTGTGTCTATATGAAGTTTTAAAAACTGTTTATTTTCAGTAAGGTTTCCTTGTTTCTTCTTTATAATTAAAGCCTCATTTCTCCAAACTAGGTAAGATTATAAAGTTGTGTTAAAATTTCTATAAAATATTCATCTTTTTATTCCTCCAAGTTTTGTAAAACTCAGTCCAGGATATATGGTTTTGTGTTCAGCTCTCCAAGCTAATCTGCAACTCCTAATATTTCTTGTCCACAACTGCAGATTTAAAACAGTATTATGTCTCTGGAGAGCAGTTGTGTTGAGCTGCTTTTGGGAGTAGGTGTGTGTGTGTGCGCACGCGCACTGACTTTTGAAATAGAAGTTTGGACTTAAACAAAGTTACATCATTTACTCTGGCTCTGTGTCACCTGGGACATGGAGTCACTAAAATTCTACACAGCTGTTGAGGATTTTGTGAGTTTTGCGTTTAGTGTTCTGGCTCCATAGATTTTAGTCCTTAGCAGACCTGTGAATCTCCCAGAGAGCTGGTTACATGTGAGAACCTTGGGTGCCACACTCAGTGTCGCTGATTCAACACTTGCAGGCAATAGCTCTTAGACCAGCTACCTGCCTGTCTGAACACAACACGTGGAGGGCGACTGTGTAGCTAAAATACATTTCTGAGAGGACAAAAGAAAGTGCAAATATTCATAAGATACTTGAATTTCCACAATGTCTTTTGAAAATTTAGAAATCAGCTTTGGTCTTTACCTTTCTTCTTCAAATTTAGGCAATACAAAGAATTTTATGTTCTTTTGTTTTTAACACATTTTTTAAATTAACGATTTGGGAATTTTACATCATGTACTCCAGTCCCACTGCTTCCGTGTCTTCCCTCCAACCTTGTAACCTCCCTTCAAAAATAAAATAAAAATAAAAACAAAAATTTTTAAAAGGCCACACCCTCTGGGCAATGACCTGCTACTTTCTTAACCTCAACATTCTTACACACCCCTGTGCTGTGGTACTATGTTCTCATACACTGTAAACAAGTGTCACTCCTATTGGTTTAATGAAATGATAATTGGCCAGTAGAAAATATAGGAGGTGCTAGCAGACTAGATGTCGGCAGATGTAGAGGAAAGAAGACAATGATGCTCTGAGAAAAGATCAACATGGCTAATAATATGGGTTAACTTAAGTGTAAGAGTCAGCAAGTGATATGCCTGAGCCATAGGCCAAACAGCTTGTAATTCATATAAGCCTCTGTGTGTTTGTTTGGGACTAGACTGTGAGTCAAGACCTTGGGGCTAGGCTGAGCCAGAAACTTTGTATTACACTCTGCTTGCCTGGATTTTTGTCATGTATGTGCCACTTTGCTCCTTCTTCTTTCCCACCTCTCTATCACACATGTCTAGATCCATGGCTCTGCCACAGTCAGGTAGTGTGTTGAGATCCATGGCCCTTGAAACCATGAAAAGCCATGTAGATGCCTGTGGTCTGGTTTCTTGCCTGAGGCTATGCTGATGTCAAAGGGACAATCTGAGCTGACCTCATCCTCCTTGCTGGTCACCACACTCTCGAGTTTCATATTTTTAACAGCTATTTTGGTCATCAATTATGACTAGTCATGATAGCAAAATGTCTAGGAAATTCTAAGATATATTTATCAGCAATGCCTAAAATCCTCCAAGGGAGCATTTATTATTGATGCTTTACAAAAACTTTTAATTGAAATTAAGCGATACAATACTGTTTAGGAAATTTTTTAGTTCTCTTACCACTTTAATAATAGACACTATTACCATTTGCAGCAATAGTGTATGATTATGTTTCTACATATCAAAGGAAAATACTCCAAAGGTTTTGTCTGAACTGTATGATTACATACTCATTATACATTCTTAAACATCTGCTTCTTTTCTTTTTAAACATTAAACTATACTTATATTATTTCCCATGGGAATGTCTTTCTGTATGCTGTGAAATAAAGGGATGGTTTTGGCCATGGTAGGCATCTTAGAAGTAGGAGGTGAAATTGGAGCATAGATAGGGGAAGGAGGGAGGTCAGAAGAGACGCCATCCAGATGCCCAAGAATCAACATGCAAGGTAGCATAGGTGAGCCACGGGCCACATGGCAGGACAGATTAATGGAAATGGGCTGAATTAAGATGAAAGAGCTAGCTAGCAATGTGCCTAAGCCACAGGCAAACCAGCATGAAATCAACATAAGCACCTGTGTGTTTCTTTGGTACTTTGGGATTGTAGGTTCATATAAGCAGTGGTGGGCTGGTCCAAATCACATTCAATAATTTCCCCCTTTCTTTTGCTACACCAGTCTCTCTATTACCTCTTTCTACTTTGCTCCCTTCAGAAATCATGACTTCTTCTTTTTAAATTTGTTATTGTTCACACATACAGACCAATAAATACATAAATACAACTTTCTCGGTCTGTTTGGTATTACCTGTATGTACATAATTTCAGGGCTGACTTCTTGCCTTTGGATAACTGATGAGGGGGGGCGGTGTCATCCATGAGGAAAATTATTTGTCCTGCTCTCAGGATTCCTTAGTTGCCTGTAGTTCTCTGTCTATGAATGGGTGTCCGTAAGATCTTCCTCATTCATATTAATAGGCCTATGGATGGGTATCTGTAAGATCTTCCTCATTCATATTAATAGGCCTATTAGTATTTTAGTTCTTCAAGTCTTATTTAGATAGCCATACTATTGTGATATCATAGGTAAAGATGTTTTTGTCATTTACTGGAGACACAATCTCATAGAAGCTGCCCTGGTACTCTGGCTCTTATAGTCTGTCTACCCCCTTTCATGACAGTCCCTGAACATTGTGTGCAGGCATTGTGTTACAGCTATATCTATGTGGACTAGGTACCCCATGGTCAGTTGTTCTCTGTATTTTGACCAGGTGTAACTTTTCTGTAATGGTCTTTTGTTGTATAGGGAAGTTTCTTTGATGAGAGTTGAGAGCTATACTTGTTGGTGGGTATGCAAATAATTATTTGAAATGTAGTTAGAAATTATGCTGATTAGGTGGAGTGGTGTGTAGTAATATTTATTTCTAATATATTGTATAAAGGGTTAATATTTATTGAGGTATATATGAATGCTCATGATATAAATTGAACTTTATGATAATTTTTGGAAAGAGGAACTAACTGTCTCGCCCAAGACTGCTGGTTTTAACAGTGGTGGTGGTAGGCTCTTTCCCAATATACATTTACTTCACCATTCTTGGGTTGTTTGCTGGGTTTTCAGTATTAGGTATGATTTTCCTCCTATTGACAAGGCCTTCAAGTTCAATTAGAGAGCTGTTGATTACCACCACTATATGAGTGTACTGTTGTACTCTTAGTTGTTGTTCATAAACATCTTAGCTGGGTAAGAGTGTTATTTGCTTTCTTTCCTTGGAAATTTGTGTAGCTCCTCTGCCATACTGTGAAATCTATCATATGAAGCTTTAAGGTCAGCTATAACTCAGATTTTCTGGGTTTTGAATCTGAACTAAGTGATGTCTTCAGTAATATGGACTTACCTTCTACCTCTGGGAGGTAAACATGGGCAATAGCAGTAGCGTGTAGTGTTTTGGGACACTTTTGGGATCCCCTGACTTAGAAGGCATTTTCTCTTGCTTGGTATTTCAGTTATTGTTAGATAGTCTGTGACTCATGAAAGAGCTTTGTCAGCCCAGGTGAGAAAACTTCATTAGAAAATATTTTCATATATGTAAAGGCCTTTATGAACTGTATGTAATTTATATAAGTAAATAAAAGTACAATTCCATATGAATTTACCAGACCCCTTTTGTGTACTTTATTCATTTATCCCCTTTCCTTCTATAGTATAACCATATTTTAAAGACCAGGTAACATTTGTAGAAATGTTACACTACACATAACACTTTGTAGAAAATTTTATTTATGCTTACTCTTACCAATTACATTTGAATGTCTGTTATTGACCAGACTCCCTTTCAGTTTCTCTTTATTACAGATGACTTTAGTAAGAAGGGTTATTTTTTATTTTTATTTATGTATTTTATGCACGTCTCTGTAAGTTTGTGAATGCACCTAACTGTAGTACCCATGGTGCTGAGAGGGCACTGGGTTCCTTAGTGCTAGAGTTATAGGCAGTTGTGATATGCTCTGCGTGGGTGCTGAATTCAAGTATTTTTATTACTGAGCAATCTTTTCAGATGCACATAATATAACTTTATAATAAATATAAAAATGTATGGGAACAAAAGTTCCTACCACCTGGAAAAGTACAAAGCCAGAGAATCTATGTCACTGATTCTAAACATTTTGATGAAACTATGATAATTAAATAGACCATGGGTAGAATACTTAGACCAAAATTATGTCAACCAGAAAGATGATACATAATTGTATTAAATTAAACTGAGTATTTCCTTTTTCTAAATATTTTCTGTTTTGAAATTTATGAATTATTAAGTTGTGTGTTTATAATATCCTAAAACTCCATGATAATTTTCATCCAGTATTTAAAATTTACTGTCATTATACTAATATTAAAAATTTCAACTTTATATTTATGAGAGTAATCAAGGGACACTTGAGATTTAATGAAAAAATATTGTTTATGAAAGTATGAGAAACATCTAGACTGATATTTTTAGTTTCTCTTTTGTTAAACATTTCTTTTCTCATACAGTCTTAGGGTTTCTCTTGCCATGAAGAGACATCATGACCATGGCAATTCTTATAAAAGTAAAGCATTTGACTGAGGTGATTTACATTTTTAGAGATTTATTTTGTTATTATCATGATGTAACATGATAATAAACAGAGATGGTACACCTTGATATGCAGGCAACGGGAAGGATTTGTCTCACTGAGCATGGCTTTAGCGTATATGTATGAGAACTCAAAGCCTGATTCGACAGTGACACACTTTCTCCAATAAGACCAAACTTACTCCAACAAGGCCACACCTCCTAATAGTGCTGCTCCTATTGGGGGACATTTTCTTTCAACCCATCGCACATACACTATAATCTAGATACAGTTTTCTCTTCCTGTACGGCTCCCAGTTCCTCCCCACCTCATCTCCTCTGGGTTCATCCCTTTCTGTGTCCCTTTAGAAAATAACAGGATTTTAAATGATAACAACAAAACATAAAATAAATATGGTAAGATAAAACAAAGACCATCATAACAAAGTAGAGAAAGCCAAGCCAACAGAAAATAAAAGAGGCACAAGAATCAGGGGCTCATTGGCCCACACATTCAGGATTTTTATTAAAGTACTGAGCTGAAAGCTTTAGCATGTATGCAGAAGTCCCGGGGAAGACCCATTTAGGCCCTGTCATTGCTGCTTCAGCCTCTGTGAGCACATATGGATTTTGCTTAGTTGTTTCAGAGGGACTTCTCCTAGTGCCCTCCATCCCCTCTGCTTCCCCTATTACTTCTTCCTCCTCTTTCACATGGTTTCCTGAGCTCCTGGGGAAGACATCTCCCTCTGCAGAATGTCTGGCAATGGGTCTCGGCATGTGTTACCATTTGCTGTAGGAGGAAGTCTCCCAGACAATGACTGAACAAGGCACTAGTATATTAGTATAGCAGAATATCATTAGGGGTCATTTCGTTACTTTCTATTGCCCTAAGTGTCTATAACACCAATCCAGTGCCCTTCAGTTCTAGCCATCTCTTCCCTAATTCCCTCCCTCAAACCCTTTCCCGATCCCCCAGTTCTTGTCTTCCCCCGTCTGCTTCAGGCTCCATTCCTCCCATAAAATTTGCTCTTTTTTTCCCTCCCAGGCAGATCCACGTCTTCTCTTTAGTTCCTCTCTGAGTGTGGTCATTTGAAAAGGTGGACTCATGTGTTTGAATGGCCCATAGAAAGTGGCAGTATTAGGAAGTGCGGCCTTTGGAGTAAGTACAGCCTTGCTGGAGAAAGTGCGTCACCGTGGGGGAGGCTCCGAGTTCTCAGAAACTTGAATTATTTGTAGAACATTCATCTTCTTTAGCGCCATGCCTGCCTGAATGCTGCCATATTTCCTGCCATGATGATAATGGACTTATCCTCTAAAACTGTAAGCTAATGCCAAAGAAATTTTTTCTTTTATGAAAATTGTCATAGTCATGGTGTTTCTTGACAGAAAAAAAAACTAAGACACTGGGTCTATGGATTGTAGCCTGGTTATTGTTTATTTAGCTGCTAAGATCCAGATGAAATAAATAAATACATATCACATTTATCTTTCTGGGTCTAGATTACCTCATTCAGGATTTTTTAAATAATTATATTCATTGACTATAAATTTAATGAAGTCAGTTTTTAAAGATGTAATACTCCATTGTGTAAGTGTACCACATTTTCTTTATCCATTTTTTTATTCAATTGAGGGGCATCTATGTTGCTTCCAATATCTAGCTTTTATAAATAGAGAATCAACAAACATGATTGAGAAAGTATCTCTGTGGTAAAATGTAGTGTCCTTTGGGTATATGCCAAGAGTGATACATCTGGGTCTTGAGGTAGAACTTTCTGAGAAACTGCCATATTAAATTCCTTAGAGCTTGTTCAAGTTTGCGCTCTCACTGGCAATGGAGGAGAATTCTCCTTGCTCCACATCTTTACCAGCATGAGCTGTCATTTGTATGATTGTGATAGATGTAAGATGTCTACACAGTTTTGATTTTCATTTCCCTAATGACTAAGGATGTTTCTATTTTAGTGTTTCTCAGCTATTTGGGTGTTTTCTATTGTGAATTCTCTGTTTAGATCAATACCCCAATTTTAATTGAGTTATTTGGGTTTTGATAACAGTTTTCTTGAGTTCTTTATATAATTTGGATACTTGCCTTCTATCAGATGTGGAGTTGATAAAAATCTTTTCCAATCTTGTTTGCTATTGCTTTGTCTGAATGATGGTATCCTTTTCCATGCGGTACCTTTTCAGTTTCATGAAGTTCTATTTATTATTGATTGTAGTGCCTGAGTTGTGTCCTGTTCAGAAAGTCTTCTCCTGTGCCAATGAGTTCAGTGATTTTTTCCTACTTTCTCTTCCATCAGGTACCATGTACCCAGTTTTATGTTGAGTGCTTTGATGCATTTGGAGTTGTTTTGTGCAGGGTGATAAGTATGGATCTATTTTCATTATTCTATATAAGATACCCAGTTTGGCCAGCACCATCTGAGAAGATTCTGTTTTATCTACTGTGTATTTCTGCCTTCTTTACTAAAGATGAAGTGTCCATAGCTATGTGGGCTTTTGTCTAGGTCTTCAGTTTGATTTCACTAGTCAGCATATCTGTTTTTATGCCAACATTATGCTGTTTTGATTTGTAGCTTTGTAGTATAGCTTGATATCAAGACTGGTGAGAGTTCCTGCAGTTTTCTAATTATTCAGAATTCTTTTAGCAACTCTATTGTGTGTGTGTGTGTGTGTGTGTGTGTGTGTGTGTGTGTATATATATATATGTGCATGTGTATGTCTGTGTGTGTATTTCCACATAAAGAATTGTCCTTTCAAAATCTGTAAAAAATAAAAGTTTTAGAATTTTTATAAGGCTTGCATTGAATCTGTAAACTTCTTTTGGCAGGATGACCATTTTTATGAATACTACAAATACATGAGCATTAGAGAACTTTTAATTTGATATTTTTTCAAAGACATGATATTTTATCACATAATATTGTCTCATTATCAGCTTGCAGTAGTTACACATGGTTCTACTACTGCCTCAATTGCTGACTGTATCAGCATCCCCATAGATATACAACTATCATTATCTAAGTGTCTATCCTTTTATTTTACAAATAAATACTGGGAAGCTAGATGCTAGGTGGGAATCTGGCAGCTCAGAGAGACAGAAAAGGCAGCTGTGTGACCTTCCACCTTAGTCATTGCTTCAGAAAGAGAGTTTTCTCCTACTCGGCTTCAAACAAAACATCCTCCAACAAGATGTTCCTTCCTTGTACTTTCTGAACTTCTCTTTGGTCACCTTCTGGCTTCTCCTCACACTCTGGTTTCCTGCTCTTCCTTTCAACCTAAACTTGATTTTACTCAGTGCAATCCCTAATCCTGGATTTATACTGTGATCAAATATCCCCTTTTGTGTCTAAATAAAAATGAAGGTTTCAACTATAATACAGTAAAATTATTTACAACAATAAAGCTATTTTGTGCCAAGCTTTCTACAATGTCCAGCTTAGTTATGTTTTTGCAGTATTTGTATTAATTATTTCTGAATACAATGTTTTGTCAGTCTCATATGAACTCAGTGATGTGAATATCCTAAGCAGTTTGTAGTCTGAAGCTGATATTAGTGTGGTGTTTTTCAGCTTAGTGGCATTAATTACCACAGTCCAGGTAGTATTAGTCATGGCAGGACTACATCATCTTTCTGGAGAACTCAAAGGTGTTCATTGTTTGTGCAGAAACTGGCAGCAGAAAAAGGTTGGAGGGGAGTAATGTCACTTAGCCAATTTACTCCTTTTCCTGGGACAATTCTTCTTGATTATCCATCCATTTTCTTTAGATGTCTCACTTGTCCAGTGGCCTCCACATTTACTAGTTAGTTGGATGCTTTTGTTCTCATGGAAAGACAAAAACAAAACCCAACCCCAACTCTAACTTAGGGGAGTTTCCTTCTTGGCAGATTATATTTTTCTTAGGGAAAAATGGTTTTTAGCAACAGAAAGCTATTATCTTTTAATTTAAAAAATTCCTCTGAAAATTTGGAACTAAACATATCTTAGTATGTTGTAAAATTATCCTTTTGTACATTGTGAAGAAATGTCACTTGGATTGATTTAATAAAAAGCTAAATGGCCAATAACTAGGTAGGATTTGGGGGCAGAGAAAACACTGAAAAGAAGAAAATAATAATAATAATAATAATAATAATAATAATAATAATAATAATAATAATATTCTCAAGTGATAATTTACCAAAAAAATGTCTTACAGGCATGAATTTTTAAAAATATTTTTTAACCATATGTCTTAATTCATGTTAGAATGTTACATTGTAAATTGCCAAAAAGCTCAGAGGTCATCATGAACATCAGCTTTTGAATTTTCTTCTTTTTTGTTAATTTTGTTTTATTTTTTTATTAAAAAATGTCATTTTTATCTATGTAACCCCCTGCTCCTCCTCCCAATCCCTCCCAGTTAGCCTTCAGGCTTTTCCTTCCACATCCATCCACACCCTCCCTCCAAAGGGCAAGAAGTCCCAAGGTGGGTCAGCTCAGCATGGCACATTCACTCCAGGCAAGTCCGATTTCCTTATCCCAAAGTCAAGACTGGGTCAGGTGTTCCTCTGCAGGGAATGGGCACCAAGGTGCCAGCTCATACGCAGGAACACAGTCTGATCCTAACCCTTGACGCTCCACATATTGCCCATCCCAATTGACAGTTGCCTACAATTGGAGGGCCTAGCTCCTTTTCTCAATGGATCTCCAGTGTCTGTTCTTGATTCAGTGAGCTCCCCAGAGCTCCAGCCAGCCATCATTGTGGGAATTTTCCTCATAATCCCTATTCCCTTGCTCATACAGACTCTCCTCCCCTGCTCTCAGCTGAACCAGGACCTCTGCCCAGTGCTCAGTCATGGATCTCTGCCTCACTTCTATCTTTGTTGGATGTAGGTTCTGTGATGACACTTAGGGTGGTTATTCATTTGATTAGAGGGGAATTCCTGTTTCTTTTTGACTTTTTTTTTAATTTTAAATTTTTTTCCACACCCACCATGACTCCCCCTCCCACCCCTCACTGATGCCAAGTCCTTGGAAAGCTGAGGTAAGATCACATGCTCCTTCAATTCCCCTGACTCAGCCTTTACCACCGAAGAGAAGGCTTCCTTCCTGTTCCCTTTTAAGCAGTAAAGATGAACTGCCTCTATCTGGCCAGATAGCTTAAGGTCTTTGGAGAAGCAAACATCCACTACAATCAATAACATTATTATGCTTACTTAAGGATCTTGACACTAAAGGATGTAGAAGATTTATTTACATAACTGTCTAGTATTATCACTGGTCAATAACTAGTGCTGAGGAATAGAAGTCATGTTGGAGATTCAACAGAACCAGG
Source organism: Phyllotis vaccarum (assembly GCA_033318265.1). Lineage (NCBI taxonomy): Eukaryota > Metazoa > Chordata > Mammalia > Rodentia > Cricetidae > Phyllotis > Phyllotis vaccarum. The sequence goes on from JARWLC010000084.1 coordinate 774,618, forward strand.
ACCAAGACTGCTCTAGAGCCATTTACTGAGTTTTTCTGGAGCTTTTTTTTTAAAGGGACAAAGACACAATTATAAACATACCCGGCAGTTCTCATCACTTTCACCATGTAGATCCAGGGGCCAAGTAGGAGCTGTTTGCACAGTGCCCTTGAAAGTGCTAAACTAGGAAAACTAATTGCCTGGATACAGCTTTCCTTAGGAGGAAGAGGCATTCCTTTTAAGGGAGCAGATTTCACAGTGTAATGTAGGAAAGTTATATAATATTCAGGCTACAGTGCAGAAAAGAGAAACATGTAGATTATAAAAGAAGATTAGATGTGTCTTGGTGTTAGGGAGTGTGAGAATGGAAGGCTTCATAATATATGGGACTGTGAACTGGAGACAATTTTCTAAATATTGTGTAATTGTGGACAGTGGTTGTATGGATATGTAACAATGCCAGTGCTCATTTGCTTATTTATACACTTTAATTGAAGGCAATGCACTTTATACAATAAAACCATCCTTACAAGATTGATAGACAATGTTAATTTACAGGAAATGTTCTGAATTCAGAATAAATAAAAGGTTTTTATTGTGTCTATGTAAGATAATGATTTTCTGTACCTCTATAATGTCTATAAATTGAGAGATGTGACCAGTAGAATGCACTGACTTTCTGAATACAGGTTTTGGGTAATAGAAAGAAACTATGACTTGAAAACTGTCTAAATAGAAGATGAATTTATGGATGTACAGAAAATTGAGAGTGAGTTAACAAACAAATCAGTGAACAAAAAGTAAACTGAAGAAACTGCCAGTGATAATGTCTGCTGTGCAGAGAACCCTTGAGTTACCCAGTCAGGTGTCTGACAGCATTATCCCACTTGTTCACTGTCATTCCTGGGTGTCAGTCCTATCTGAATCAGACCATTATTGACAAGTATTTCATTCTAAGGCTGCCTAGTGGTTTATGAGCAACCAAGTATAATTTCTTTCTAAAGTTTATTATATCGATGTGGGCATTTACTATCTTAATTCTCTTAATTAGTATCCTTTCCCTCCTTTCCTTGTGATTTTAGAAATTTATCTGAAAGAAAGCATTTCATATAATTGAATTCATTTTGAATAATTAATTCCCTAGGAGTTTACTTCATTCAAAATTGATAATGCAGATCAGTGGACACCAGGCAAATGCAGTGATGCACTGAGGAGGTTGAAAAAGAAATTCTGTCATATGGCATAAAGCCAGAGAAATTACACATATGTCAATGATACTGGGAACTCAGGGTCTCCTCCTGGGGTTTTCAGTCTCATTAATAAAAATATTTAAGAACAGATCCAAATAGAAGCTCAAAGACGAGCTTATTAGAGTTTTTTTTAAAAGCCATCCCAAGGTAGGTAACTGAGTCTTAGCCAACACCTGGAGGAGAATGAAGAAGGAAAAGCTCTGCAGTTAAAGTCAGCATAGAATAGAGGTCAAACATGTAGTGAAATCAGCCACATGTTGTGGAGGGAGACTGTAAGAAAAGAATAAGAGAATCCAAAGCATTGTTTAGAACAGAGAAGAAAGACAAGTAAAATGTATACTTTGTAGTCAGTAGGTTTCTCTGTTCCACTGGCAGGTCCCACAGCCACTTAGTCCCAAATAATCACACAAAGGCTTATATTAATTATAAGCTGCTTGGTCTATGGCTTAGCCTTATTACTTGCTAACTCTTACTCTTAAACTAACCCATGATTATCATCCATGTTTAGTCATAGAGCTTGGTACCTTTGTCTTAGTGTGTGACATTTTCATCTTTCTTCTTTTGGGTCTCGCTGGTGTCTGTCCACAGCTCTTCTGCTTGGTAGAATTCTCTTAGTCTGTTAGCCCCAGCTATAATTTCTACTGGCCAATCAGTGCTTTATTAAACCAAAGAAGTAACAAATCTTAACAGCATACAAGAACAATATCCCACATCAATACTTTTCTGACTAAGTCAAAGAATTGGGCAAATTTATAAAACTTTATGGCTGTGACTCTCTTAGCTACTGTGATAGCAGACAAGAATTCTAGGAAGGAAACATGCAATATTTTATTAGGGGAATAACTGTTCCACCAATCTCTTCAGCATGGTTTAAGGTTGAGCCCATCTTCACAGAGGTATCTTTGGTCACGTGATTGATACTGCCCAAACAGGAGTGTTAGGTCTCCACACAGGATGAGGATTTTATTCTCTTGACCAGAAGTTTTCACTTAATAGACCTTCATGCTACTTTAAAAAGAAATGTTCGTAGATTCAGATGCTCAAAATTGTTTATTACTGCTAACAAACAGTTAATAAGCATTAAAATAAGAAGTTAGCTAACAAGTATGTAGTCATTAAATTTTTTTTTCACACATTAATCTGAAAACAGACTTCTCATTATTTAATAGCCAATGACCTTATCAGTCATTTTATAATATAACACATACACTTGTTTACATCAATAGAAAATATCAAGAAATGAATTTATAAATAATAATGCAATATATATTTTAATAAATTACTGGTTTGTTTTTAAATGTTTACTTTTCTGCGATGTTTAAATGCTTAGAAATAAGATATAATTTACTTAAATTCTACATTATTTTGTAAAAGTTCATACAGAAAAAGAAAAGAACTATTGGCCAAACAACACAATCTTTGTATATGACACTAATTAAGTTTTTCTGTAATTTTAAATGATGATACATGAATATGAAGTAATAGAAAACAAATAAGAGACAAGAAAGGTACAGCCTTCACAAACAAGTACCAGACCTAGTCGTGTATGTTTGTATCTAATTATTTTTAAACTGTATGGCATTTTTTTAGTTTAAATGTGGACTCCATGCAGTTCTGCTAGAACAATTTTGTGGGCATGTGCTGGAACAAGATAGCTCTTGCTCAAAAAAAAAAAAAAAAAAAAAAAAAAAAAAAAAAAAAAAAAAAAAAAAAAAAAAAAAAAAACCAGAGATATGCCCTGGTGGCAACATATCACATGTTCTTTCTGTTCAGCCAGTGAGGTTCCCAGTTTTCCTCTGACATTATTTAATCTGTTAACCATGATGCATCAGAATCTTCCCTTCTTAACTGTTTTCTTATTTCTGCTCCCTTTCTTCCAGTGCCCTATGACATTTGTTGTTTCAGAAGTATTTTGGAGGAATTGAATGACAATAACTCTACCTATGTAACCTTCTACAGGCTAATGAGGAACATAGTCTCTGCCCCTCCCTCATCATCAAATACATCTCTCCTGTCCATTTTTTGAAAAGGAGACTCCAGTTCAAGTTCAGGCTTTCTTGTGCTAGCAACTGGGTGACTGCTGTGTAGGCAAAGCACTTTTATTTGTAGAAATTTTTGGATTTTAGGTGCAAAATTAAGTTTGAAATACAGGGAATCAAATCATAAGCCATAATCGAAATTATAAGCACTGGAACCACCAAGCCTATTATTCTTCACAGCCAGCTTCTCATGGTAGAACTGGAAATAAATAACACAAAGAAGCCAGTTGAAAAGTAAAGTGTATTTAATACAAGTTACATTGAGCAACACAAATTCAAAGAAGGTTTTTTTTTTTTTTTGGTTAAACATATATTTAGGTGTATATGTTAATGGCATGCACATTCATACTAAAATGAATTTGTGCATGAATGCACAAATTATGCAAAATTTTTGAATGAAGAGGTACAATTAGAATGGGCATTTAAAATAAAATGATTGAATTGAAATTATGACTTGCTTAGTGAGTGAGCTTACAGGTAAGTGGTATTCTTATTATTGTTGTAATATTGGTCATGCACAGGTTTAAAAATATTTATTATTACTGGTGTTTACATACATGTACTTATAGATACATGTATTGGAAAAGTTAATGTGTACTAAGCCTACATTATTATCTTATTAGAATATTTACCTTCTCTTAAATGGAAAGAACAAAAATGGGGTTCTATAAGTTAGGTAAAGAAATCAGGACAAGAATATTTACAATGAAAAGAGTTTTACAGTATAGTTTATTTTTTCAGAACTACTTATTGTTTTCATTCTCATGAAAGCTCAACAGGTTCCAATGATAGGAGCATACTTACATTCTGGTATGTTCATTATTTACTACAAAGCAAGTAAATTTTTTCCCCATAAACTCTCTGCTGAACAGTACCTTCCTCAGAGCAGTCTTCATGGCTTCATTCCTCAGACTGTATATTACAGGGTTGAGTGTTGGGGGTAGTACTGTGTAAAAGATAGAGACCAACAAATCTAAAGCAGTTGGAGAGTCTGAAGTTGGGTTTAGATATGCACAGTAGCCTGTGGAAAGAAACAATGAGATAACAAGTAGGTGGGGCAGGGAAGTAGAAAGGACCTTAGACCGTCCTTCAGCAGAGGGTATTCTGAAAACTGTGGAGACTATGTGGACATAGGAGAGGACAATCCCAATGAAGCAGACAAAGCATATTACAGACAGAAAACCAATTGCTCCCATTACTACAAGGTAATCATTGGAGCAAGAGAGCTTGAGCAACTGGGGGACATCACAAAAGAACTGGTGGATTATTTTGGCCCTACAGAATCTGATAGAGAATGTAGTTGCTGTGTACAAGGTTCCTGAGATGCCTCCACTTAGCCATACTGCTGCCACAGCCCACATGCACTTCCTGGGATTCATGATGACCTCATAGTGCAGTGGGAGGCAGATGGCCACATAGCGGTCATAAGACATCACTGTGAGAATGGCCACCTCAGCAGCAGCCAGTAATATAAAAAAGAAAACTTGCAGAACACACTGGCCATATGAAATGTAGTCATTATCCATCAGGGAATTGCCAATAGACTGGGGAACCGTGACAGAAAGGGATGAAATGTCCAGAAAGGAAAGGTGCTTCAGGAAGTAATACATTGGAGACTGGAGCTGTAGATCCAGGGTTGTGATGGTGATAATGATGAAATTACCTGCCAACCCCAATAGATATGTCACCAAGAAGAGTAAAGCATGCAAAATCTGTAGCTCACGTTTGTTTGAGAATCCCATGAGAAGGAACCCACTACCTGTGGTTATGTTTGTAGCAGTCATTTTGAGAACAGAAGTTGTGAGAGCAGCTAGAGATAAAAATATAGTAAATGCAGTAGAAACAAGTTATGTATTTGTGAGATATTATTTTCAGTGACTAATGTGTATTAACACAATTTGTCACTTGTGTCCTGGATATGGAAACGTCAGGCATTAAGTTTAGATTTCTCACAGCTGTGGTGCTTACAGTTTGTATCAGAGAAGCAGTTCTTAGAGACGGATAAAAATGTAGGCCAATCAGTGGTGCTGTCAAAAGAAAAAAAGGTTTGTTACATTAAAAAAAAAATCAAAATTTTCTATTCACAGGCAAACTCCATTGCATTATTTTAAAACTATCAATGTAAATATAGTGACATTTTGATAAAAGAATTTTGGTCTCAGGCTATACAGATACTTAGTGGTTAGAAGTATTTGTTTGCTCTTACATAGGACCCAAGTTCTGATCCAAGTACACATGTCAAGAGTCTCACAACAACCTTTAATTCCAGCTTCAGAAGATCGAGTGCCATCCTATAGCCTCAACAATAATAAATAATTTTGATCTCTTGCTTACTTTTTTATAGTGTTGTATTTTAGTAGTTCATGAATAACTCTGCAGAGGAAATACAATTTCTAAACTTGAAACTCGGTTTATTTTACCAAATTTCATTATTTTCAGCTCAGAAAGAAATCAGATTTTCTTTTTGGCTCATTGCTAATCTTTGTAGGAGAGAGTTAGCCAACTATTCTCCTCTCTCCAAATGTTTATTGGGACATGAGGCTGACTAGTGGTTTTTAGAGATCTTTATCTTCTGACTGTGAGTTTCAACAGCTACTGTGACAAGTGGTCAGTCTTCTGTGGTGTTGTTTAAATATAATAAAATCTCTTTAGGTAATTGCTTATGACCAACTTCAAAGTGATATTTGGGAGACTTCTAAGCCTTTGGGGCAGCAATTTGCTCTATAAGTCAATCTACGAATAGTTTTCCTCCAGCTAATACATTTTTTAGTGACAGCTCTTTCTCACATCATTTTGTAAGTAGTCAACTTGATATGTAAGCATTCCATTTCTGTACCTCACCACCTTATAGAGTTCATTCAGTTTTGACTAGTATGAAATGGCTGTTAGTTCCTAGCCATGTTGGGAGAAATCTTCAATCAGTCACTGGGAGGCAATAGCAGGAAATCATGACAAGATCTACCTGTGCTACACAGTGAGATCTTATGAAAAGGGTCAAGAGGCAAAGGAGAGAAGAAAGAATAGATAATTATGTTAACTAAATATTTCATTTTAATTTTAGCAGCTAATTTTGAAAGTTTTTTAACCGCTTATTCTTTTTATTTGAGTCACACATTCAGTATTTCTAGAATTCTCTCAAATTTGTTGACTTTATTTTCTCAAACAATAAAATGGAAATCAGGGGGGATTGGAGATGAGAGCTATGTTTCTAACACAGCTTCTCTTTTCTGTTGTCTTGTTTTTCTTTCCCATTTTTTAAACAGTACATTATAATGTGTGTCTGATTTTTATTTTTGTTCACTTTACACTTTAATCTGTAACTGTTATACACATAGCTACATCAGACAATTAATATGCCTTGATTACAAGACAAATACTATGCTAAAGTCCATTCTAAACAGGCCCTTATTCAAACAAAGCAGTTTATTTTTGGCAGTATTTTTAAAAGATTTTTATTATTTTTGTGTACATTGGTGTTTTGTCCATATGTATTTTGGTGTGAGGAGCCAAATTCACTGAAACTGTAGTTACAAACAATTATGAGTTGCCATGTGGGTCCTGGGAATTGAACTGAGGATCTATGGAAGAGTAGTCAGTACTCTTAGGGGCTGAGCCATCTTTTCAGCCTGGAGGTAAGTACTTTAGTCTTTATTTTTTGTAAGAAATTATTTTCAGAATATTACATACTAGTATGTTATTAATAATAACAGTTAATACATAAAAATTAAGATGTGAATTACTTGAAATGCCCATGAATTCTTTCCTGTAATGTCTATAAATGTGAATGAAATGGATGCAGAAATATTGGGAGAATAGTTGCAATAACTGGACATTAGAAGAAATGTTTTAAAGAAGTTTCTCATTAATGAACATGTATAATGTTTTTCTGTTCTAATATACTATTTTTAATGATATCTTTTTGTGATAAGCTTTAAAAAGTTAAATCTATGAATTTATTAGTCTATTGAGAAATTTCCATTAATTGACAATTTATTAATCTTATTAATCTGTTCATTTCAATGAGGTAAGCTTCCTCTCTGTTTACAATGACAATTATATGTTAGAAATGTTATGAGGTGCTGTCAGAATTTCTATAAAATCTCCCATCTCAGTTTGAAAAACTTACCCCAATTGTGTCTGTATGTGTGCAGGCTGATCAGCATCCTGTTAAATGCTCACTGTCCTCAGGCTTAAAAACAAACCAACAATGAAACACCATACATAGTTTTCCTTCAGGGAAGGTCATTTCCATTTTGGGGTGAAGTGTTGAAGAATGGATCTTTAAAACTGGAAGCCTGAATTTAATGACAAAAATCTCTAATTCTTTGCCTACAGGAACTTAGGGCCATTGGAATTTCCACATAAAGGTGAAAGAGGAAGGTTAAGGTTTTGCTTCCAGCTCAGTCTTTTTAAATTCTCAGCTCAGAGAGCTGACAAAGAGTCTCCACCCCACACTGAGCAGCCCTGCTTGAAGGTCTCAGGAGACTTCCAGGAAATTACATTTTGATAAGCTTCTAGGAGAATTTCTTGTGATGATCTCCACACCACAGATAGAGAGCTGTTGAGCAGCAAAAGTGAACATATCTGAGAAAATTTAAGCATTTATAAAAATATTTAGTTCTCAAATGACAAATGTCCTGGAAAAGTTATTGTAATTCTTATTTTTATCTGTGAAATTGAAGCCTACATATGGAATTCTAGATTTCAGATACATACATTGGTCATCCACTCTGACAACTCAGTCTCATAAAAATATGGAAAAGGAGATCTTAAAATCTACATAAACTTCCTATGCCCAGTTAACATTTATTGTTAACATTTAATAAAAATCTTATTAGTAATTACAAAATAAGAAAGCTCACATTATTGTTTAGGTAATTTGCATTAGCTTAAGTATGTTTATAAAAGATACTATATACTATATATATACTACAAGATAGTAAATTTTCATAAACAATTATGACCATCTGATTTATGTTTTATATCATTGCTGCCAATATTTAATTTGGGATAACTGTGGGCTAAGTATAATAATTATATAGTCATTATATTTAAGAAGTCACATGGCATTTCTCTCAAAGATTAATCACAGTCTGTAAAAAATTCCACTTAAGATCATGAAATCTTAAAAATGTGTTTTGAATGTCTATTTGGAAGCAGGTTTTTTTTTTTCATTTTGTCTCCATTATAAACGGGACTTATGCCTGGGCTTTAAGACTCTATAACTAACACTTTTGCAAAAGTACATTGTTATATTTTTACTAAATGTGAATAGACAATACAACAAATATCAGCAAGATCAATATTTTAAATATGGAATTCTGTCATTTTTTTCTATAAAATTAAAGAGACATAGAATTAATACTGAAAAATGTAAAAATTTTGAATATTGTCAAGTTCTTTTATCATATTACTATGGTATTTTATGATACTTTCAGCCTCACTTCCTACTTCCAACATGAAGATTTTTTTCTGTATTTTTGTGTTTATTAAAAAAGATTACTTTATCATATAATATATTCTGATTACAACTTCCCCTCTTTCTTCCTCTCTATTCCTCTCCCCTCCCTCCCACCTGTAACTACTCCCTTTCTCATTGGGAAAGAGCAGACTCGCATTGGAGTTGAACAAGACAAACAAACAGAAGGAAGTGAGTCCAACAAAAGGCACAAGAATGAAAGACCCTCTGTTCACACACCTTAGAATCCCATAAAAACACTACACTGGAAGCCATAATCTATACACAAAAGATCTTTTGTAGTCTGGTACAGGCCCTGCACATTCTGCTTCAATCTCTGTGAATTCTTATGAAGGTTACTCATGCTGATTAGACCATGTTTTCCTGGTGTTCTTTATCCCCTCTGGCTCTTAAGCTCTTTTCCCTTCTCTTTGATAGGATTCCCTGAGGTCTGAGGAAAAGTATTTGATAGATAACCCATTTAGGATTGGTTGTTCCAAAATATATGAGCCTGAGCCATGGGCTGAACAGTTTGTAATTAATATAAGCCTCTGAATAATGTGGGATGTCTGTCTGTCTGCTATGAATTATCATTGGTTAATAAAAAAAAAATGTTTTGGCCTATGGCATCTTAGAAGCAGGCCAGAAATCCAAGCATGAATAAAGGGGAAGCAGGGTGGAGTCAGACAGAGATGCAATACAGTTGCCTAAGGAACAGTATGTAAAGAAATTCAGGTAAGTCATGGTCCACATGGCAAGACTTGATTAATGGAAGTGGGTTGAATTAAGATGAGAGAGCTAGCCAGCATTAAGCTCTAGCCATAGGTCGAAGAGCATGTTATTAAGATAAGTGTCTGAGTTAATTTTTGGGGCTAAGCAGCTGTGTGCAAGTCTGGATCATGGGGCTAGGCCAGGCCAGAAACTCGTACTACTCATATTTTATAAGTGGCTGCAAAACCGCCAGTGGGAGAGCTTCGTCTGGACCTACAGGCCCAGACAGGACAGAAAACTGCCAGCTATACATTGTGCTCACTGTCAGACAAAGGAAAAGCTTTAAAAAGATTCTGAACACACAGAAACAGAGCCACACTTGGCTTTTCTAGTTTCACAGTCTCATTCCAGCAGTAGTTCAGAGACTCCTAGCAGCTACCTGGGAGATGTATCAGGCTGCATGGCTGATTTCCTGCAGTCTCTCTCATGGACTTCTGTACTAAGAAGCTTCTCCCAGCACTGCTAGCAATTTTGAGAGCATTAGCTATGAGCTTAAAAACATAGCTCCATGCTACTTAGTATTGCTTCCCAGAGTTGAGGAGGTAAGTATGACTCTACTATGTTGAAATATCAAGTAGGGCAAAGCTAGCAGTCAAGGTTAATAGTCGTACAGTTTAAAAAATGATTAAATATATGCAATGAAATAGATTAAGATGAATAAAATCTTCTAAACAGGTTACAGTGTGTGTAAAATTGTATAAAGGCTTGAAATAGAAAGAAAAAGAGTATAGGTACTTACATAAAGAAATGATAGTTTTTTTAAAGTCTTTAAAGAGTAAAAATGATACAAAAATAGCTATGTAAAGATGGAAAATACACAGAGTCTGGATCACATATATTATGGTGTTTATTTAAAACTCTTTAACAGAATTTTATATTTCAGCTACACCTTCACAGTTGGGGCCATGGGAGAGGTTTGAGTGAACTTATTAGTGAGGGTTTGGTGAAAAGAAAAACAGGGAGAAAGTAATATAATTTTATTTAAATTAATAATCTATCAAGAAAACAAAAACTGATTCTTCCCTGGATGCCTTTCCACATCTTTTAGCACGTAGGTATGAATCTAAGGAAATACTTTCAAAATCTTTGTGCTGGTAATATTTTGATAATAAGTAATAAATAAATTTTGGGTTTGGGTACTGTCTTAGCTAGGTTCTTATTGCTGTGAAGATACACCATGACCATGGCAACTCTTATCAAAGAAAACATTTAATTGGGGCTGGCTTACAGTTTCAGAGATTTGGTTCACTACCCTGGCAGGAAGCACAGCAGCATGCAGGCAGACATGGTGCTGGAAAGGACTTGAGTGTTCTGCATCCAGATCAGCAGGCAGCAGAAAGTGACAGCTTGAGCATCTGAGACCTCAGACTCCACCTTTAGTGATCACTTCCTCCAATCTACAACTCCTAAAAGTGCCACTCTCTATGGGCATATGGGGTCCATTTTTATTCAAACCACCATAGATTATCCAAAACATCACTAGAATACAGAAGTTTTAATATTAATAAGCTATCAACTTTTTCTATACTTACTATAATTACTATAAAACTCAAGTGGATCTTGACTTTTTTATAAAATTAAGCCAGTTTAATATTTTTCAGTGTGACTCAATAACTTTATAATTATAAAAATATGAAAAAATTATAGTAAGATAAAGAATAAAAATTGAAAATAATACAATTAAAATTGTTGAAGAGTAAATGTATTCCAACAAGTATTACATTTATATTATGCATTCAACGGGCATTATAGCGAATCTATATAGGGATATACAGTAAGACATTCAAATTTGTTCCAATACTTTAATTTATAGTTAGATATCAATTGAAATGGGTACTTGAATTTGCAAGTTCCAGTGGTCCTGATTACTTCTCTGGTACATGGACATGTATGTGTGTAGGATCACTTTTTTATTACTATAATATTGTTCACGAGCAGGTTTTCAAAGCATATACTGTGACTGTTAATGAGCCTGTGTTATATGTGATGGGTGCATAAGGAAGAACTGTGCATATATTGCTAGATTATTGTTTCTTGTTGGAACTTGAAAAACAAAAATTATTTCAAAGACTTTGGTATTCTTTACCAAATGGAGAGTTTCTATAAAGACAGCTATATTATATACTCAATTTACAAAACAATGTCAGAAGAACTTGCAGCTAATGTAAGTCTTATTTATGATGAATGTAGATACTAACAAGACAATGGTGTTTTGCCAGTAAATTGTGCTGTGCACCCAAGAGGAACTTCTTCAGAGCTTCCCTCATGTCCTCATTCCTTGGACTGTATATTAAAAATTTGAATGTTTGAGATACTATTGTATAAAAAATTGCATGAAGTCACAAACAGTTGGTCAGTTTGAATTTAATTTTAAATTGCACAGACGCCAATGAAGAGAGAGAGAGAGAGAGAGAGAGAGAGAGAGAGAGAGAGAGAGAGAGAGAGAGAGAGAGAGAACAGAGAAACAGAGGAGTTGGGGCAGGCAGGTATTGGTATTGTCTGAGGATCAGCCTCAGAAGCCCGGGTTTAAAGGGAATTCACAGAGTTCGCACTTGCTAAGACATTTTTATCTCAGGGGGTGAGGGAAAATGACACACTCTCTTGATGTAATGGTTTCCTTCAGACCTTCTTTTGTATTCTAATTCTGAGCTCTGTATTCTCTTATCTCTCTCCAGAAATGTCCCTTCTGTCTGTCTTAATGTTTTCCTCCTAATTCTCTTATTCTTGATACTTTCTTTTACTATTTTTCCTTATTCTCCCATTTTAGATGTTTTTTCTCCTAACTCTTGGTGTTTTTCTTCTAAATCTCTCCTTGATTTTTTTCTACCTCGTTTTAACTCTCTTATTCTTGATGTTTATCTTTTAACTCATTTTAAGTCTTTCTTTCACCTTTTCCTTACAGCTTATGTACTCCAGCAAAGTCTGCCAGGAAATATAAACATTGCAATGTAGTTACGTTCTGTTTTTCAAGTGAATGATTACAGTGAATACAAGTTAAAATAAGAGCGTGCTTTTAAAATATCTCTTACATGATTAAAACTTTATGAACTACATATGAAAACAAATTACCTCCAAGAACCCATGTACATTCTTACCCAAGCAACATATTATAGATTAACAGAGTATAAGAAAGCTAGATATTCTCTTACTGACAGGCTACATGTTGCAGTTCCAAAAAAGGACCAATTACTATGTTATTTATCTTGAAAAGTAATCTTATAAGGAATTTTAAAGAAATCACAAACCTAAACTTTTATACATAAAAACAGTCAGCTGTACTTTAAAATTTTAGAGTGTATACCCACTCATCAATAGCTCTTTATATCAAAAGATCGAGGGCAAAAGTATTACAAGCAATTAATCTTCAGTTTTGGTCACCAATCAATCCTAGGAAGAAGGTTCTATCAGCTAATAATAACTGGGTGGCTTTGTTCTTATTCCCTGACCATTCAAGTTCCTCATTCAAGTATGTTTCTTCCTAAAACCTTAGACTGTCTTTTGGGGGTTTTCACCTTATAGCTATTTAACAAAAGCATACAATGTGATCTTAAATTATCTTCAAAGCGCTATTTCTACTATGACACAATCAAAAACCTGAGAAGACACCTCCTGAAATTAGGATTAAAAGAATTTAAACTAGCCGGGCTACTGGAACCCAATTGTTTTTCTTAATCACTAACGTAAGCTGCAGTTTATATGTCTCCTCAATGGAAACTCATGTATTCTAGCTGTGTGACACTTTTTGTTTATATTTATATCATCAAAACTCTATTTAAACTAAAATTATTTTTATTTTTATCAAATCAACCATAACGGTTAGGAAGAAATCATTGTAATAATAATCCACAGGTAAAAATGCCCAGTAGAACAGAAGGTACTGTAGTCTCTTAAAGAATTTTTAAAAAATTTTACATACAAGCCACTGTTTCCCCTCTCTCCACTTCTACTCCCCTCCACTTTCTTCCACACCCCCACCACTCCTCATAGGGGCTAAGGCCTCCCTTGAGCAGCCAATACAGGCTGGCATACCAAGTTGGTGCAGGAACACCTCCTACCCCTGCACCAAGGCTGAGTAAGGCATCTCACCACAGGGAACGTGCTCTAAGAAGCCAGCTCTTGTACTCAGATTAAGTCCTGTTCCCATTGCCATGGGTCCCACAAACATATCAAGCCACACAACTGTCACCCACATTCAGAGGGCCTAGTTCCATCCCATGCAGGCTCCCAAGCTGTCAGTCCAGAGTCCATGAGTTCCCACTAGCTGAGGTCAGCTGTCTCTGTGGTTTTTCTCCATTATGACCTGGATATCCCTTGATCCTATAATCCCTCCTCTCTCTCTTCAACTGAATCCCAGGAGTTTGGTAAGTGCTTGGCTGTGAGTCTCCACCTCTGCTTCCGATGTAGGTTCTATGATGACAATTAAGGTAGTCACCAATCTGACTACAGGAAAAGGCTGGTTCAGGCACCCTTTCCACCACTGCTAAGAGTCTTAGATGGGGACCTCCTTGTGGGTTCTTGTGGGTTTCTCCAGAGCCAGGTTTCTCCTGAACCCCATAATGGTTCCCTATGTCAGGATGTGGGTTTTTGTGGATTTCCCCAGAGCCAGGTTTCTCCTGAACCCCATAATGGTTCCCTATGTCAGGATGTGGGTTCTTGTGGATTTTCCCAGAGCCAGGTTTCTTCTTAACCTCATAATGGTTCCCTATGTCAGGATGTGGGTTCTTGTGGATTTCCCCAGCGTCAGGTTTCTCCTGAACCCCATAATGGTTCCCTGTGTCAGGATTTTTCTTTCACTGCTCTTCCTCTTCTTCCCTATCCCAACTGAGTCAACTCAAACCCTCATGTTCCCACCCCCATCTCCCCTCTAATATTCCACCTCAGTTTACCCTGGAGATCTTAATCATTTTCCCTTCATGGGGTGATTAATGTGTATGCCTCTTAGGGTCTTTCTCTTTACCTACATTCTCTGGGGTTGTGAATTGTTGTCTAGTTATCCTTTGCTTTGCATTAATATCCACTTATGAGTGAGTACATACTGTGTTTGTCTTTCTGAGTGAAGGCTACCACACTCAAGATGATTGTTTTCTTGTTCCATCACTTTGCCTATAAATTTCATGATGTCATTTTTTAACTGCTGAGTTGTATATTCCATTGTGTAAATGTACCACATTTTCTTTATCTTTCCTTCACTTGAGGGAAATTTGTGTTTTTTCTAGATTCTGAATATTATGAGTAATGTTAATATGAACATAGTTGAACAAGTATCCCGTAGTGTGGTAGTGTGGTTGACAATCTTTTGAGTATATGCCCAAGAGTGGTACTTCTGGATCTTTAGGTAGGTTCATTCCCAATTTTCTGAGAAACTGCCATAATGGTTTCTAGAATGACTGTACAAAAGTGCACTCATACCCACAGAGGAAGAGTGTTCCTTTTTCTTCACTTCTATCAAACGTAATCTGTCATCAGCATTTTTGATCTTAGCCATTCTGACAGGTATAAGATGGTATCTCATGCTCTTTTTATTTCAATTTCTCTGATGATTAAGAATGTTGAACTTCTTTAAATGTCTTATAGCCATTTGAGATTCTTCTTTTGAAAATTCTCTGTTTAGATTTATACCCAATTTTTAAGTGGTTCATTTGCTTTATTGACATCTAGATCCTTGAGTTCTTTATATACTTTGGAAATCAGCTGTGGAATAATGCGCTTGTACAGTGTGAAGATTTGTTACTCCTATGTGTTTAATAAAGTGTGGGCTGGTCAATATACAGGCAGTAAGTATAGGCAAGACAACTCAACTAAGAGAATTCTGGGAAAAGAGAAGAAAGAGAGCAGGTGCCAGCCAGAAGCAAGATGATATGGTGCTGGAGCTGAGAGTCTTACATCTTAATATGCTGACAACAGAAAGAGGTCTGTCTCACTGGGCATGGCTTGAGCATATAAGAGTACACAGATCCTAATTCTACAGCATAGTGGCAATTTTATTGTTACTTTCTACTGCAGTAGGTTTCTATACCACCCATTAAATGCCCTTCAATTTTAGCTGTCTCTCTCCTCATTTCCTTCCTCAATCCTTTCTGCCTCCTTCTATTCTCCTGTTCTTGTTTCCTCCTGCTTCCCCAGGCTCCATTTTACCTATAAAATCTATTTTATTTTCCTCTTCCAGGCAGATCCATGCCCTTAGTCCCCTTTTCAATAATTATTCTCCATGAGTGTAGTCATTCGAGTAGTTGGACTTATGTGTTCGAATGCGTAGCCCATAAGAAGTGGCAGTACTAGGAGGTGTGGCCTTGCTGGAGAAAATGTGTCACTGTGTGTGTGTGTGTGTGTGTGTGTGTGTGTGTGTGTGTGTGTGTGTGTGTTGAGGTCTAAAAAGAGTTATTTCACTCCCTACTGCTTGAAGATAAAGATGTATCCTGAGGTCCTTCTCCAGCACCATGCCTGCCTGCCTGCCGCCATGTTTCCCATCATGATAATTATGAAGTAAACCTCTGAAGCTGTAAGCAAGTACCAGTGAAATTTTTTGTTCATAAGAGCTGCCATGGCCATGATGTCTCTTCACAGCAATAAAACTTTAACTACAACACTGGGTCTATGAATTATAGCTTGATTATCATTTACCTAGTGACTAATAACCAGGTGATATAAATGAATACATGCCATATTAAATTAAATTAAATTAACCTGTAAATTTAAAGAAGTCAGTTTTTAGAGTGCTGAGTAATACTCTATTGTGTAAATGTACCCACCACCTTTTCTTTATTTTCTATTCTATTGAATAACATCTATGCTGGTTCCAATTTCTAGCTATTATAAATAGAGAAACAATGGTTCAGCAAGTGTCCCTGTGGTAAAATAAAGTATACTAGGAGTATATACACCCAAGAGTGGTTATCTGGGTCTATATCTACCTTGAGGGTAGATATACCTTGAGATTGGTTCCAAACTTTTTGAAGAACCACCATATTGATTTTCTTAGTGGTTGTACAGATTTGCACTCTCACTGGCAATGGATGAGTATTCTCCTTGCTCCACATCTTTACCAGCATGAGCTGTAACTTGTATTTTTCATTCTGGCATGTGTAGAATAAAAATCTCAACGTAGTTTTGATTTTCATTTTACTGATGGCTAAGGATGTTTAATATTTTAGTGTTTCTCAACTATTTGGGTTTCTTTTATTGAGAATTCTCTGTTTAGATCTGTGCCCCATTTTTAGTTGATTTATTTGGTTTTTTGACATCAAATTTCTTGATTTCTTCATATATTTTAGATATTAGCCTTTTATCAGATGTGGAGTTGGCAAACATATTTTTCCGTTCTGTTTACAGATGCTTTGTCTGAATGAAAGTATCTTTTCCCATGCAATAACTTTTTTGTTTAACGAAGTCCCATTCATTGATTGTTGAACTAGTGCCTGAGTTAACCATGATCTTTTCAGAAAGTCTTCTTCTGTACCAATGAATTCAGTGCCTTTTCTCACTTTCTCTTCTATCAGGTACCGTGTACCCAGTCTTACATTGAGGACTTTGATTCATTCAGGGTTGTTTTGACAGGGTGATGAGTATGTATCTATTTTTATTCTTCTATAGGTAGAACCCAGTTTGACCAGCACCGTTTTGGAGAAGATTCTGGTTTTTTTTCTACTATATTCTTCTGGCTTCTTTACCAGTGATCAGGTTTCATACTTATGTGGGTTTAGTCTGAGTCTTGAGTTTGATTTTATTGACCAATGTATCTGTTTTTATGCCAATACCATGGTGTTTTGTTTTGTAGTTCTGTAGTATAACTTGAGATCAAGAATGGTGAGAGCTCCTGCAATTTGGTTATTATTTGGGATTCTTTTAGCTATCATCTTGTGTGTGTGTGTATGTTTTTTTCATTTGCAGAATTATGAATTGTCTTTTCAAAATTTGTAAAAATTGTGTTAAAATTTTGATGGTGATTGCACTGAATCTGAGGACTGCTTTTGGTAGGATGTCCATTTTTACTGTTAATCCTACAGATCCATGAGCATGGGATATTTTTTCCATCTTCTGATTTTCTTCAATTTCTTTTTTAAAGTGTTAAACTTTTTTATCACATGATAATGTTTCCATATTTGCTGAAGAGTGATTACACCTAATCATACCACTGCTTCAGCTACCAACTGCATCAGCCACCTCTCCATAGAGAGACACATGCTGTTTTTCTGAGTCTCTGTCTTTTTGTTTTAAAAATAATGACAAAACCTCATATGTTTACTAAAAATCTGCTAGGTCAGAGAGGCAGAGAAAGCAGTGGGGTGACTTTCCACCTTAGCCATTATCTCAGGAGAGATTTCTCTTATTCTGTTTCAAATAAAAACCTTTTCCATTAAAATATCCCTACTCTCTACTTCTTGTGCCTCTTTTTTCTCTGACCTTCTGACTTCCCATCATACTCTATGGTTACTTCCAGGCAACAGGTTGCTTGCTCTGCCTCTCAACCTATGGTTGATTTTATTTAATACAATCCCCAGGATTACACTGTGATCAAATATACTGCAACATTTTCCTCTTTTTGTTTAAATAAAAGTGAAATGTTTCAATTCCAATCCAGCAAAACTATTTATAATAATTAAGCTATTTTTGCCAAGCTTTCTACAATGTTTAGCTTGATTGTATTTGGCAGTCTTAGGATTAAATATTTCTGAGTTCAAAGTTTTGAAAAATGTTCATGTCAGTCTCATGAACTCAGTGGAATAATTTCTAAACACTTTATAGTCTGAAGTTGATATTTGGTGGTGTTTGCCAGCTTAGTGGTGTTACCACAATCTAGGTTGGATTCATTATTGTAAGTTTTTATTATCTTTTTGGAAATCTCAAAAGTGTCCATATTTGAACAGAACCAGATGGCAAAAGGAGATTGGAGTGAGTAGTGGCACTTGGACAATTTACTTCTGTTTTTGGACATTTTCTGCTTAGTAATCCATTCTTTTTCAGATGTGTCACTGACTAGTGGTCTTGGATTTCTTAGTTGAATGATTTTATTTTCCTGGACAGTCAAAATCAAAACTCTGCCCCAACCCTAACTTTGACAAGCTCTTTTTTTTGACAGGTTAAATCTTTTTTTAGGGCAAAATTATTTTTGGCAAAAGAAAAAATATTATAATTCAACTAAAATATTCTTTTGAAAATTTGAAACTAAGTGTACTTTAGTATATTGTGGAATGATCCTTTTGTATGCTGGGAAGAAGTGTTACTTAGATTGGTTTAATAAAAATTTTAAGTGCCAATAACTAAGCAGGATTTTCAGGGCAGAAAGAATACTGGAAAGAAGAATATAATGTTGCCAGTAGATGAAGAGGGACACAGAGCAAGCAGTATGTGCTTTACAAATTAAGGGTAACAAAGCCACATAAAAGAATGCAGATTTTAAATATGAATTAATTTAATTTATAAGAGCTATTTAGAAACAAGCCTAAGCTATTGACAAAGTTTTCATAATTAATAAAAAGTCTCCATGTAGTTATTTTACACCTAGTGTTCAGCCATATATATCCATATAAGACCCAAGAAACTTTTAAAAAGATTCTTAGCACACCAAAACAGAACCAAGCATGGCCTCCTAGTCTTTTTCTTAGGGAAAACAGAAGTTTTCTTTTTTCAACAAAAAGTATTGTATTTTAATTAAAAATTATTTCAAAAACTTAAAACTAAATATATGTTAGTATATGTGGATAAATATACCTGTATTTCCATTTCTCTTTATATATAACTTCAAAGTTAAAGAGAATCTGTTTTTAGATCCCAAAAGAGATGTTCACTATGAATTTCAGCCTGTTTTTGTGAGTGTCTTTAAGTTTAAATGACTGTTATTCTTATGTGCCTGTGTCTGCCTCCCAAGTGCTGAGACTAAAGGTGTAAGCCAGCACCTGGCTATGGATTTCTTGTAAAGTCATTCTCATGGGGTTGTCCTAGTTTAATTTGGTTCTCTACTTTCTTTTCTTTTCTTTTCTTTTCCTCCTCCTCCTCTTCATCCTTCTTCTTTTATTATTATTATTATTGTTAGGGGTAAACTTCCAAGTTTTTCAAATGTGTAATCCATTATTCAGATTTATTTTGAATTTGTTCCCTGGCAAATTTTAATATTCTAGTCTTAATTAAATATGATTCCAATTTATCCACTATTTTATTTAACTAGTTAAAATGATACTCATAATCAGGGCTTCATCTGGTTTAATATTGGTCAGGTTTGCATGCATAGAGAAGAGTTTACCTACAGTTATGAGGCTCCAGTACTATTTCTGTTTGTACAATTCCATGCTGCCTATCTTTATAATAATGCACTGAACCTCTAAAACTAAGTGAGTTGCCATGGTCATAATGTCCCTTACCCTCAGTAATAATCCACATCAAGATAGCTTTATTTGAGTTTTATTTCTGGGACAGTGGGATTAAAAAAAGGCATGGGCTTTCACCATGTTTACTGTATGTCTAGAATTTAGAAATCAACTAATTTACAGAGATTCATCTGTTTCTGGATTAAGGCATGGTCTACCACCACCCTGCTTGAATGTTTTATCTCAGCTCTGAATCACTGCAACTCTTAGAGATTTAAAAAAGAAATCTGAAGTGTAGCAACCCTTGGAATTTGCTTAAAACATTTTAAATTTCTTAACTGTGTTTTAAATACCAAACAACAAAAATATCTTCTTTATTTAAGAAGAAAACTCAAAAGCTGATGGCGTTGGCCACATGGCAATCCACAGCCTTTTTTCTTCTGTGGAAACAAGAGCAAACCTCTTTGCCAATGCAATACATATCCCAGTTTCCATTCTGACATCAACACATCTTTAAAATATACAGGCTTATTTAATTCAGCCTTTTTCTTACTAGTCAATGTCTCTTCACAGTTGTTTCTCCTTTCTCATTAGTATTTAAAAAGTTAAAGTTAGTAAAGCACTATGTAATCTATCTCCAGGGGTCTTTATTATCCCTTTATGTTTAATGAGCATCTCTCTTAAAACATGCCTAGATTTGTATATAACTGCTTGTTCTGTAGGATTGTGTAGTGTACATGTAATATGTTTTATGTTGTAATATGCCCAAATAGTTTCATTTTACTAGAGACATATGCTGATGCTTGTCAGGCTTACTTTGTACAGATATCCCCATGAAGATTATAACTTCTAATCAATGTGTAATTCCAGAATCAGCCTTTTCAAAACTCAAAGCTGTTGCCTATTGAAATCCTGAATATTGCAAAAATTCTGCCTTTTGGCCCAATGACCAATTGGATGAAGCATTTTGGCCATATGGGCTTGGTGACACCTTCGAAACCCTCATATGCTTTCTTGGGTGGTCAAGTAGGAGAAAGCTGCAGAGAAGCACAGCTTCCAGTTTGGTTCCCACTGCCCTTGCATAGAAAGGCAGGACAAAGATGGCTGGATCAGTAGCAGCTTCTACCTTGTTCTCTGTCATGAGTGTACCTTATAGATCTCATTCCTTAATAAATATTACCTGGTACATTGCCTCAGTGTCATGAATGATCTGGAACCCAACATTTGAGTCTAACCCAAGACTGCCTACAACAGGCTAGCAGTGAGCCCTAGTGACCTATTGCCTGGTTCAGTCCCAGTGCTTGTAGGCAGCTAGTTGAACACCCAAACTCCATCTTTTGAAATTCCAGCTTCACCAGGCAGAAGCATTCTGCAACCCTGGCACTCTCCCTCATACATTCCTGAGATCTAACATTTGAGCCTTGCCTGTTGGCCACCAGCAGGCAGTCCCTGTCCCTAAGCCCCACTGTTGTATGTGTGAGCATGAGCACATGTACCTGTAACCAGTGCTCACAAACTGTGTTCTCTTTCTAACCAATTTTGTTTATTGTAAACAAGTGCTGAAGCAGAATTGCTGTGGCACCATCATCAATTACCTGAACTGAATTGCCATGGTGCACCTTCTCCTCCTGCTGGTCAATTATCAAATTACATCTACAACAATTAGAGGATTTGACCTGCCTGAGGAAAGGCAATCTATGGCTCTTACAAGGCAAATAAATAGAAGAAGTGAGTGACACTGCACACAACCCAGGCAGAGATCCTGGTCTCCAGGACCCTGGGCCCAGGACACAGCCCTTCAACACCACCCCTACTTATGTCTGCCCTACATCCAGGTAAGCAGGGAAAACTTCTGAAGTCCAGAAGCCCCAGTAAAACTCAGTTTGTTGGAACCTCCACCTACAAACCCCCACTCCATTCCCTATCATATACCATTACCTGTCAATATTAGCAACGACCAGAAACCCACATGTCCTCTGCACACATCAGACTAAGTAAATAAAAGACCTAGAAACTAAGAGAGTTCCTCAGTTCCTACTGCATCAAGAACAGCTACCTGAGACTCACAGTGTGTCAGCACCTACGATATTAAGAGGGGCCACTGTGACACAGAGTACACTACCTCCAAGTGGACCAAAAGCCCAGATTGGACCAAGAGAGGCTTTCTGAGACACAGACATGCCCAGAACAGATTGCACCAAAATCAACTTCCCGAGATACAGACAAATTCTGCAGTGAACTGAGGAAACAATGGGCAAACACCAGTGCAAGAACACATGTAACAACATAAAGAATAACATGGCACAATTGAAATCTGGTGGCTCTACAACAACAATCCTGAGCATGGCCATACAGCGGAAGGAGAAGGAAATGACCTATAAAAGCAACTTTATGAAGATAATAGAAACCTTAAAAGAGAATATAAAAATTTTTCCTTAAAGAAATAGAAGGAAAGACAAACCAAAAATTGGAAGGGATTGATAAATCCCTGAAAGAAAATAAATAAATGCAAGAAAACCAAGAAAAAGCACCAAACAGGTAAAGATCACATTTCAAGCTTTAAAAATTTGAAGAGAAGCAATAAAGAAGACACAACTGAGGTGAGATGGAAAATAGAAAATCTGAAGAAATGAACCAGAACTACAGACACAAACATAACCAAGGGAATGCAAGAAATGGAAGAGAGAATCTCTGGAGTGGAATATCCAATAGTAGAAATAGATATGTCAGTCAAAGGAAACACTAAAACCAAAAAAAGTCATAACACAAAGCATCCAGAAAATCTGGGACACCATGAAAAGAACAAACCTAAGAATAATTGGAATCAAAGAAGGAGAAGAATACCAGGTCAAAGGCATGAAAAATATATTTAGCAAAATCATAGAAAAAAACTTTCCCAACCTAAAGAAGGAAATGCCTGTAAAGATACAAGAAGCTTACAGAACAACAAATGGACTAGGACCCCCTCCCAGAAAAAAATCTGCTCTCCACATAATAACGAAGCCACTAAACCTACAGAACAAAGGAAAAAAACTACTAGGAGCTGCAAAGAGAAAAGGCCAAATTACATATAAAGACAGACCCATAATAATAACACCAGACTATTCAATGGAAGCAATGAAACCAAGAAGGTCCTGGTCAGATGTTATACAGACACTAAAAGAGCATGGCTGCCAACTCAGACTACTATAATCAGCAAAACTATCAGTCACCATAGATGAAGTAAACAAGATTTTCCACAACAAAACCAGATTTAAACAATAGCTATGCACTGATCCAGTCCTACGAAGTCTCTAGAGGGAAGATTCCAGTGTGAGGAGCTAGATACACCCATGCAACCACACACAAAAGATAATCTAGGAAAAAAAATCCAAAGAAGAGAAACACACACACACATGCACACACACACACACAATACCACCAAAAGCAACAGGAAACAACAATCATTGGTCATTACTATTCCTTAATATCAATGGACTCAACCCACTTATATAAAGATAAACCCTTACATGATGGATACAGAAACAGAATCCATCTTTCTGCTACGTACAAGAGGCACACCTCAACTTCAAAACAGACACAGGCCCAGAATAAAGGGTTGGGAAAAGATTTTCTAATCAAATGGACCTAAGAAACAAGCTGGTGTTGCCATCCTAATATTTAACAAAATAGACTTCAAACTAATAATCAAATAAAAGAGACCAAGATAGCAATTACTGATTGATCTCAGGAAAAATCCACCAAGATGAAGTCTCAATTGTAAACATTGATGCCACCAATACAAGGGCACCTACAAATATAAAATAAACACTACTGAAGCTTAAATCTCACATCAAACCCCACACACCATAGTGGAGACTTCAACACCCTACTTTTGCCAATGGATAAATCTACCAGATAGAAACTTTGGAACAAAAAAAAGGATCAAACAGATGTTATTGATGTGGAAATGTCTTTCTGTATGCTGTGAATATCAATCTTTAAATAAAGGAGCTGTTTTGGGCCATGACAGGCACCATAGAAAAAGTAGGAGAAATCAGAGCATAGGTAGGAGAAGTAGGGCGGAGTTAGACAGACCCAGCTGAAGCCCAAAGGAGCAACATGTAAGGAACACAGGTGAGCCACAGGCCATGTGGCAGACAGATTAATAGAAATGGGTTAATTTAAGATGTAAGAGTAAGCTAGCAATGTGCCTGAGCCATAGACCAAACAGAATGAAGATAATATAAGCATCGGAGTCATTTCTGAGGCCTGAACAGCGGCGGGTGGCTAAGGAGTCTGGTGCGGCAGGGTCTGGGCCTCTGGCCGCCCAAGACCAAGAAACCTCACTACAACAGATGGCCTCCAAAGTGGGGCGAATATCTACTTAATGCCTGAGAAAGTTTAAAAAAGGTTTTAGCAAAAACTGAACAAAAGCAGCTTCCAAATTGTGTATCTGAAATGGGTCATTTTACAAAGAAAGCATGGCCTCCGGGTAACATTCAAAATGGTGCTGGCAGACTGGTGGCAGGCAGTGTAAACTGCAACTAGGCCGGTTCCTGAAGTCTCACAAGAGACTTGGTGACATGTGATTGATTTAAGGTTTATGTTTACTTTGAATAAAGAAGAAACAGAGTCAAATGGTTTCTTAGTAGCAGCATTTTCTTTGGTCTGCTCTGTTTGCTGGCCATGAACAGAGATGTGGTCCTTTAAGAGAACTTACTGATTCAGCTTTATCTGCAAAAACTATGCAGCTCTTTAAGAGAGTGTGAGTATTTTAAAAGCTCTTTTGGTTAAAAGATGATTAAGGATTCACAATAAAACAGATTCAGATAAAAAGAAAACACCTGTGAACAGGTTACAATGTGTGTAAAAGGTACATAGTCTTCAGATAGAAAAGAGAGAAGGTAAAGTCTTTAAAAAGAGAAATAGAGTAATAAAAATATAATAAACCATGTAAAGATGGAAAATAGACACAAAATCTGGAGTTTGATTGTTGTTGTGTTTTCTTTTAATTTTTTAACTGTTAATGAGCTAACTGCAAAAAAAACAATGGATTGCAAATGCAAAGGCTACTAAGTTAAACAAGAATATATATTTTAAAGGTATTTTGATTTTGAAATTTGTGTCTAAGGATTTATTGCTTTGGGAAACTTCTGCTTTTGCTTCCACAGAAGATGAGAACCTGTGGATTGCTTCCAACAAATATGGTTTCATCAACCAAGACCCCCTGAAAAAATCTCTGATGGGAAGAGATGGCCTTATCAGCTTCAGGGCTAAAGACTAAGATGATCCAGTCTCAAGAACCTGTGAGATTTTCATCGCCCCATAATCAGCAGGAAGGAGTAATGGAAAACTATGCCCAAATTCCCCAAATATTGTTTATAAATGTTTGTTTTCTTATAAATGGTTAATGGTCATAGTCAATCTCTTTCTAAGAAGAAAAAGGGGATATGGTATATGAATGATTTCTTAAAAATTAGATTATTAAATTTACTTAAATCAGGAAATCAGCTGTTAGTCTCAAAATGTTTTACATTGGTATGGATCTTGGTTTATTGATACAGATTTAAGGTCAATTCTCTTATGCTGTATGTATTTTTCTACTCTTATTTAAGATATGATGTTTATGTAACTGATTTAAAATTGTAATGTATAATTAAGAAATGCATGTTAGTTAGATTTTTAGGTATACAAAAATATAATTCAATTAGATAGGTAATCTTCAAATACTTATAAGACCTACAGAATATGGCATTTAAAGTGTTTTAAGAACTTAGACTTTTCTGGATAGTGAGACAGATCTGCTTCTGGCAGCACCAATTTACTTCAAGAGAAAAATGGGCATCAAAGAAACTCCATATGGAGATTAGTTCCTTTGTGGCTTCAGTTAGCCAATGGACATGAACCTATTCTTATATTAACTGCTTGACAGTATGCTGTTAAAATTGGACATGCAGTTTCCATAGGAAGGTGACCTCTGAACTTTGGCAGAATAAGCTGAGATGATCCTTCAGGTTCCTGCTTTGCAGAGAACTGTCAGACATTCTTCAGGACTTGAGGAGAAGCAACTGATGAACTGTGCCAGAATGGGAAGAACAGATTTCCTGCTTCACTGAAATGAAAAGAGACTCTGGGCCTGTAGGCTGAAGATGGATGCCCCTACTTTATAAAGGAACTTTGGGTGACTGTCCAGGCAGACAGGTGTCATCTCTGTCATTTCTAGATTTTGGAAGTTGCTTGCACTTCCGGTTCACTTGGGTAAATATATCCTTCTGTGGTCTTTGATGTAGTTGAAGATTAGATAGATATAGGTATAGTTTTTCTTAGTCATTTGAAAGGTATATTGGATATGAAACTTTAGATTCATAAGGATAAGGTAGATGATAGAATATTTTCTTTAATTTTGCTAAATACAAATAGACTAGATATTATAACTATAATTCTTGCTTGATAGCTATTTTGTTATATGTAATTTTGCTATGTTAAAATTGAAACCTCCCTTTTTGATTAGACAGAAAGGGGGAGGTGATGTGGGAATGCCTTTTTGTATGCTGTGAATATTAATCTTTAAATAAAGGAGCTGTTTTGGGCCATGACGGGCACCATAGAAGAAGTAGGAGGAGAAATCAGAGCATAGGCAGGAGGAGCAGGGTGGAGTCAGACAGACTGAACCAAAGCCCAAAAACACAACATGTAAGCCACAGGCCACGTGGCAGACAGATTAATAGAACTGGGTTAATTTAAGATGTAAGAGCAAACTAACAATGTGTCTGAGCCATAGGCCAAACAGTATGAAGATAATATAAGCATCGGAGTCATTTCTGGGGCTTGAGCAGTGGTGGGCGGCTAAGGAGTCTGGTGTGGCAGGGTCTGGGCCTCTGGCTGCCTGGGACCAAAAGAACCTCACTACAACACGTTATGACCCATATGGTCTTAATAGATATACACATAACTTTCCTCCGTGACTCAGAGAAATATACCTTTCTCAGCACCTCATAGAACTTTCTCTAAAACTGACCACATACTTGGTCATAAAGCGAACATCAATGAGCACAAAAGAAGGGAAGTAACACCTTATACAAGACCATCATAGTCTAAAGTTAAAGTTCAACAACCACAAAAATCACAGAAAGCCTACACACTCGTGGAGACTGAACATCTCTCAATTGAACCATCTTTGACTCAAGGGAAAAGTAAAGAAAGAAATCAAAGACTTCCTAGAATTTAGTAAAAATGAATCTACAAATACCAAACTTATGGGACACAATGAAAGCAGTGTTAAGAGGAAAAATCTTAGTACTAGGTGACTACATGAAAAACAAAGAAATTTCACACAAGTTTCTTAACAGCACATCTGAAAAATTAGAAGAAACTCTCCTGTAACATGGGGTTTCTGGTCCGACTAACCCTATGGTTCAGATCTGCCTGCAGCTGCTTTCCCCCACAAATGACTCAGAGACTTATATTAATTTCATGCTGTTCAGCCTATGGTTCAGGCATATTGTGAGCTAGCTCTTTCATCTTAACCCATTTCCATTAATCTGTCCTGCCTCGTGGCCCGTGATTCACTGTGTTCCTTATATGTTGCTTCCTTGGACAGCTGGATCGATTGATCTCTCTGTTTGGCTCTGCCTTCCTTCTCCTACTTATGCTCCGATTCCTGCCTTCTGCTGCAGTGCCTGTCATGGACCAAAACAGTCCTTTATTAACAGCATATAGAAAGACATTCCCACATCACTCACCTAGAAAGAGTAGAAGGAAGGAAATAAACTAAGGGCTGAAACCAATAAACTTAAAACAAAGAGAACAATACAGAAATCAATGAATCAAAGAGTTAGTTCTTTGAGAAAATTAACAAAATATACAAACCCTTATCCAAACTAACCAAAAGGGGGAGAGAGAGAGAGAGAGAGAGAGAGAGAGAGAGAGAGAGAGAGAGAGAGAGAGAGAGAGAGAGAGAGAGAGAGAGAGAGAGAGAGAGAGGGAGGGGGAGGGAGAAATCCAAATTAACAGAATCAGAAAAAGGGACATAACAACAGACACCCAGGAAATTCAGAGCATCATTAGGTCATACTTTTTAAACCTAAACTCCACTAAATTGGAAAACCTAAATAGACAGTTTTCTAGACATGCTGAGCAGTTTTTAAAGTGTCACTCAGCCATTTGTAATTCTTATATTGAGAATTCCCTTCTAAGCACTAAACTCCATTTTTTAAATGGATTGTTTAGGTTTTGGGGCTCTAGTTTATTGAGTTCTCTATATATTTTAGAGATCTGTCCTGTCAGATGTAGGATTGATGAAGATCTTTTCCTATTCTGTAAGCTGTCATTTTGTCTTGTTGACTGTGCTGTTTGCCTTACAGAAGCTTCTCAGTTTCAGGAGGTCCCACTTACTGATTGTTTTTCTTAGTGTCTGTGCTACTGGTCACCTGTGCCAGTGCATTGGAGGGCATTTCCCACTTTGTTTTCTATGAAATTCAGTGTAGCTGGGTTTATGTTGAGGTCTTTGATCCACTTGGATTTGAGTTTTGTGCACGGTGATAGGTTTTGATCTATTTGCATTTTTTCTACATACTACTATCCAGTTATGCCAACATCATTTGTTGAAGATGCTATCTTTTTTCCATTTAATATTTTTGGTCTCTTTGTCAAAAATAAGGTGTTCATAGGTGTGTGGGTTAATGTCAGAGACTTCAATTAGGTATTGCTCCACAAGTCTGTTTTTATGCCACTACCATGCTGCTTTTATTAATGTAGCTCTATAGTATAGCTTGAGGTAAGGGATGGTGATTCCTCCTGAAGTTCTTTTATTGAGCAGGATTGTTTTGGCAAGCCTGGATTTCTTGTTATTGCATATGAGAAAGGAATAGCAGCTGCAGAGGCACATTGAGCAACAGAAAAAAATACTGAGTTGAATGAGGCAAGTGTACTTTAAAGTTGTGTTGACCCCAGTATGAAAACAAGAATATGTGTTACATTGGGAAAGGGGTTTTGCTTTTGCTTCCATAGGAGAAGAAAAGCTATGGATACCATCAAAATTAATAAAGACTCAGAACAGGAGAAAACTCTTGATTCAGAGAAGTAATTGTTCATCAACCTCAGTGACATTTCAACATGTTGCAAGAAAAAAAATTCACCAAATAAGGCACTGGCTTTATCTTTACAGGAGAATAGAAGTATCCAGCTTAAGAGCATAAAAAACCTTTGGACAGATTGACATCTAAAGAAGGAGAGAGAAATGGAAAAGTTTACCAAGAAGAAAAAAAATCTGTAATGATTTGTCTAATTATATCTACAGGATAAAATCTCTTTACTTCTCAAAATATTCATTGTCCCAAGTCAATAAAAAACTAAAGCTTGCTTTGGAGTGTGGCTCTCTCCTTCTCTAAACCTAAGCATGTTATTACAAGAAAATTCAGTCTTCTCTGAATATCAGTTGTTTTCTGATATGAGAGAGAAGTCAACCAGAGCCCAGAGACTATTATTATCATAAATCTCCTTTCCCCCAAATTTAATTTGACTCTTTAAAATTTTTCTTTAGGTATATCACTATCTTAAAAATTAAACTTTCTCTTTAATATTGATAGTGTTTAAGTTTTCCACAGTGAAAACTAAACTTTCCTAACATCAATCTCTGAGGTCTCCAAAAGGATAATGGGGCCTCACAACAATAATTTTATTAATGCCATTAAACTTATAGACACCCCTCAGAGATTAGCTTTAGACTGTAAACTGCTCAAGAAAATTCTAGGGTGGATTGTTGAGATGATCCACTTTCTTGCACCACTTCAGTCAGAATTTCAGATAAACTTTACCCTGCTCAGAGACTGGCTACAAATGTTGCAGCTGGTTCTTTTAAGACTTAACTATTTTTTTAGATCTTATATAGTCCCATAGAGACACCATCATCCACACCCCTGAAAGCAGGAATGCCCACTTTTCCTATAGGTGGGGTGAGTAAGGTTTAGGGGTTTTTCCTCTGGGTTATGGATGATTGTCATCTGTAGGGGGTTGGTAACAAGTTGTTATAGGGTTGAAAGTAGAACAATAGATGTTAAAACTCAGGGATCTTGTTTGTAT
Source organism: Phyllotis vaccarum (assembly GCA_033318265.1). Classification (NCBI taxonomy): domain Eukaryota; kingdom Metazoa; phylum Chordata; class Mammalia; order Rodentia; family Cricetidae; genus Phyllotis; species Phyllotis vaccarum. Next base: position 804,478 of record JARWLC010000084.1, read on the forward strand.
TAGAAAAAAGGGAGATAACAATGATAGGATTAAAAGGTAGACTATCAGTTTTAAATACTTTATATTGGTATAGATTCTTGTATATTGACACAAAGTCAAAGTTATTTTTGTTATACTGTGTATGTGCTTCTATTTCCATCTAAGATATTTTCACATTGATACAAGTTCAAAATTATTATGTCATATTATATATATAAGTCTTCTGTTCAAGATTTTTGTATATTGAAATAAATGTAAAATTATTTTTGTCATACTGTATATAGGTTTCTACCTCTGTTTGGAGTATTTTTGTATGCTTATGCACAATAGTTATTTTTGTCATGTTGAATTTTACATTTCCACCTCTGGTTAAGATATTTTGCATATTGTCATAGTTGCAAGCTACATCTGTTTCTTTATTACATGAGGCATTACCTCTACAGCTTGTTTATTTTTAGAGTGTGAAGCTCCTGTCTTTAAGCTACATAAGTTAATAAGAATCACAGATAGTCAATCGTGTATATCAGACATAGTAATGTTAGTTAGGTTTTCAAGGCTATGCAGAGATGTATTTCAGATAGATGGGCTGTCTTCACACACTTTAAAGACATATAGAATATGGCATTTAAACTATTTCAATAACCTAGGATTCATTTGAGGGGAGACACTTTGTTTCTGACAGCACCGATCTCCTCCTGCATCGGGCACCAGAGACACTCTACAGGAAGTTTGTTTTCTTTTGGCACAACTGGCCTATAAACTACTCTTGCCTCAATTGCTGACAGCAAGAATGATGTCCTATCTGGACAAGCAAGACTAAAAGAAAAGAGAATATTGAATTTTGCAAAGACAGGGTAAAAATTCCTTCAAAATTTTCCTGCTTCTGAAAAGGGTTTGTCAGATACTCTCATCCTATAAACCAAAGTTGGCAACTCAGTGTTGTAGAGAATTCTTGCATGACTGTACAGGAAGTCAGTTGTTTCTGTCATTTCTTACTTTTGTTGGAAGTTGCTTGGTTACACTTCCTGCTTACTTATGTAATATAATTTCCTTTTTAAAGTATTTGATGGGTTTGAATACTAGATAGATAAAGTTGCAATCCTCCTGACTCTTAGATATGGACAGATTAGGTACAAAACTTAGATTCTTCAGGAAACGTTAACTATTGGGGTAGTTTCTTAAATATTGTCTATGATCTATGATCTGAATGTCTAGGATATGTTTATTACTTGTTATATATGGTTTCAGTTTTTGTAAAGATTATTACCTCTCCATGCTTTAGGACAAAACTTAAGAATTCTTATTATAGGTTTTATAGTTTCACTAGGTTAAGAGTAGAAGTTTCTTTTTCTTTTTCTCTCTCTTTTTCCTCCCTTCCTCCCTCCCTCCCTTCCTCCCTGCCTTCCTCCCTCCCTTCCTCCCTTCCTGCCTTCCTCCCTTCCTTCCTTCCTCCTCCCTTCCTTTTTTGACTATAAAGAGAAAATGTTGGGAGAACACTGCCAATAGGCCCAGTGAACAATTGGATAGAATATTTTGTCTTTATGGGCATGGACATGACACCTTAAAAAGTACTAAGGCAGGATTCACATGTTATCATGAACGGTCAGTGTAGGGGCAAGCCGTGGGGAAGCATGGCTTACTTTGGTTTTTATTGTCTTTGGGCAAAATTGCAGAATGACAATAGCTGAATCAGCAGCAGCATCTACCTTGTTCTGTCTCATGAGCGGCCATTATAAATCCAGTTTTTAACTAAATATTACCTGGCCCATTGCCTCAGTGTCCTTTGTATATATTCATATAAAAACCAGGAATAGCCTTAAAAATTGTCACCCAAGAGTTAATTAAAGCTCCACAAATTGAGCTTAGTGTTGAAAACAACCCAATTGTTACCAAACAGTGAATTAATTTCCATCACACACTTGTGAGATGGAGTGAAGGTGATGTGTGAATGTCTTTCTGTATGCTGTGAATATCATTCTTTAAATAAAGGAGCTGTTTTGGCCCTTGACTGGCACCATAGAAGAAGTAGGTGGGGTATCAAGCATAGGTAGGAGAAGGAGGAGGAGTTGGGGGAGATTGAGCCAGCCACCCAAGATTCAGCCTGGAAGGAATACAGGTGAACCACAGGCCACGTGGCAGGACACATGAACTGAAATGGGTTGAGTTAAGATGAGAGAGGTAGCTAACAATGTGCCTGAGCCATAGGCCAAACAACATGAAATTAATATAAGTGTCTGTGTGTTTCTTTTGGGACTTTGGGATTGCTGGTTGACATAAGCAGCAGCAGGTGGATCTGAACCATGCGGTGAGTTCAGGCCAGAAACCTAATGTTGGATGAAGGAGATCTTATCACAATACTGTCAACATTGTTATGCTCAGTTACGAATCCTGACACTAAAAGGTGCAGAAGATTCAATCTATATAACAAGATAATATCATCACCCATCAAAGACTGGTGCTAAGGAATGGAGGAATTGATGTCATACTGGAGATTCAAGAGAACCAGATGCTTCCAGGCTGTTACTGCTCTAGAGCCATTTATTGAGCTTTTCTGGAGCTTTAATTGAAGACAGTAACAGAGAAGCAATGATAAACACACTGAGTGGTTCTCGCCTCTTTCACCACATAATGTGCAAGGAGCAGGAAGTCTCAAGGCCAAATAGGAGCTGATTACAAAATGTCCTTGAAAGTGCTAAACTAGAACAAGGAAGTGCTTTGGTACAGCATTCCCTGGCAGTAGAGGCATTCCACCTATGGCAATAACAAAGACCTAGGAAAGCAGATTTCATACAGCAAGACAATGTAGAAAAGTCTATATAATATGCAGGCTACAGTGTAGAAAAGAGAAACATGTAGATTGAAAAAGAAGATTAGATGTGTCTTGATGTTAGGGAGAGTGAGAATGGAAGGCTTCATAATATATGGGACTGTGAGTTGGAGACAATTTTCTAAATATTGTTTAATTGTGGACAGTAGTTGTATGGATATGTAGCAATGCCAGTGCTCATTTGCTTATTTATACACTTTAATTAAAGGCAATGCACTTTATACAATAAAACCATCCTTACAAGATTGATAGACAATGTTAATTTACAGCAAATGTTCTGAATTCAGAATAAATAAAAGGTTTTTATTGTGTCTATGTAAGATAATGATTTTCTGTACCTCTATAATGTCTATAAATTGAGAGATGTGATCAGCAGAATGCACTGACTTCCTGAATGCAGGTTTTGGGTAATAGAAAGAAACTATGACTTGAAAAACTGTCTAAATAGAAGATGAATTCATGGAGGTACAGAAAATTGAGAGCGTGTTAACAACCAAATCAGTGAACAAAAAGTAAACTGAAGAAACTGCCAGTGATAACGTCTGCTGTGCAGAGAACCCTTGAGTTACCCTGTCAGGTGTCTGACAGCATTATCCCACTTGTTCACTGTTATTCCTGGGTGTCAGTCCTATCTGAATCAGACCATTATTGACAAGTATTTCATTCTAAGGCTGCCTAGTGGTTTATGAGCAACCAAGTATAATTTCTTTCTAAAGTTTATTATATTGATGTGGGCATTTACTATCTTAATTCTCTTAACTAGTATCTTTTCTCTCCTTTCCTTGTGATTTTAGACAATTTCTCTGAAAGAAAGCATTTCATATAATTGAATTCATTTTGAATAATTAATTCCCTAGGAGTTTACTTCATTCAAAATTGATAATGCAGATCAGTGGACACCAGGCAAATGCAGTGATGCACTGAAGAGGTTGAAAAAGAAATTCTGTCATATGGCATAAAGCCAGAGAAATTACACATATGTCAATGATATTGGGAACTCAGGGTCCTTCCTTGGGACTCTCAATATCACTAATAAAACAAATTTAAGAACAAATTCAAATTGAAACTCAAAGACAATCTTATTAGAGTTTAGAAAAAACACCCAGGACAGGCAACTGAGTCTCAGCCAACACCTGGAGGAGTATAGAGGATAAGAAAAAATGCTATGTGACTAGAGTCAGCCTCGACACTTGGTAAAAGCAGCTACACACTGGGAGTGGGGACTTAAAAAAAGCATGGAAGCCCAAAACTTTGGGGAAAGTGTGCTTAGAATAGAGAATGGAGACGTGTAAAAAGTAGCTTTTCTGAGTAATTCATAGAATTGGGCAGACTCTGAACAAGAATTCTAGGAAGGAAACACAATATTTTATTAGGGGAATAACTGTTCCACCAATCTCTTCAGCATGGTTTAAGGTTGAGCCCATTTTCACAGAAGCATCTTTGGTCAGGTGATTGACACTGCCCAAACAGGAGTGTTAGGTCTCCACACAGGTTGAGGATTTTATTCTCTTGAACAGGTATTTTCCCTTAATAGACCTTTATGCTACTCTAAAATGAAATGTTTATAGATTCAGATGCTCACAAGTTGTCTTTGGGTTACTTCTAATAAAGACTTAATAAGCATTAAAATAAGAGGTTAACTACCAAGTATGTAGTCATTAAATTTTTTTTCACACATTAATCTGAAAACAGACTTCTCATCATTTAGTAGCCAAAGACCTTATTGATCATTTTATAGTACAACTCATACACTTGTTTACATCAATGAAAAATATCAAGAAAGACATTTATAAATAATAATATATCATGACAGATTGATGGTTTTTCAAATATGTACTTGTCTAAATGTTTATATGTTCAGAAATAATATAATGTCTGTTTAAATTCTGTATTCTTTTGGAGATGTGTATACAAAAAAAGGATGCTATTGGCCAAGTAACAGTATTTCAGTATGTGGCACTAATTATATTTATTTGTAATTTTAAATGATGGTACATGAATATATGAAGTGAAAGAATAGAAATAAAAGATAAGAACCATACAAGCTTCACAAACAAGCACCAGACCTTGTCATGTCTGCTCATGTGTAGTTCTATTTCATGTGTATGGCCCATTTTAGTTTAAATATGGGCTTCATGCTGTTCAGCTAGAACAAGTCTGGACACGTGCCCAAATGGGACTGAGCTCTTGTTCCAAGAAAAGAGCAAGGATGAGCACTAGTGCTCCTTTTCTAGGACATCCACATATTATACTTTCTTTCTGTTCAGCCAGGAAGGTTTGCAGTTTTCCTCTGACATTGTTTAATATCATGTGTTAATCATGATGAATCAGAATCTCCCCATTTTAAGCTATTTTCCTATTTTAATTCACTCTCTCCCAATAACTTATGAGATTCATTGTCTCAGAAATATTTTGGAGGAATTGAAGACTGATGACCTTATTTTGTGACATTTTACTAGCTAATCAGGAACATAGTCCCTGCCCCTCATCATGAAACTCATCTCTATTCTTTCCACACTTTGAAAAAAAGACTCCAGTTCAGTCAAGTCCAGGTTTTCTTGGGTTAGCAACTGGATTACTGCCGTGTAGGCAAACACTGATTTGCAGAAATTGTTGAGTTTTAGGGCCAAAGTTAAGTTTGGAATACAAGGACTCAAAACATAAGCCATAATCAGAATTATAAACATTGGAGCCACCAAGGCTACTGTTTTCCACATCCTGCTTTTCATTGTAGAACTGGAAATGAATAAAATGAAGACAGTTGAAAAGTAAAGTGTATTTGATTACATATTACATTGAGCACTATGAATTCAAGAGATCTTTTTGTTAAACCATTATGTGTATGTATTAATAGCATTATACTCATGATAATACGAAAAATTTGTATCTGAAGGGAAAAATTAAAATGGGTATTTAAGATAAAATGGCTGAATTTAATGTTATGATTTGCTTAGTGAGTGAGATTACAGGTGAGTGGTAGCATTATTTATTCATCTTGTTGAAGTTTTGGCAATGCATAGTTTTTCAAAATACTTACTGTGAATGGTAGTGTTTAATTCACTTGTCGATATATGTATTGGAAAATTTGATGTTCACTAAGCCTACATTATCAGTTTATAAGTGTTTAGCTTTTCTTAATTAGAAAAAAAACAAAAGTGGGTTCTATAAGTTAGTTTAAAAGGAGAAGAATATTAACAGTGACAATAGTTTTACAGTATAGTTTAATTTTTCAAAACCACTTTTCTTTTCCATTAACACAAGAACTCAAGGGTTCCAATGCAGAAGCACTCTTTGACTATGGCGTGTTAAATATTATCACAGAACAAATACACATTTTTTCCCAGTGAACTGTTCACTTAACAGCACCCTCTTCAGAGCAGTCTTCATGGCCTCATTCCTCAGACTGTAAATTACAGGGTTGAGTGTTGGGGGTAGTACTGTGTAAAAGATGGACAGAAGAACATCTAAAGCAGTTGGAGAGTCAGAAGTTGATTTTAGATGTGCACATACACCTGTGGACAGAAAAAATGAGAAAACAAAGAGGTGGGGTAGGCAGGTGGAAAAGACCTTAGACCGACCTTCAGCAGAGGGCATCCTGAGAATTGTGGAGAATATCTGGCCATAAGAGAGTATGACAGCAATGAAGCAAGTAAAGGCCATCACAGCCATGATGGCAGCCAGTCCCATCACTCCAAGGTAGTCATTGGAGCAGGAGAGCTTGAGCAACTGGGGGACATCACAAAAGAACTGGTGGATTATTTTGACCCTGCAGAATCTGATAGAGAATGTACTTGCTGTGTACAAAATTCCTGAGATGCCTCCACTTAGCCATACTGCTTCCACAGCCCACATGCACTTCCTGGGATTCATGATGACCTCATAGTGCAGTGGGAGGCAGATGGCCACATAGCGGTCATAAGACATCACTGTGAGAATGGCCACCTCAGCAGCAGCCAATGATGTAAAAAAGAAAACTTGCAGAACACACTGGCCATATGAAATGTAGTCATTATCCATCAGGGAATTGCCAATAGACTGGGGAACCGTGACAGAAAGGGATGAAATGTCCAGAAAGGAAAGGTGCTTCAGGAAGTAATACATTGGAGACTGGAGCTGTAGATCCAGGGTTGTGATGGTGATAATGATGAAATTACCTGCCAACCCCAATAGATATGTCACCAAGAAGAGTAAAGCATGCAAAATTTGCAGCTCACGTTTGTTTGAGAATCCCATGAGAAGGAACCCACTACCTGTGGTTATGTTTGTAGCAGTCATTTTGAGAACAGAAACTGTGAGAGCAGCTAGAGATAAAAAGATATCGTAAATGCAGTAGAAAGAAATTATGCATCCATCCAACACCAGTCTTAGTAATTAATATGGATGAACACATAATCTGTCAGTTTTGTGCTGCATATTAGAATCTTAAGTATAAAGTTCACATGCCTTATGCCTGTGGTGCTTATAGTTTGTATCAGAAAAGCTGTTGTTACAATGGAAGAAAACTCTGGCCAAACAGTGGTGCTGCCAGAGTAAAAAATATTTTGCTTCATAAAATATCATTTTCTATTCACAGGCAAACCCATTGTTTTATTTTAAAGCTACCCACACAGATATACTGACAAGATTTTGATTAAAGAATTTTGATCTCAGCTGGATAGATGCTTAGTGGTTAGGAGTATTTAGTTGTTCTTCCATAGGACCTGAGTTCTGATCCAATTACCCATGTCAGGTGTCTCATCACAACTTTTAATTTCAACTTCAGGGGATCTGGTGCCCTCCTCTAGCCTCAACAATAAAACATAATAAATATAAAGCATTTTGATCTCTGTCTGAGTTACTTTTGTAGTGCATTTTGGTAGCTAATGAATAACTATGTAGAGGAAATATGCTTTCTGAACTTAAAGCTTGCTTTGTTTTATCCAATTTCATTACTTAAAGCTTAGAGAGAAACCAGGTTTCCTTCTTGGCCCATTGCTGATCTTTGTAGAAGAGAGTTAGTCGACCATTCTCCTCTATCCAAATGCTTATTTGGACATGAGGCTGACTGGTGGTTTTCATCATTTGACTGTGAGTGTCAGAAGCTACTGTGACAAATGATCAGCCTTCTGTGGTGTTGTTTAAGTATGGTAAAATTTCTTTATGTAATTGCTTATCATCAACTTCAAAGTGGTATTTGGGAGACTTCTAAGCTTTGGGACAGGGCTTTATTCAAGAATAGATTCTTTCCAGCTAATATATTTCTCCCAGTGAGAGCATGGATTATTCTCATATCTTCACTCTTTAAGACTCCAATCTTATATGTGAGAACTTCATTTCTGTACCTCTCTACATGGCAGAGTTTGTTAAGTTTTGATGAGTATAAAATGACTGTTAGTTCCCAGCCATGTGGAAGAAATCTGCAATCAGGTATTAGGGGGCTAAGGCAGGGAATTAGGACAAGATCTGCCTGAGCTACACAATCAGATCCTGTCAAAACAGTGAGAATACAGAGAAAGGAGAGAAGGGAGAATAGACAATTATGCTAATTAAATATGACTTTTATTTTAGCAGCCACTTTTGAAAGTTTCTTAACTCTTACTATGTTTACTAGAATCATACATTCAGTATTTCTAGAATTCTCTCAAATTTACTAATTTTCTTTGCTCAGGCCATAAAATGGAAAACAGGGAGGATTGGAGATGAGAGTCATGTTTCTAACACAGCTTCTCTTTTCTGGGGTCCTGTTTTTCTTTCCCATTTTTCTTTGAAATAGTACTGTATGTTTATGATTTTATTTTGGTTCAGTTTATAATTTAATCCAAAATTGTTATACACATAGCTACCATCAGACAGGAAACACAAAATGAATGTGCCATGCATTCATTTTTACAAGAAAAATACCACACCATAGTCCATTCTAAACAGTCCCTTACTCAAAGGAGTTTCTTCTTCTAGGTGGTATTTTTTTTTTTAATTTTTAAAAGATTTGATTCATTTTTTTTATGTCTGTTGGGTTTTGCTTACATGCATGTCAGTGTAAGACTGCCAGATTCACTGGAACTGGAGTTACCAAGACTTGTGAACTACTATGTGGATGCTGGAAATTGAATCCAGGTCTTCTGGAAGTGCAGCCAGTGTTCTTAACTGCTGAGCCTTCTCTCCAGTCCAGAGATAAATATTTTTATTTAATTACTTTCCTGAAGTATTTTCAGGATATTTAAGTAGGAATTAAGATGTTAGTTAATTTTGGAATTCACATGCTTTTTTTCCTATAACATCTATAAATGTGAATGAAATAGATGGGAATATTAGAAGATTAACCATAATAACTGGACATTAGAAATGTTTTACATAAGTTTCTCATAAATGAATATGTAAAACATTTGTCTCTCCCAACCATTTTTATTAATGACATCTTTTGTGATAAGTTTTAAAATTAAATTATTAAATGATTAATAAATCTATTAATAAATATCAATTAATTAATAATTTACTAATCTGCTCATATCAGTGAGGTAAGCTTTATTCATAGCTACAATGACAATCTTATCAGGGCTACATTATAATGTACTGTCAGAATTTTTATGAAATCTCCCATCTCAGTTTGGAAAACTTACCGAAGTTGTGTTGGTGTGTATTGAAGTCTCTGAACTGATCCACAAACAACCTCTGAAATTCTCACGTTCTCAGGCTTAAAAACAAAAGCAAGAACAAAACACCAAACATATTTTCCCTTTGGGGCAGTCATTTCCAGTTTGGAGTGGGGTGTAGGAGGCTGGATCTTTAAAATTGGAAGTCTGAACTTTATGTCAAAATTACATCATTTTCTCCCATTCTTTGCCTACTGGGACTTAGAACCATTGGAATTTGCACACATTTTCACACAAAGGTGAAAGAGTTAGTGTTTCTTACTCCTCAGCTCAAAGAGCTATCAGAGTCTCCACTTCACACTTAACAGCTCTGTCTTGGAGGTCTCAGGAGATTTCCAGGAACCTGTGTGTCTGACAGACTCCTACGAGAATTGCTTTTGATGGTTTGCACACCATATTGGAGAGCCATTGAACAGCTAAATTGAGCATTTCTGAGGGACTAACACTAAAATTTAGTCATTCATAAAAATAACATATTCTCAAATGACAATTGTCCTTGAAAGTTATTCTAATTCTTAATTTTATCTGTGAAATTGATGCTGACATATAGAATTCTAGATTTTAAATTCATTATGACAACTCAGTATCATAAAAACATGAAAAAGTAGATTTAAAATGTATCTACACAAATTTCACAAGTGGGCCCAGTTAACATTTATAATTAACATTTTACCAAACTTTCATTAGTAATTAAACATAAGAAAGCTCACACAGATAATTTGCATTACCTTAAGTATGTTGTATAGACAGTAACATTTTCATAAATAATCATGACTATCCAATTAGTGATTTATATCATTGCTACCAATATTTTTGGACTATATATAGGCTAATACTCATTATACTCAGAAAGTCCCAAGGCACTTCTCTTAAAGATAAATCACAGTTGTCTTTTAACTTGTCTCCATTATAAACAGAATTTGTGGCCGGGCTTTAAAAGACTCTATTAATAACACTTTAACAAAAATACATTGCTGTATTTTTACTAAATGAGAATAGATAATACAGTAAATATTAGAGTGTTGTAAACATGCCATTTCTGCCATTATTTTCTATAGAATGAAATTAAGAGAGATGGGATTACTCTGAAACGTATAAGTTTCAAACAATGTCAAGTTCTTTTATCAAATTACCATGGTCTTTTATTATGCTTCTAGCCTCACTTCCTACCAAGTTTTCAACATAATTTCTTATTTTTGCCTTATTTGTTTATAGTGCAAATGCATTGATTTCTAATAAATATATCTTGATTACAGTCTTCTCAATTCCTCTCTACCTCCTCTCCCATCTGTAACCACTCCATTTCTCATTAGGAAAAACAGACTTCTAATCTAAGAGATAATAATAAATGTAACAAAGCAGCAAAATATAATAAAACAAAAACTCTCACATTAGATTTGGACAAGACAAAATAAAAAAACCAAATAAAAAGAGGAAGTGAGCCCAACAGAAACCACAAGAATCAGAGATCCACTGTTCACACACTCTGAAATCCCATAAAAACATTGCACTGGAAGCCATAATCTATACACAGAGGATCTGTTGCAGACTGGTGCAGGCCCTGTACTTGCTAATATATGTGAATTCATATGAAGGTTTCTCATGTTGATTAGAGATCTTTGTTTTCTTGGTATCTTTTATCTCATCTGGTTCTTAAGGTCTTCTTTCTTCCTTCCATGTGGTCCCTTGAGCTCTGAGGGGAAGGATTTGATAGAGACATCCCATTAAGGATTGGGTGTTCCAAAATACGTGCTTGTAACTTGAGGTTTCTGGCCCAGACCAGTCCCACAGTTCAGACCTGCCTGCCACCGCTTATCTGGCCCAGCAATCCTAAAGTCCCAAAGGAAACATACAGATGCTTATATTAATTTCATATTGTTTGGCCTATGGCTCAGGCACATTGCCAGCTAGCTCCTTCATCTTACCTCAACCCATTTTTATTAATCAGTCCTGCCATGTGGCCCATGTATCTCATATGTTGCTTCTTTGGGCATATGGCTCGATCTGTCTGACTCCACCCTCATTTTCCTACCTATGCTCCTGTCTCTGGCTGTGGTGTTCACCAAGGGTCAAAAAAGCTTCTTTATTTAAAGACTGATATTCACAGAATACAGAAAAATATTCCCATGTCACTATTTCCCTACCTACTCTTTCTCCATAATGTCTTACTGTGAGTCTCTGTATTTTTCTCCATCTGCTCCAAGAAGAAGTTTCTCTGATGAGGGCTGAGTAATAACGGCTCTAATAACTAGGAGTCATTTTATTACCATGTTTTGTTTTTACTAGAATTTGGTTTTCCCTAGGGCCCTAGATTTTGATCACACTAGCAGTGACGAGTATGGGTTTCATCTGGTGGAGTGGGCCTTAAGTCAAATTATATATTGGTTGGTTACTGCTACAAGTTTTGTGCCACCATTACCATAGCATATATTTCAGGCAGGATATCATTGTAGATCAAAGGTTTTGTGGATAGCCGGTATTCACATTTCTCTTTTGATAGCAAGCAAAGTACCTTTCTGTATCAAAACCACTACATACATACAGGGGTAAAGACTCTGTGAAGGTACCAGCTTAACTACTCTATGTTCAGTGAATTTTATAGGTGTTGTCTTCAGCAATGGGGCTTTGTTATCAGTTTGTGAAGAGCAGCCTATTGTCTTAGCAACAACCTCAGCTATATGGGGATTCCCATGGAACCCCTTTGGCCAAAAACTCAATCCTAGTATTGGAACATTTTTTGGTGACAATATATGGCCAGCTGGTGTTCTAATTTCCCTATTATTTGGTGATGTCATTTATATTGCTTTCATATGCATTTTCTTTTGCAAGTTTTATTTTCTGAGTTTATATACTAATTCCCTAAATGTCCCTTAGTTTTATCTGTCTCTCCCTGTATGATCTCTCTCTCAATACCTTCTTTCTTCCCCATCCGCATCGATCCTCCTATACCAGAATTTTATATTATAGGCTACACTTGAGAGTTGGGGCATTGTGAGATGTTTGAGGGAAGGTATTTGGGAGGGGCTGGAGGAAGAAAAGAGGGGAAAAGTGCTGTAATTTTATTTCAAGTAATAATATTTAAAAAGAAAACTTCTCCTCTGAATGTCTTGCCACATCTTTTAGCACGAAGGTATGAATCTAAAAAAAAAAAATACTTTCAAAATCTTTTCATTAATAATAAAATTTTTATAATAAAGGAGAAATAAATAAATTTTGGGTTTGGGTACTGTCTTAGCTAGTTTCTTATTGCTGTGAAGATACACCATGACCATGGCAACTCTTATCAAAGAAAACATTTAATTGGGGCTGGCTTATAGTTTCAGAGATTTGGTTCACTACCCTGGCAGGAAGCATAGCAGCATGCAGGCAGACATGTTGCTGGAAAGGAGGTGAGTGTTCTGCATCCAAATCAGCAGGCAGCAGAAAGTGACAGCTTGAGCATCTGAGACCTCAAACTCCACCTTTAGTGATCACTTCCTCTAATAGGCCAAACTCCTAAAAGTGCCATTCTCTGTGGGCATATGGGGTCCATTTTTACTTTATTCAAACCACCATAGATTACTCAAATTATATTCAAAGCACCACAAAAATTCAGAGATTTTAATATTGATAAGGTATTAACATTCTCCAAATTTACTATGAGTACCATAAAACTCAAAGTAATCTTATAAGAAATCCTAAAGGAATCACAAACCTGAACTTTTATACATGAAAAGCAGTCAGTTGTACTTTAAATTTTTAGGGTGTATACCCATTTATCAATAGATACTTTTTATGTCAAGAAATAGAAGGGAAAATGAGTATAAGAAATTAATCATCACATTTTGATATCAATCAATTCTAGGACGAAATCTCCGTCAGTTAATAATGACTGGGCTGCTTTGTTCTTGCTCCCAGACCATAACAATTTCCTCACTCAACTATGTGCTTCCCTAAAACTTTAGATTGTCTTTTGGAGTTTTTGTTTGTTTTTTACCTCAAGGCTATTTAACAAAACATCTAGTATAACCTTAAATTGTTTTCAATGTTTTGCTTCAGTCATGATGCTGCACTCCAAAACCTGAGAACACATTTCCCCAAGTTAAGATTAAACAATTTAAAGTAGCTGGGCTATTGGGACCCAGTTGTTTTTCTTAATCATTAACCCCAGACACAAATTATGTGATTCCTCAACAAAAACTCATGTGTTCTATCTCTGTGTGACACTTTCTTATTTATATTTTTAATCATCAAAACTTTATTAAATTAACATTATTATTATTATTATTATTATTATTATTATTATTATTATTATTATTATCAATTAGACAGGTTAGGAAAAAATAATTGTAATAATAACCCACAAGTTATCCAGTATAACAGAATATATTGTAAATCGACATTTCCTGTCCTGACTGCCTGGTCCCAAATAAATACACAAAAGCTTATATTAATTACTGAATGCTCTGCCAATAGCTCAGGCTTGTTACTAGCTAACTATTACACTTAACCCATAATTCTTATCTATGTTTAGCCACATGGCTTCATATCTTTACTCAGTATGACATTCTCATCTTGCTTCTCCACATTTGCTAATGGCTTCTGACCCTACCTTTCTTCTTTCCACCATCTTGAGTTTGATCACCCTGCCTATACTTCTTGTCCAATCAATGTTTTATTAAAGCAAATTGAGTGACACACCTTTATATTATACATAATTCCACAGCATTCCCCCTTTTTATCTAATTAAGGAGGAAGCTTTTTAACGTTAACATAGTAAGATTATATGCAACAAGAGCAGTTATTAAGAAAGAATTACAATCACAATATATGGTCTATTTTTATTTGAGAAAATGCTCAATTATCTATCATATCTTGGTAGTTTACAGTTTCACACTTAATTTTTCTTCAATCATACCTAAAAAAATTATGACTATCTAGTCTTCCACTTCATCAAAGACCCCAGAAGAATAAAATGTTACTTAATGACAGGGACATCAGGATATCCGGACAGTCACCCAAGTTTCTCTATAATGTTGGGGCATCCAACCTTGACCTACAGGCCTAGACTTTCTGACAGACTTTCTTATGAAATTTTGAAAGACTGTCCTGCCTTGTCTTGGCAAAGTTTCTTGTGTCCTGCAGATCCTGTTTGAACAGTAATTGTCAGTAATTGAGGCAAGCATTGTTTCTTTGCTCACATGGCTAGCTTTTTTCATAAAAAGAAGCTCCATACAGAGTCTCTTCAATGCAGTGTTTAGTTATGGATCTCTGCATCTGCCTCCATCACCTGCTGGATGGAGTTCTATAATTAGGGTGATCATTTATATGAAAATAGGGAAAGGCTAGTTTGGGCACCCTCTCCACTATTGCTTGGAGTCCTAGCTGGGCTCATCCTGTGTGTTCTTGAGTGTTCCCTGGTATCAGGTTTCTCTCTAATCACACAATGGTTCCCTATATCAGGATATCTGCTTCTTTGCTCTCCCTTTCTGTTGTCCCTCCAATCATTCCATTCTCTCATGTTTTCTTCTCATCTTCCCTTTCTCCCCTCCTCATGTGATCAAAATTTTCTCAGAGAACTTCTCTATTTACCTTTCCCAGGAGGGAATTTATGGATGTCTTTCTTAACTTTCCTGTTGCCTAATTACTAGGGTTGGTGTGAATTTTAGCCTGGTTATCTTTTAGTTACATTTAAAATTCACTTATGAGTGAGCACATACCATATCTGTCTTTCTGGATTTGTTTTACCTCACTTGAGATGATACTCTCTAGATCTATCCAATGCCTGAAAATTTCAGGATGTCATTTTTTTTTTCCTGACAAGTAGTACTCCACTGAGTAAATGTACCACATTTTTTAATCCATTCTTCAGTTGAGGGGCATCAAAGTTGTTTTCAGGTTCTGGCTATTATGAACAATGATGCTATGAACATATTTGAGCTATCCCTTTGGGGTAAGAATGTGTATTCCTTGTGTATATACCCAATAGTGGTATCGCTGGATCATTGGGAAGATTGGTTGCCAGTTTTCTGAGGAACCGCCATACTGATTTCCAAAGTGGCTGTATAAGTTTACATTCCCACTAGCAACAGAGGAGTGTTCACCTTGCTCCACATCCTCTTCAGCATAGGCTGTTATCTGTGTTTTTGATCTTATCCATTCTGATAGATGTAAAATAGTATCTCAGAGTTGTTTTGATTTGCATCATTTCTCTGATGGCTAAGAAAGCTGAGAAGTTCTTTAGGTGTCTTCCAGCCATTTGTAGTTTTTCTGTTGAGAATTCCTGTTTAGTTTTTTACCCCATTTTCCAATTGGGTTCTTTGATTTTTTCTTTTGATCACTAGTTTCTTGAGTTCTCTATATACTTTAGAGATCAGTCCTCTGTTAAATATAGGGTTAGTAAAGATCTTTTCCAATTCTTCAGGTTGTTGTTTTGTCTTATTGACCATGTCCTTTGCCTTACCAAAACTTCTTAATTTCAGGATGTCCCATTTATTAATTGTTGCATTTAGTATCTGTGCTACTTGTGTTATATTTATAAAGAAGTGTTTTGTGCCAATGCATTCACAGATATTTTCTTTTTTTTCTATCAAGTTTAGTGTAACTGGGTTTATGTTGTGGTCTTTGACACACTTTGATGTGAGTTTTGTGCAGAGTGATAGATATGGATTTATTTGTATTTTTCTACATTCCACCATCCAGTTTTGCCAGCACCATTGGTAAAGATGTTATCTTTTTTCCAATGTATATTTTTGAACTCTTTGTCAACACTCAGGTGTTCATCAGTGTGTGATTAATGTCAGGGTCTTCAATTCAGTTCCACTGATCTACAAGTCTATTTTTTATGGCAGTACCAAGCTGTTTTTCTTACTGTAGCTCTGTAGTAGATCTTGAAGTCAGATATGGTGATACCTCTTGTAGTTCTACTATTGATCATTACTGTTTTGGCAATTCTGAGTTTTTTGTTATTCCATATAAAGTTGAGTATTGTGCTGTTTCAAAAACAGAAAGTTGGTAAGGATTGTTTATGGCTTCGACAGTGTACCAATCTGAGAAAATGTTTATCTGCAGTACCATCATACCAGTGAAGATGAACTCAGAACTACTTACTGACTATTTGGCTTGGAAATTAAGAGAAGATAGTATTCAATCACATGAACAGCTAGGTGATAAAAGGAATCATTAACTGAGGTGATGTAACAAAGGAAAAACTTGAGAATGAAAGCTTAAGTTGAAAACTGAAAAAGAAGAGTGAAATGTAGAAGCTACTAAAAAACCAGTTCCTGCAGATTCTCTGGCAGCTAATTTGTCAGTTAACATCACATACTTTTCCTCCCATTAAACTGAAAAATAGAGCTTCTGATTATACTTAAATGGACTCATATCTCAATAACAATTCAATTTAATGATCTACATTGATAAGGATCAGAGAACATTTTCCTTCAAATCTAATTCTAAATAATCACACACACACACACACACACACACACACACACACACACACACACACACACACACACACACTGAATTTACAAGGTTATTTATCTTCATTTTTACACCAATGTTTTTTCTTTTGCTGAAAGTTTTGAAATTAGAAATTATTTCTGTGACAAAAACAAATAACTAAATTTTATTTATAATAATATAACACATAGATCGTTGCCTGCATTAGAGGAGATGGACAAGGTAAACAAGTACTGAGGAAGACACAACCCAGTGTTGAATACATGCAGGCAAGAGGATGAAGCAAGAAGGCCAAAGAATTACTAGGATATATGTATAAACACATTTGTAGATTTGGATAATCATTAAATTAAGTTTAAAATAATGTCAATATAAAAATAAATAGTCAAAATGAAAAGTAAAGTAAATATTGCATATAGTCAATAGGATGATCTAAAATACTGTTTTGACACTATTTTATGACTTCTTATTAATCATTATATACAATGATATTACTATGTAATATGTTCATATGCTTATATATAACTAAAAATGTCAAGAGGCACACTTACAAATAGTGTAATACATGTTATGATGAATTTATGGTCTAATTTTAAAACTTTTCATTGTCTCCAGTTTGGAGATTTTTATAAATGATATAACCTATTTAATAATATATATTTTTTGAAATGTACATGAGAAAAAGTTCATGTTATTTTAAAGAAATTTCACTATTACAAAAATGTATCACACAATATTTGATTATTAATACAACTTCATTTATATGAGAAGTTAACGCACAATGATAGACAAAAATAATCTTCAGTTGTGTATAGCCATGTGTGGATGCTATTGACTAAACTATTGATCCAAAAGTCAGATAAAACATCTTTTCACAATACTCTGACACTACTTATTCCTAATGACATTAGAATGTGTACTCTGAATTACTTCTACTCTGAGAGAAAAAGTCATTTGTGCCTTTAAGTTGCGAAGAATAATAAGTGTCCCTCCCCAAAGCATTACTTTCCCTATGTGAGAAATACCTCGACATTTAATGTACTCACACAGGTTTGTGTTCAGCATAAGCCTCTCACCACAGCTATACTTACCCATCTGACTGAGAGGATCTTGCTGCATGAGGACCAGCCTCTAGCAGTTTAGGGTTGAGGGAGTGGAGTCAGTGGACTATCACTTTACTTGGCTTTTCTTTCTGTCTCTGTCTTCTCTCTTTCTTTTTAAAAGTAAAGGTACAAGTTTATGCAATGACATGACAAACTCAACATAAAGGTAATCTGATAAAATTCAGTCTTGGAAGACAATAACATTTTTATAATTGCCTATTAATGTAAGGCTGTGAAATTGTGAGAGATTTTATTTTAACTGAGAAATAAAATTCTAATTTTACATTAATACAACATTTCACATTGTAGTTTATTTAAAATATGAAGGTGCTCTGATCATAAGAAGTAACAATCCCTTTATACTTTTCATACTCATTTAAATCTTTTTGTGTTTCATTTTTAACTAAATTTTTAAAAAATTTATTTTACGTTATGATCTCAGATCTGTCTCCCTTCCTCTGCTTTCATCCCATTCTCCACTGGCTCTGTCTTGTCTATCCACTCCTCCCCCAGCTCTGTTCAGAAAGGGGCAGGGTTCCACACTGCCTTGCACAAAGCCTGGCACCTCAAGTTGAACCACGGCCAAGCTCGCCCCCCTGAATTAAGGGTGGGTGAAGCAACACAGCATAGGAAATGGATTCCCCAAAGCCAGCTCAAGTCCTGATCCCACTGCTAGGAGCCACACAAACAGACTAAGCTATACGACTGTCACACACATGTAGAAGTCCCAGATCAGTCCCATCCAGGGACCCTAGCTCTCAGGCCAGAGTCTCTGCGCTCCCATGAGTCAGTTGTCTCTATGGGTTCCCTTATCATGACCCTGACCCCCTTGGCTGGAACAATCCCTCTTCCATCTCTTCAGCAGGGCTCCCAGAGCTCTGCCCCAGTGCTTGGCTGAGGATCTTTGCATTTGCTTGCATAAATTACTGACTGGATAAAGACTCTCTGATGATAGGGTAGTCACCAATCTGATTACTATAGAAGACCAGTTCAAGCATCTTCTCCACTATTGCTAGGAGACTTAGGTCATTCTTGTGGATTTTGCTGTGTGAGATTTTCAATTACATGTGTTATTTTGAGTACAGATTACTTCCCTGGGTTGGAATTTTCCTTCTAGTACTTTCTGTAGGGATAGATTTGTGGATAGGTATTATTTAAATTTGGTTTGTCATGAAATATCTTGTTTTCTCCATCTTCAACTCTTGATATTCTTTCTTCCATTGTCCATGTTGTTCCAAAACATAGATCATAGCAATTTTTTAAATTAGACATGTGTTTCACTTCCTCTTGTATTTATTTTAGTCATCATTGACAAACTGTTATTATAGAATTATTTATTGGCAATTGATTATATGAAAGATTAATATTTATTAATGGGTTATAGTAAACACTTATTGATATAGATTGAACCTTAAGGAACTCTCTCAGGCAGTGATGGTGTCAATCTTCTTTCTGAGAATGCAGGAACAAACAGGAAGGAAGGGTAGAGTGTAATGGGATTTTTAATGGAGGCTGGCCACGCCCCATTTAGGGTCTTGAGACTCTAAAGCTATACATCTAGGTCTCCCTCAGTAACACCTGAATCCCACTACAAACTGACAGAAAAGAGTTATCTTTTACAATCATTTTCTCGCACATTTAATCATCATTAATAAACAGTCATCTTTCATAATCATCTTTACTCAGCCCCATAACCCAATTTTTAAGAATCTAGGGGCATATGATAGACTGTTCTCAATCTAGTAGCTTTTATGGTTTCAAGAATGTTAGACAAAACCAAAATCTTCAAACCAGCCCAGGAAGATTGCCATTAACTTTATTAACTCTTGTTGTTTCTGTTTTTTTCCAAGACAATGTTTATCTGCATAGTTTTGGAGCCTATCCTAGAACTCACTCTATAGACCAGGCTGGCCTCAAACTAAGACATCTGCCTGCCTCTGCCTCCTTAGTGCTGAGATTAAAGGCATGTACCACCACCACCTGGCTGTGTGCCAAAGAAAAATCCTCAGGCCAAAGCTGCTATAGTTATTATTCAAATTATGGCATAATTGTTTACATTTTATATTTCTATAGACTTTGTTTATATGTCTAATCCTGGAATTCTTTTGTTCTTTGGTCATATATCACTGCTCGCCCTCCTATCCCTCCTCCAAGCCCCTCCAAGTCCTCCCTTGGCCTCCCCTCAGCCCATCCCCCATCCATCTCCAAGAAGGCCAAGGCATCCCAAAGTGAGTCAGTTCAGCCTAACCCATCCAGTTGAGGTAGGTTTGAGTCCCTCATCCCAGTATTAAGGCTGAGATAGGTGTTCCTCTGTAGGGAATAATGGGCTCCAAGATGCCAGTCAATTTGCGCATCAGAAGCATGGTTGGATCCTACTCCAAGAGGCTCCACAAATTGCCCATTTGACAGTCATCTACCTTTGGAGGGTTTAGTTCCTTTCCCTGAAGATTCCTCATTGCTTGTTCCTGATTCAGTGAGCTCTCAATAGCTCAAGTCAGCCATCTCTTTGGGTCTCCTCATGGTCCTGATCCCTTTGCTCATATGCTCTCTCTTCTCTCTCTCTTCAGCTGGACCAGTTCTACCTGGTACTTATCTATGAATCTCTGCATCCACCTTTATCCATTGTTGGATGAGGTTCTACAATGACAGTTAGGATGG
Organism: Phyllotis vaccarum; assembly: GCA_033318265.1. Classification (NCBI taxonomy): domain Eukaryota; kingdom Metazoa; phylum Chordata; class Mammalia; order Rodentia; family Cricetidae; genus Phyllotis; species Phyllotis vaccarum. The sequence continues at coordinate 825,117 of JARWLC010000084.1, forward strand.
TCATTCATTTGACCATAGTGGAAATCCTGTTTAGGAACACTCTCCACTATTGCTTGGAGTCCTATCCAGGGACATCTTGGAGGTTTCCTTAGCACCAGGCTTCTTTCCAACCCCACAGTGGCTTCTTCTATCAAGATACCCATTTTTTTTCTGTCTCTATTGCTCCTCTCACTCAACCATCTCCTTCTCTCATGAAACTTTTATATGTAAAAATGAATCAGTCAGCTCTATTTTAAATTGTCAGGGTGCATACCCTCTTATCAACAATGTATGTAACAGGAAGCTGAAGACAGAAATGGGTTCAAGGAATTAATCATTGCCCTTGATCCTCATCCATCATAGCAAGAAAAGTACATAGCCAGAAATATCCAGGCTACCATTGTTAATGGTATTGATCTCAATGAGCCCCTTACTCAGGTATTAAAAGTATGCCTTTTCAAATTGCTTTCAAAGGGTTGTGGTTTTCAGTCTGGTTATCCTTTGCTTTATGTCTAAAATCCACTTACGAGTGAATACAAACCACGTCTGTCTTTCTGGGCCTGTGTTACCTCATTCAAGATGATACTCTTAAATCCATCCATTTGCCTGCAAATTTTAGGATGTCATTTTTTTTCTCCTGAGTAGTATTACATTGTGTAACTGTGCCAGAATGTGTTAATCCATTCTTCATTTGAGGGACATCTATGTTGTTTCCAGGTCCTGGCTATTACAAATAATTCTGTAAAAAATTTTAGCCTTAAAGCCATTAACAGAAACATCTTAACCAAACATTAAGTCATTGTTTAAAGCTTTGTTTTTGCTGATGTACACCAAAACCTGTGAACACATTTACCATCATTAAGATTAAAAGGACTTGTGCTAGCTAAGATTCTGGGACTCAGTTGTTTTTCTCAATCATTGTCCTAAGCCACAGGTTATATGTTTTCTCAAAAGGAGCTATCTGTGTGACATTCCCCTGTTCTTATTTTTTATCCTCTGCAGCCCCTGCTTTTCCAGGGTCAAGGACTACACTATATCCTACATTTATGTGCATTAATTTTTCTACTAAGCTAACCTCTATCACAATCCCTCACTATATTTATTAAACACTTATCAAAATCCTATTTAAACTAACACTATTATTGCATAAAATCATTGCTTCAGTTAAACAGTACAGCTTAGGAGGAAATCAAATACATAATAATCCACAGATAAAAATTCCCAACAATCATATCACCTTAGAGTCAGTGGGGGGTCTCCCTGTGCCAATTCATACCATGCTAAATGTCAGAGAAAAATGGCAGTAGTGAACATGTAAGGACCCAACAATGGCAAGAGACATTCTGGGGCCCAGGCTCTCAGGCATTGCTTATCTGCGCCTCACCTACTGGAGCTTTGTTTTCTGGTGGGCTGATTTTCTGAACCTCAACTGCCACCTGCTGCTACTCTCATGACCCACTGGCACTCAGTCTCTTTGTATAAGATGGGGGTAAGATTTAATCTGAACCTTTTCAGTGACAGAAAAGAAGGTTCCTGGTACCTACTTCATAATTGAACTTGTATGTGCCTACCTTTAAAATCATATGTGCACACGAAAATTATACTTGAAAACCAAAGCATTTATGTTGTCAGGCATATGAGGTAACTACCTATTAGGAAAAAAAATGTGAATCATAACTTTTGCAATTTTTATTTGAAAAATGTGAAAAGAATTTTTCTACATTTTATTCCATGATTAGTACAAAGAGAAAATATTATAAAACCAGGAACTGTTTCACTTGGATTAGGAAAAGAATATATATAAAGCACATGACTGAATAAGTTATTGAAATAGTTACTATACTCTTTTAATAGCAAGGAAATCTTGAGGGTACTTAAGAATGACAGGAAACTTGACAGTTTTTAGATAATTATATACAGCAATAAGGGATGAAGTATCACAGAGATAAATTAGTATACTTAATGGCAGTCTTAAATGTATTTGTTAAAATTTAATTTAATCATGTCACCACTAACTCTATTTTATTTCCTGGGCATTCTTAAAAGCTGATTTAAAATAATATTGGAATTGGAGGAAAGAAGGAAGGTCATACATATTTTCACCAATTACTTTTTATTTGTTAGAATTATCTCTGAAAAGGATATAAATAAGAATATTTGAAACAGAATCATATAATAAATCCAATTGATCTTTCCTATAATCTGGGACATAGTAGCAATGCCTCTTAATTCGTTGTCTCTTTAGAGTTTGAATATAGTTGTTAAATACACCATTCTCTGCAAAAATTCTTCTCTAGACCACACTTTCTTCAGAGCTGCTTTTATGACTTCATTTCTCAAGCTGTAGATGACTGGATTGAGTGTTGGAGGTATCACAGTGTAGAATATGGAGAATGTGAGGTCCATAGCTGATGGAGAATCTGAAGGGGGTCTTAGAAACTCAAAGCCTGCAGCTGAGAGGAAGAAGATGACTACAAACAAGTGTGGGAGGCAGGTAAAGAATACCTTAGTCCGATCATCAGATGATGGAATTCTCAACACAGTTGAGAAGATCTGAATGTAGGAGACGATGATGGAGATCAGACAGACAAAGGCTACAGATGTTGTAAATGCAGCCACTGCAATCTCATTAATGAATTCATAAGAGCAGGCTAGTTTTAACATTTGGGGAATGTCACAAAAGAACTGGTGAATAATTCTCTGCCCACAAAGAGGAACTGAGAAGTTAACACCAGTGTGTATGAGCCCAGACAGGCCTCCTGCCATCCACACAGCTATCATTGCACGCTTGCAGGCATGGGGATTCATAATTGTCTCATACTGCAGTGGTCGACAGATGGCAACATATCGGTCATAAGACATCACTGTGAGGATAGCTACTTCTGATGATGCCAGAGCTATGAAGAAGAAAACCTGAAGCACACACTGACCAAGGGAAATGAAACCATTGTCCATGAGTGAGTTTGCAATGGATTGGGGGACGGTAACAGAGATGAAACAGAGGTCCAAAATAGAGAGGTGCTTCAAGAAGTAGTACATGGGAGAATGCAGACGATGGTCCAAGGTGATAATAGTGATAATGAGCACATTGCCCATGATGGCCAGGAGGTATGTCATCAAAAAGAGCACTGCATGTAAAATCTGAAGCTTACGTTCATCAGAGAATCCCATGAGGAGGAATCCAGTCTTGAAGCTCACATTCATCATAGTTACTCTGGAGATGAAAAATTTAGCTTTCTTTAAGAAAAATATGGAATAAAACAATTGATATCAAGAAGAGCTCAACATTCCTAGGATTAGGTAACACTTCTGACATTTTTTTGACATTTACAAATTTTTTTATAATTTTCAGGAAATAGAAACCTTTTAAGTATGATAAACAAGTCATGAGAATTTCCTGGAATAAAACCTTACTTGCCCAAGTTGGAAAAACTGAATGAAGTGATAGTAGAAATAACTTTATTTCAGTAAAACCAGTGGAAATGATGGAACATGCCTTTAATCTCAGCACTTGGAAGGCAGAGGCAGGCAGATCTCTGTGAGTTTAAGGCCAGCCTGGTCTACAGAGTGAGTTCTGAGACAACTAGGACTTTTAAACAGAAATATCCTATCTCAAAAAACTGAATACTACTACTACTACTAAAACAATACATTGTAGCCTCTCTTGATAACAATAGAAAATTCAACTACTGGTACAACCTATAAGTGATTAAAAATAACCCTGAATAAATGGAGGAAATATATCAGTCATTTCACTGAGAACATGCAGGCAGTTATGTGTTAAGTTTTTCATTTTTCTATCTGCACAGGAATGAAATTCTCTTTCTTTTCTCTTTTCTCAGTCAGTGTCTATATCTGTGCCCATCTGTATTCTATCTTAGAAACTGCTTTGTTACATGTGGTATATTCTCTTTCTCTCTCTCCCTCCCCCCACAAACCATTCATATTTATCACTGTACTGTGCTCTCTATGTGTGTATGTGTATCTCTGCATTAAATATAGATAGATATTGCATCTCATCCATTTTAGAGAATGAATAAGCTCTTGTCACATTATTTTCCTATAATCTTTTCTTGCTTGTTTGCTCTTGTCAAAGCTTCATAATATGATTCATGGTTTAGCTACCTCCAACAGGGTCTCCTCTTTGTCACATGTCTTTCATCTTCACATTCAAACAACATTAAAATTTTATCTGCTAATTATAATTACCTCTAATTACTAGTTAGTCTGTCATCTTTGGCAGTTTCATTCCTCAACTTTATGCGATTCCAATCAGGCTTCCAGGTTGTGCTGGGCTGAACTGTGAAGCAAATCACCATGTTTTTTTTAACTTCACACTTTCCTCTGGCTTCCTTATAATATCCAAAAACCTTAGCATTACAAACATTGTCTTCCCCAGCATATTCCCTGATCGATCTTCCATTTCTTCTCTCATTACAATTTACCCAACTCTCTCAATCCCTGTGTCTAATAATTATGAATTCTTAGATTACTCTCAAAGAATCAATCATATTGTAAGACTATGATGTTTTGGTTTTGCTTTCTTAAACCATGTTTTGACATTTCCTGAAATTCTTCTTCTAAAACTTCATCTTCTTTGCTTGGAAAATATTTGATAATCTTAAAACAGTCACATTATTTTCCTGGTTAATTTCCCCCTAAACATAATAGACAGTCTAAGAAGTGCTCATGTGAGATAGCTCATGTCACCTACGCTGAGGTGACTACAATGCATGTTTTTTCCTAGTATTATCTCTGCATGTAGTTTTACCCTATGTAAGCTATTCTTTGGGGAGGAAAATTGTAAGTCGATTTAGAAGTTATTCCTGTGATAACTGCCATGGATGCTCATGCATGCCATTAAATGTCAATGAATTCTATAGAATCTGAAGAAGTTTCACTTACCAATGTTGACCTTAGTCAGTGGGAACAAATTTCACTGGATTATTGAGATTAGTAGATTCATTGGATTTTGAAATTCTTTGTTCTAGAATCTAGCTCTAATTTTCATGTAGGAAAAGAACTAAGGTGCTCTCATACAAAACTGAGTATGAGGCAAGGAATGTTTTAACTTCTCATTAAGCCCATGGTACTTGAATCAGCCCAGGCATCAGGGGACATGCTGTTTATCCAGGATGAGTTTCAGCTAAATACTGTAAGTTCAAAGTATAGACTTTTGAGGAGTGCTCTCTCAGGGACTCACCTCAATGGAGAGTTGCTAATTATTCTCTTGATTTAACTAAATGGTATAGTCTAAGTATTATAGATAAGAAATGAATAGCTTTTAAAATATGCTTTCTGAAGTATATGTTCATAGATTTCTGTATGATAAGTACTTTTCTTCCTTTATTTTTAATTCCAATTTAACTGGTAATTGATGAACTCACACATGTTTGTATAAGCTTCATGGAAAAAGGCAAATATTTAGTGCCATTTTGTTTCCATGAACTCACAATTATAAAGTATTTTGGCATTAAACCATTTTAGTATCATGAGTTCCAATCTTCCTTCAAACACTATATCTTTTCTAAAATCACTCTAGAGATGATTAATTTCAAGCTTCCAGTTTAATATTAATGAGCTTTGCATTGAAATATCTCTGATATACTCATGTATCTGAATGTTTGGTACCTTGTTGGTGGCATTGTTTAGAAGATGGAATCTTAAGGAGGTTGAGTTTCTTTGGAGAAAGTTGTACATTTGAAACTCTCTAATCTGGGTTCCACTTCTTGTTTGCTCTCTGCTTCTTATCTATTGATGTAACATGAACTGAAGCCTCATGTTCCTGATACTATGTCTTCCCCAGTTATAAAAGTACCTTCTCAAACTTTAAGCTTTCTTAATAAACCCTTCTTTTGTAAGTTTTTTTTTTACTGGACATTCAATTACAATAATGAAATAACTAATAGAGAAAATGGGAACCCCAGAAAGCATTATAATTTTATAGTCAAAGGAACTATTTGGATTAGGTGATCAAAAAACTTTTAGCTAAAGTTCAACTCAATGGGACATGGATGTGGGTTCAATACATCCACAGTGGTTGTTTTCCAATACCAGAACACATGCATACTTGCCCTAGATACTCTTAGGTTCTGGAAGAGTTTCCTTATTGGTTCCTTGTTCTGGGGAGTAAGAGCTATAATGGTTGGCAAAGACAAATGGAAATCTGCCTCCACCAGGAAGACAGAGAACTCCAAACAGCATTGCACTCTCAGAAGAATTAGAGTTTAGTGCCACCATCAAGGATTTGAAAGTTTCAGGGGTGATGATTTCCAGCATATTTCCTTCTAACTCTCCTAATTTGCCTGTGAAAAAAGTAAAGGGGTTATGGAAAATTACTGTTGATCATTATAAGTTTAATTAATTTGCAACTCCAATCCCAGCTGCCTTGATAAATCCTTACTTGAGCAGATTGCATATTTTCTTGTTCCTGGAATGTTGCTTTTGACTTAGCAAATGCTTTTTACTTCATACCATGCTATAAAGTCCACAAGAATCAAATTTCTTTCTGATGGCCCCAAATTTCTATTAATTCTCAAGTCTTGGGTTATAACTTACTTTGTGGAGATCTTGATCACCTGTCTTCAAGGCATCATGCTGTTCCATGATTCTGCTGATTAGATTGTATGACCAATTTTATGGATATTGAGAGTAGAACTGGTATTAATAGTTACTGGGGGTAATAAATGAGAGCAGGGTGAGTTATAGGTACTAAAATAGGATTATATATATATATGTTACTGTATATTCTTGAGAATTTCACACATGTGGTCAGTGAATACTAAGTTTAGTACATTGATAAGATGATAAAATTATTTATTGCTAAGTTGCAAAGCTTGTTTGTTCATAACATCATTGGGGTTTTTCCACTTTTCTCTAATAAACATGACAAGTTTGTTCTGACATGTTTTAAAGGGAAGGGCATGACTGCTCCTAGGTGTGGTGGAGAAAAAAGTTTACTGTAGATTTGTAGGAGAGCATACGCAGAGGCAGGAACATCTGGGAAAGTCCACTGCAGACAAAACCCTGAGCTCTGTGAGGAGGTGAGGGGAAGGGATAGGAGAAAGAGCGGGAACAGGTGCAGTAGCTAGGAGGCCCATAAAAGAGGAGACAAATAGACCAGGTAACAAAAATGGTTGGGTTATATAGGGAAAGACAGCTGTGTGAAGAGCAGCCACCTCCTGGATTGGAGGAGTTTAGGGTACAGGACAGAGTATGCCAGCAAAGAGAACCGTGTTATAGGTAGGGACTAAAGAATGCAGGGAGAACCTGTCAGCCAGAGCCTACTTTGAAATACTAAGTAGGCACATCAGCAATATGTCCTGGATTTGAATCCTAACAATATGAATATTTTTACTTTATTAAATATGTTTTTATGCTTTTCTTTCTATTTTGTGTTCACTATTTGCAAAAATTGTCAATATATTAAATAAATTTAATAAATTAATTTCAGGGATAATAAGATTTTTAAATTACTTTTACCATTAAATTATTTTGATTTGTCTGCTTAGTATTATGCATACTTTAATTCATTTAACCTTGTGTTTACACACGTTTTTCTAGTGTGGGATGTGGCATCCAGCCCTAACTGATAGAGTTATTGCCTGCTCTATCCCAGTCAGTTAGTGACATTTCCCCTACAGTGCTCAGTCCTGGGTACTGATTTACATATAACTCTCCAGTGGTGGCTAAAGAAACTTAAAATGGTACTAGAAATACTGTAGTGACTATTGACCTTTGCCTGTGAAATTGTAGTGGCCTGTAGGTTAGGTAAGAATAGATACTCGTATTCCTGCTTTCTGCTTTTGTAAACTGCTTATTCCTTTGGGATTGAGATGAGGTAGTTTTTATTACTATACAGCAGGAAAGAGAAACACTCGAGGAAAGGAAATGATTTTTTTTTGCTTAGCTGTGATTCCATAAATAATTACAATGCACACCTTTGATACTCACTTCTACAAACTCATTTTTAGCCCCTTATGGCACAGCATGCTGTTTGGCTCTAAGGTTTCTGTCTTTTTGCAAGCAGTAATAATAAATTTATTTAACCTAAATTTGGATTGGGTCTAAGTCTTTGGTCTCTCTCAGTGGATTCTGACACTGCAACATTAGAAAATATTCATGTAGAGATATTAACTATATTTATATGTTAAAACTTTCAAAATGATTTTTATATTCAATCTGTGATATTTTCTGGCATGACTGTGATGTGAACAGAGTCAAATAGACCCTGTGGGCTTGGGGAATTACCTGAATAACATCTCACAACAGAAAATATTTCTTTGGTAACTTTGTTTATAGAGTCAAACTCTTGCCATAACATAAAGATTTAAATTTTGTTCCAACATAAATAAAAGTTTTAATATTTAATGCTTGAATTTTATCTAGACTTTGAGGAAAAACTAAAAAAAAATAAGAACCCCAAGATGTAATGTCTTAATTTACTCTTAACAGTGCATGACCTCTGGGAATTACACTACTTGAAGAATGAACACTATGCATACATTTATTGGACAGATGAGCATATATTATTTAATGTTGTATTGCTATGAATTCCACATGATAACAGCCAGAGTTTGTGAGAAATACTGTGCTAAAAAGGTTGGTAGTGCTTGAAATCCCTTTTTGGGTTAATATATTTCAGATTGAAGAGCCAAAGTTCTTCTGTTTTAAGCTAAACAGCCATATTAAACTAGCAGGTCACCAAAAGTTCAAAAAAAAAAAAAAAAAATCCAGCCTAGTTCCTGAAACTTGTTATCCGTGGAAACATCTGGACCCCTAACCTACCTCAGGATGTTGACTCACCCTATAAAAACACCTATGAACTTTCCCCAGAGGCTCCTCCTGACCACAGTGAGTGTGTGCGGGTGAGCTCCCTGTGTGGCTTGTATTGTGCACCTGCAATAAACCTTGCAAGGTGACCAGAGTCTCTGCCTTTACCGCCAGGCAGCTCGCAGACCTACAAAAAAATGCCTAAAATTTATGATGTTAGACATCTCTATTGATCTCTATTGATGAGAGTCCTGCCGCCTACTTGGAAAGACTTTCAGACAGTACTCCCTCTGACCCCAAATCTGAGAAAGCACAGCAACCTGTCATACTCGCCTTTGTCAATCAGGCAGTGCCGGATATAAAGAAAAATTTACAATTATTAGAGAGGCTCAGAGAAAGGAACCTGAGGGATCTAGTGGCAGTGGCAGAAAAGTTCTGTTTTAAAAAGGAGACAGAGGATGAGAAAGAGGAAATGAAAGAAAAAGAGCTTCGAGAGGAGGGGACAAGAGCGACAGGAGACAAGAGAGAAATCTGGCTAAGATCTCAAATGGAGAGCGTGCTCCTGGCTACTGAGGCCAGGGGACATGAGAAGTACAAAAGGCTCCGGCCTAAACTGGGGAAGAAGCAGTGCATATTGTAAGGAAGAGGGGCACTGGGCCAGGAAGTGCCCAAAAAATAAAAATAAGAGAGCCACATCAATGGGGTTGGAAAGGAGGACATCCCCCATCCTCACCACCTTAGGAGACCATGACAGTGACTATGGGAGATGGGGCTTGGTCCCCCTTTCCAAGCCTAGGGTAACCCTAAAAGTGAAGGGGAAACCTGTTCAGTTTATGGTGGACATGGTAGAAAGTTCATTACTCTTGACCCCTTCCTGCCAGTAAAGAAACCACTCACAAATGACTAGCCTCATTCAAGACCTCAGGGAATTCAACAAATGGGTAATGGACATCTACTCCACTAACCCCTAATCCCTGTAGAGAATTATTCCTCCTGAAAACATATGGTACACAGTCCTTTACTTGAAAAATGCTTTTTTTCAACCTTCCGCGTGCCCCAGGCAGCCAAGCCTACTTTGCTTTTGAATAGCACGATCCAGAAAGAATGCACGAGTAAGCAGCTAACCTGGACCAGACTGCCACAGGGGTTTAAGAACTCCCCCAGCATTTTTGATGAGGCCCTGCATGAAGACCTAGGTGAGTACTGAGCCCAACACCCACATGTCTCCCTCCTGCAGTATGTGAACGACATCTTATTGGCCACTCTGACAGACGAAGAATGGCTGTCTCGAATCTGAGACCTCCTAGACACTCTGGGGCATTAGGCTATCAGACCTCAGCTAGGAAGGCTCAAATCTACAGAACACAGGTAACTTACCTTGGGTACATGTTAGAAGGGGGGCAACAATGGCTCTCAGAGGCCAGGAAAGAAACTGTGCTAAAGATCTTGGTGCTCAAGAGAGTCAAACAGGTTAGAGAATTTCTGGGTTCAGCAGGCTTCTGCCAACTCTAGATTCCAGGATATACTGAAATTGCCAGACCTCTCTGTGAGGCCACAAAAGAACCAACCCTAACCTGGAGCCAGGAGAGACAGGTTGTCTTTGACGCCATGAAGCAGACACTGCTGAAAGCCCCCCAGCCCTGGGGCTTCCAGATGTTAATAAACCCTTTCTCCTTTTGTGGATAAAAAGAAAGGAGTAGCAAAAGGAGCCCTGACCCAAGATATTGGGCCATGGAAAAGACCAGTGATCTACTTGTCAAAGAGATTAGACTCCGTGGCAGAAGAGTGGCCCCCATGTCTCTACATTATTGTGGCAGTGGAACTGTTCATTAAAGACATGGACAAACTAACTCTAGGACAAAACCTGGTGGTGGCCACCCCTCACACCCTAGAGGAGTCCTAAAGCAACCCCCTAACACACCGATGGATGAGCAATGATGCCCAAATAATGCATAACCAAATCCAGCTCTTGGACCCTGCTAGGATAACATTTCAGGTACCAGCTGCCCTGAACCCAGCCACTCTGCTACTAGATCCTGACTTGGAGACCCTCTTCCATAGCTGTGCTTACAGTCCAGCCCAGATGCACTGTGTCTGACCCAACCTCCAAGATAGACTATTTGCTGATGCAGAGGTACACTGGGGCTGCAGTAACAACAGCAGACACAGTGGTTTGGGGAGAAGCTTTGCCTCCTGGTACCTCAGCACAGAAAGCAGAGCTTATGGCTCTGACAAAAGCCTTAAACCTGGGCAAAGGAAAAGAAGTCAACATCTATACAGACACCACTTTATACATTCATGGGCAATATATATGGAAAGGGGACTCTTAACTGCCGAAGAAAAGACTGGCAAAAACAAGCAAGAAATACTAGACCTGTAAGGGTTGAGAAATCTGCCGTGAAAAGGAGAACTCCAGGAGAAGTTCTCTCATGCAACAAGCAAAGGGATTTTATTCACCAAGCATGCATGGGGCTCACTGAACACGCAGGAACAGAGAGCCCTGAGCTGAAGTTAAACAAAGCTTTTATAGGGTGTTTGGATAAGGAAGTTCAGGTATAGGTCATGCTCCATGCAGGAATGCAGGAGGTAGATCCTGGAACTTTAAGCACATTCTTTATTTATCAGAAGGGGGTAGTGAAATGGGAATGCATTTGTGTGTGCTGTATCTTTAAATAAAGGAGCTGGTTTGGGCCATGGCAGGTACCGTAGAATAGGTAGGAGGAGAAATCAGAGCTTAGGGGGGAGAAGCAGGGTGGAGTGAGGCAGACCAAGCTGAAGCCGCCGAAAGAACAGCATGTAAGGAACACGGGTGAGCCACACGGGCCACGTGGCCCACGGATTAATAGAAACGGGTTGATTTAAGATATAAGAGCTAGCTAGCAATGTGCCTGAGCCATAGGCCAAACAGCATGAAGTAAATAGAAGCGTCTGAGTCGTTTCTGGGGACCCGGGCGGCGGGCGGATAAGCAGTTCTGGCGGTGGGTCCGGGACCCGAGAAACCCTACTACAACAGATGGCGCATCCAACGTGGGCCGATTATCCACTTAGAGCCTGAAAAAGATTAAAAAGAGTTCTAGATCGCAGAAACTGAGCAAAGGCAGCTTCCAAATTGTGTATGTAAATCGGGTCTTTGTACAAACAAAGCATGGTCCGAGTCACATTCAAAATGGCGCCAGCGGCGGGCTGGCGACAGGCAGTGTGAGCTACAATCAGGCGGGTTCCTAAAAACTAACAAAAGACTCAGTAACATGATTGACTTTAGATTTCTGCTTATTTTGAACAAAAGAGAAACAAATTTTCTTCGTGGCAGCATTTTCTTAGGTGTGCTCTGTTTACGGTCCATTTAAGAAAACTTAGTGATTCAGCCTAATTTGCAAAAACTGTGCTTCTTTTTGGAGAATGTATTTTAAAAGCTCTTAAGGTTAAAAGATGATTAAAGATTCACAATAAAACAGATTCAGATAAAAAGAAAACCTGTAAACGGGTTACAATGTTTATAAAAGGTACATAGGCTTCAGAGAGAAAATAAAGAGGTTAGAAAAAGTTTTTAAAGCGAGAAATAGAGTAATAAAAATATAATAAGCCACGTAAAGATGGAAAATAGACACAAAATCTGGATTTTGGTTGTTATTGTGTTTTCTTTTAATTTTTTAACTGTTAATGAGCTAACTGCAAAAAGACAATGGATTGCAAAGGCTACTAAGTTAAACAAGAATGTATATTTTAAAGGTATTTTGATTTTGAAATTTGTGTCTAAGGATTTATTGCTTTGGAAGAGTTCTGTTTCTGTTTCCACAGATGAGAACCCGTGGATTGCTTCCAGGCAAATATGGTTTCATCAACCAAGACCCCCTGAAAAAACCTCTGATGAGAAGAGATGGCCAGATCAGCTTCATGGCTACAGATTATGATCCAGTCTCAACAATCCGTGAGATTTTCAACGCCCCTTAATCATCTCTTTCTAAGAAGAAACGGGGGATATGGTATGTGAATGCTTTTTTAAAAATTAGATTATTGAATTTACTTAGATCAGAAAATCAGCTGTTAATCTCAAAATGCTTTACATTGGTATAGATTTTGGTTTATTGATACAAATTTAAGGTCAATTTTATTATGCTGTATGTGTTTTTCTATTCTTGTTTAAGGTATGATGTTCATGTAACTGTTTTAAAATTGTAGTGTATAATTAAGAAATGAAGGTTAATAGTCACTTTTGATAATCAAACTTATAGTTAGGTTAGTTAGGATTTTTAGGTATACAAAGATATATTTCAATTAAATAGATAATCTTCAAATACTTCTAAGACCTACAGAATATGGCATTTAAAATGTTTTAAGAGCTTAGACTTTTCTGGACAGTGAGACAGGTCTGTTCCTGGCAGCACTAATTTACTTCAACAGGAAAATGGGCATTGAAGAAACTCCATATAGAGTCTCATCTATTTGTGGTAATGGTAAGCCACTAGAGAAGAAACTGTTTTTATATTGACTGCTTGACAGTATGCTGTTTAAACTGGACATGCATGTTCCATAAAAAGATGACCTCTGAACTTTGGCAGAACAAGCCTAGATGGTCATTCAGGTTCCTGCTTTACAGAGAAAACTGTCAGACATTCTTCAGGACTCAAGGAAAAGCAACGGATGAACTGTGCCAGAATGGGCAGAGCAGATTTCCTGCTTCACTGAAATGAAAAGAGACTCCAGGCCTATAGGCTGAAGATGGTTGCCCCAACTTTATAAAAGAACTTTGGGTGACTGTCCAGGCAGATAGGTGTCATCTCTGTCCTTTCTAGATTTTAGAAGTCGTTTGCACTTCTGGTTTACTTGGGTAAATATTATATCCTTCTGTGGTCTTTGATGTAGTTGAAGATTAGATAGTTATATGTACAGTTTTTCTTAGTCATTTAAAAGATATATTAGATATAAAACTTTAGATTCATAAAGATAAGGTAGATGATAGAGTATTTTCTTTAATTTTGCTAAATACAAATAGACTAGATATTGTAACTGTAATTCTTGCTTGATAGCTATTTTGTTATATGTAATTTTGCTATGTTAAAATTGAAACCTTCCTTTTTGATTAGAGAGAAAGGGGGAAGTGAAGTGGGAATGCATTTGTGTGTGCTGTATCTTTAAATAAAGGAGCTGGTTTGGGCCATGGCAGGTACCGTAGAATAGGTAGGAGGAGAAATCAGAGCTTAGGGGGGAGAAGCAGGGTGGAGTGAGGCAGACCAAGCTGAAGCCGCCGAAAGAACAGCATGTAAGGAACACGGGTGAGCCACACGGGCCACGTGGCCCACGGATTAATAGAAATGGGTTGATTTAAGATATAAGAGCTAGCTAGCAATGTGCCTGAGCCATAGGCCAAACAGCATGAAGTAAATAGAAGCGTCTGAGTCATTTCTGGGGACCCGGGCGGCGGGCGGATAAGCAGTTCCGGCGGTGGGTCCGGGACCTGAGAAACCCTACTACAACAGGGTAGTGAACATACAGAGTTCAACCAATTTTCCTTTACATTCCCCACTTCTTCTTGTGCAAATCTCTAATCCTAGAGATTGTCCAGGTCATTTAGGACTGAATATTGTTGTCTAACAAGCAATAGCTTGACATTTCCAATTTTCCCCTGCAAAAAGTTTACTACTCTATTTAAAACACATGGTCCTAAAGTTATTACTAAAAGCAGCACAATCAATGGCCCAGCTAAAGCAGACAGCAGTGTAGTGAGCCAAGGAGACTTAGTAAACTAAGATTCAAACCATCCTTATTGTGCCTCCCGCTCTTTCTGTCTCTCACAGAGGCACTCTCTAAGTTTGGTCATTGATTATTTAACTACTTATGAATGGTCTGCATAGAAGCAACATTCTTCTCTTAAGGTGGCACATAGACCACCTTCTTTCATGAATAATAAATCTAGCCTATGCCTGTTTTATAATACCACTTCTGACAAGGAGGTTAAAGAGTCCTGCAGGGCTGTCACTGAGGTTTCTATGGCTTTTAAGTCTTGATCAATAGCAGCCTGTAGCAGAGCTACCTGCTGTGACCCTTGTACTATCGCTGTGGCCCCAGTTCTGACTCTAGCCGCGACACCTATTCCCATGAGTATAACTAAGGTTAACAATACAGGTTCCCTCTGGAATCTACTTTTGCCTTCTATCTTATTTTCAAATTCTTCACCTTGATGACATACCACATGGGGAAACAGTTTCACCATAGCACAAAAATGGGCAGAGTTATTAAATACCTGGGTGGAAACACAAGGGGCAAGCCCAGTATTGCATTCCCATCAGGTCCTTTGAGGTGGGACCAGGTATTGACTGTCTGTTGTAGAATTTAAAGGGAGGATTTGTGAACACAAGGCCTGCTTGACTGGATCTGGTGGGGTTCCTAGCCATGTTCCTTGCCCAGAAACTTCAGGGAGAATAAGCCAGTGATTCCCACCCCAATCACAGGAGGAGCTAGTGGTTACATTATAAGTCTCATTAACTGCTATTCCTTCATAATATGGTGGGTAGGCTGTCAGACAAAGCCAGCAAGATTGGGTTAAAGCACTCTGGGTATGGTTAAGAAAATAAGGTTGTGCAAGTTATCCATAATAGGAGCTTGGGTTACCAGGATGGGTGTTACTAGATTGAGGCCTCCTGTTTGGCTGGAGGGAATTGGAGTGGCTCCTGTGTTCTGAGGAGGGGGCTGAGACTTGGAAGGAGGTTGGGGATTTTCTGGCTTAAGTACAGGGTTTGGCCCTATTGCAATGGCTGATTTTGCAAACTGCTCCTGTAATCTCAGAGTAAACAGTATACCTGGGTCACTACCAATTCCACAGGTTGTACCTGTACAATGTAAGCCTTAGCTCTTACCTAATTCCCATCCAGAGGCTTTCTTACCTAAATCATTTAAGCATATGTTACCTTGTTCTTGCATTTTGGTGAGCATAATCAAATCTAATGGTCCACTGGCTGTCCACCAGTTCCCTGTATAGGAGGTCTTACACCCCCATCTGGCACAGAAATAGCTTTCTACCCCCCCACACACTTGGCAAGTTGTTTTCCTTCAGGACATATATATATAAGCTATCATAGTTATAGTGGCTCTTATAGAGGTTCCTTGAGCAGCTGGTCCAGGTCCCTTCAGCTAGTTTGCACAGATCAAAGATTAAGTTGGGAAACCAGGGTATTCTAGGTCCAGTCTGAGAGGCCAGAATGAGGATTGTCCCTGTTTCTGGATTGGAAATTGTCCAAGCACAAGCAAGTGTTATGAGGGGATTACCTTCCCCCAGAGGAAGGAGGGCTCTCAGCTACATGGTGAAGCCATAACTTAGAGGATTATCAGTCTTTTCCAGCTTCCACTGGAACCCTGGGGGCAGGGATGCTGGCTTGGATCCAAGATGTGATGCCATCAACCTTGACTGCAGTGGGAGTGGTTAAGAGTATCTGATATGGTCCTTTCCAACGAGGTTCAAGAGTCTGTACTTGGTGGGGACAGACATAGACAAAGCCTCCCGCCTGATGCTGATGTGGAGTCCCTCCATCCCCTGGGATAGGAGGTGGAGAGATGCCGCCACATGAACCTCTGGGCTTTTTCTAAAGTCTGTGGTCTGTCAAGCAAGGGGGTGTGAAAGGAGCCATCAATATCTAAAATAGGAGATGGATCTCTCTCTGGAGGGGTGTCCCATACAAAATTTCATAGGGGGTTAGGTTACACATGAAAGAGGAGGGGGTACTCCTAGCTCTGAATAGGGAATAAGGCAGGAGCATGATCCAATCTTTTAAGCCAGTCTCTATAGCCAATTTGGTTAGGGTCTCTTTTATTGTCCTATTCATTCTCTCTACCTGTCCTGAACTTTGTGGTCTGTATGCACAATGTAACTTCCAATCAATCCTCAGTATCCTGGCTACACCCTGACTTATCTGGGCCACAAACGCCAGTCCATTGTCGAACCCTATTACCTTTGGTAGTCTGAATCGGAGAAAAATTTCTTCCATGATCTTCTTGATCACAACTTGTGCGGTTTCTCTTTTGGGGAAGGCTTCTACCCATCCTGAAAAGGTGTCTACAAAAACTAGCAAATACTTAAGTCCATACCTTGCAGGTTTTACTTCAATAAAGTTGACTTCCCAGTATTTCCAGGCCGTGGCCCCCTTAGTCTTTTTCCCTCGGGTATTTTGGAGGGATAGACATTCACAAATTGGCATGCCTGGTATTCTTTTGTCATGCAGTCTGCCAGTTCTTTTCTCTTAGAGGCTGACAGTAGATATAGTTCACTCTGATCTTGTAGGAGCTGCTGTAGTTTCTTTGACCCCAAGTGGGTGAATTGATGAACCTGCTGTAAATATGTCAGGGCTTCAGATTCTCCTAGTGATGTAGCCTCTAGTGGCATCTTGGGGAGCTGCTGGTTCTCTTTGGTTACTAGGAGCAGTTCTTTTGGGCCCCTTAATGCTGCTGCTTTTTCTTCTTCATCCACTCATCTGTTACCTACTGCTACTGGGTCTGAGCCTTTTTGATGGCCAGCACAATGAACAATGGCCAACTCTTTGGGAAGCATGACTTCAGCTAAAAGTTCAAGGATCTCTTCCTTGTGTTTGATTTCTCTGCCAGCTGATGTCAGCAGGCCCCTCCATTGATAAACAGCTCCGTGAACATGGGCTGTGGCAAAGGCATAATGGCTATCAGTGTAGATAGTTGCCCATTTGTCCTTCGCTAGTTCCAGGGACTTAGTAAGGGCTATTAGATAAGTCTTCTGGACAGAGGTCTCTTCTGGAACTCCAGAAGACCAGATAACCTTAGTCCCATTAACTACCACTGCTCCTGCTAGTCTCTTACCACCTTGGAGGAAGCTGCTCCTGTCAGAGAACCAGGTTACCTCCGAGTTGGGTAGCGGCTGGTTTCTCAAGTCCTGGCAGATCCTGGTCTCTTCCATTAAGATCTCTTGACAGGTGTGTAGCACAGGTCTCATGGCCTCATCCAGTAGCAGAGTAGTGGGGTTTAAGGCTGAAGGATGCCCAAAGGTCACTCTGTCTTTATCTAGGAGAATACTCTGATAGTGGGTAATTCTGTCATTTGACTGCCATCTATCTGGGGGCTGGTGGATCATGCTCTCTAATGTGTGTGGAGCCACAATAGTTAATTTTTGTCCCAGGGTAATCTTGCCTGCATCCTTAGCTAGGAGGGCAGCTGCCATGATTGCTTTTAGACATTGTGGCCATCCGCTAATGACCAAGTCCAGTCGTTTGGACAGATAAGCCACTAGTCTCTTCCAGGGGCCCAGGGTCTGGATTAGCACTCCTCTGGCCACTTCTTTCTCTCCTCTATTTAGAGCATGAATGGTTTACTCACATCTGGGAGTGCTAGGGCGGGGGCTGACAGAAGTGCTTTTTTTAATGTTGTCAAAGGCTTCCTGCTGCTCCTCTCCCCACTGAAAGACAGCATCCCCTTTGAGTAGAGGGTGGAGCAGGGCAGCAAGGGTTGTGAATCCAGGGATCCACAGCTGACAAAATCCTGCTGTTCCCAAGAACTCATGTAGCTGCTTTCGGTTTGTGGGTGGGGGTATCTGGATCACAGTTCTCTTTCTAGCCTCCGTGAGCCATTGCTTCCCACCCCTGAGAGTGTATTCCAAGAAGGTCACCTCTTTCTTGCAAAACTGGGCCTTCTTTGCCAAGACTCGGTATCCCAGTTTAGCTAGTTCATCCAACAATTCTCGGGCTCCGTTCTCACAGTTCTCTTGGGTGGCAGCTGCCAACAGTAAATGTCTACATATTGCAGCAGGGTGACTTTGAGATGATGGGTCCTAAAAGAACTTAAGTCCTTATGGAAAGCTTCATCAAAGATGGTGGGAGAGTTCTTAAATCCCTGAGGCAAGCTCATCCAGGTTAGCTGGCCAGAGGATCATGTCTCAGGATACACCCATTCAAAAGCAAATAGAGGCTGACTACCCTTATGCAGGGGCAGACAAAAGAAGACATCCTTTAAATTGAGTATAGTATACCAAGTTCTTTCTGGGTTTAGAGTGGTGAGCAGGTTATAAGGATTTGGGATGGTAGGATACATATCCTGCACTCTGCTGTTGACTTCCTGCAGACCTTTTACTGGTCTATAGTCCCCAGTCCCTGGTTTCTTAAACAGGCAACAGGGGAGTGTTCCGAGCTGATTGGCAGGGCTTTATTACCCCCAAATTAAGGAGTTTCTGTATGTGGGGTCTAATTCCTTCTTGAGCTTCATTGCTTATATAGTACTGTTGGGGCTGGTTCACTGCAAATCCTATACCAGCAATCTCTGCCCAGGAGTCAGGGAACTCTTCAAGCCAGGTCTGAGAAATGAATTCTTGAGGTTGCTCTGATTTTGCATACAACTGATATTCTTCCTCTATTGACATAGTGAGGGCAGTTACCACCGGTTGGTTTACTAATGGGTTCAAAAATTCCACTTCTGGTCCTTTTGGATTGAACATGATTCTAGCCCTTAACTTGGTTAGCAAATCTCTCCCCCATTAGGGGGGCAGGGCACTCAGGAATAACTAGGAAGGAGTGCTGGACTTTCCCCTTCCCTAAGTCCATAGTTCTTTTTGTAGTCCAGGCACGATATTGGCTACCATTGGCTCGCTGGACTAAGGACCTTTTACTAGAAAGTGGTCCTAACGGAGCCTGTAGGGCCCAGTAAACTGCTCTGGTATTCACTTAGAAGTCAATTGGTGTCCCCTCCACATCAAATGTTACCCTGAGCTCGGGGAGGGGGTCTGAGCCCTGTCTCCCCTAGTCATCATTTCCTAGGGCTAGCATGGCATGCTGATGCCCTTGAGCCTCTTTCCTTTTAGGATAGTCTGTAGCCCAGTGTCCTATTCCTTTGCAGTAGGTGCATTGATATGGATCTAGAGGACAGTGACACCGACCCAGGTTATTCCCTCTACTGCCTCTCTTAAACTTTTCTTTTCCCTCAGTGGTACCTTCAACTACTGTGGCCAGGATTTTTGTTGATTCTCTTGTCCTCCATTTCTCCCTAACCATCTCTCATTCTTCCTTTTCTCTCTCTCCTTCCTCTGCTCTTTTTCTTCCTCTGTTTCTCTTTTATAAAAGACTCTATCTGCTTCTTTTAGCAAATCTCTCAAAGTTAAGTCCTGCAACCCATCTAGCCATTTCAGCTTGCACCTGATATCCAGGGTTGATTGACCAATGAAGGCCATAGCAACTGAAGCCCTTTGTTCCTCTGCTTGGGGCTCAAAAGGGGTGAATCTATGGTAGGCCTCCATTAGCCTTTCTAAAAAGACTGAGAGCGATTTGTCAGGCTCCTGAATAACCTCCCTTAACTTGGACAAATTGGTGGGGTGGCGTGAAGCCACTTGGAGACCCACTACCAGAGTCTGGCGATAGATGGACATATGCTCCCTACCTTCAGGAGTATTTGGGTCCCAATCAGGATGGCACAGTGGAAAGAAATCATCAATGACATTCTGGAGTTGAGTGGGTCTCCCATCCTGTCCGGGAACCAATTTCCTGGCTTCTAGGAGGATCCTATCTCACTCTTCTGTGGTGAAGAGAGTCCCCAATAGTTGCTGGCAATCATCCAAGGTGGGCTGATGATAGAACATGAGGGATTCTACCAGGCCAGTAAGGGGTCTTCAGAAAAAGGAGGGTTGTTATTTTTCCAGTTATATAGGTCAGAAGGAAAAAAGTGCCAGTACTGAAGGGCAGGCATCTCTCTCCCTCGTCTGTCATCAATCTGGGGTCTGTAGGGTTGGAGAGGGAGCGTAACTGCCATGTCTTGAGGGCTCTTGGCCCATCTGCTTCCGTGTCTTTGGGCTGGCCCTTGCTTGGAGGGCCCAGCCTGTGGCTCCTGCAGCTGAGAGTCAAGAGAAGGGGGAGGGGTAGGTAAGGGGGAGAAGGAGGTATGGGCCACCCTGGGGGATAGGGAGGAGGTAGGATGTCTGAGTTCAGAAGGATTAAGTCAGGCTGGGAATTGGGCAAAACTGAAGGTATGGGTGAATAGGTCTAGGTACCGAGGATGCCAAAGATAGTGCCTGCACCTTGGCTGGAAGGGTCACCATAGGTCCATGTTGTTCTGGAAAGAGAAAAGGCCTTACCCACTCAGGAGGGTCTTCACATAGGTCCTGCCATACCATGATATAGGGTTTTTGGTCAGGATGACCATGACGACTGGGATGAAAAACGACAGCCTTAACCGCCTGGATCAACAGGCCATCCTACCCTGAAAGAAGGCCATTCTACCAAACAAAATGTCTGCCACTTTCCTTTCTTTACAATCAGGGAGAGATTATGAGCTCTCTTCTTGACTTTAGACCAATAACCCAGAGTCAGGGATAGGGGTGTTGAAGTTTTCTGTCCCATGCTTTCCAAGTCGAACAAAATGAAAATACCGAACAATCTCACACACAAGACAAGAAACAAAGACACAGAATGTCATCAGGACTTACAAAAGACAAACGACATGATTTCCACTGGCCTGAAACCACCAAATCTCTGAACTCCTGGCAATAAAGTTACCGAGTCAGAGTCAATCAGATAGGGCACATCCAGGTTTCCCTGGAGGTCCTTCCCCTCTGAGGCGTCCCTCAGAGTTGTAGCTTGCAACTCTTGGACACATCTGTCAATCACAATCGGGGAAAGCTCATGCATCTCCCGGACAGCCACAGCCAGTCTGACACCCTAGGTGATCACACTCCAGAAAAGAGAGGCCTTACTTACCCCAGTAGATGGCTGTTGGAGTCTCCTATATGTGCAGAGAGTTTGGTGGGACCTCCAAATGTAAGGGTTGAGAAATCTGCCATGAAAAGGAGAACTCCAAGAGATGTTCTCTCATGTAACAAGCAAGGAGATTTTATTCACAAAGCATGCATGGGGCTCACTGAACATTCAGGGACAGAGAGCCCCGAGTGAAGTTTAACAAAGCTTTTATAGGGCCTTTGGATAAGGAAGTTCAGGTATAGGTCATGCTCCATGCAGGAATGCAGGAGGCAGATCCTGGAACTTTAAGCACATTCTTTGTTTATCAGAAGGGGGTAGTGAACATACAGAGTTCAACCAATTTTCCTTTACAGACCTATTATGAGCCCTCTGGCTCCTTGAGAAATGGGCATCTATACGCTGCCTGGGTCACCAGGGGGGAGCAGAAACCTTCCTGAGAGGAAACAATTTGGCAGACCAAGCAGTAAAGGAGGTATGCCTATCTGGGTCAGTGGTAGCCCTGCCAGTCCTAGCATACCCAGGTCCTCATGACTTGTGCCCAGTACCACATTATGACTCTGATGGGGAAACCTGGGCCACACAAACAAAAGGGACATATAAGCAGCATGGATGGTGGTGGTTGCCCAAAAGAAAGATACTCCTCTCAAGATAGTTTAGAAAATGCATCATCTGGCAGATACACAAGACTTCTCATTTGGACACATGCAAATTAAGAGAACTGATGTCCAAGTCCACTGTTAAAACTCTAGCAAGCCAGTCACATAATTGATCAGACTGGCTGAATGGCAAACCTGGGTGGTGAATACATACCGAGCCAAAGGAATAAAAGGCACATGCCTTAGGGGCACTCACCTGGGGACTTACTGGGAAGCAGACTTCACTGAAACTAATCCAGACAAGTATGGATATAGATATTTGTTAGTTTTTATAGATAGCTTTTCAGGATGGACTGAGTGAGGCCTTCCCCACCAAATATGGAACACATATGGTGGCAAAGAAACTACTTGAGGAAATTCTACCCAGGTATGGCTTTTAATATATAATCAGGTCAGATAATGTCCCAGACTTTGTCTCTCAGGTAAGTCAGGGAATTGCCACTGTAGTGGGATCCAAATGGAAATTACATTGTGCTTACAGGCCCCAGAGCTCAGGACAGGTCGAGAGAATGAATCAGACTCTAAAATAAATTCTAACCAAATTAGCTCTAGAAACTGCCAGTGATTGGGTGACACTCCTCCCCTTTTCCTTGTTCTGGGTCCGATCTCCCCTTACCAACTAGGGCTTACCCCATTTGAGATAATGTATAAACAACCACCCTCTCTTGTTCCCAGCCTACAAACAAAGCTGATAATGCAGCTAGAAGACATGGATCTCATTAAAGAAATAAGACTTTTGTCTCAGGCACAAGCTGAGATTTGGCCTCTGTTACAGCCTATATACTCATCAGTCTCTACCCCCAAGCCACACAGCTTCCAGCCTGGGGACTGGGTCCCAGTAGGCAGACATCAATGCTGAAGTCTGAAACCCAGGTAGGACCATTCCTAGTCTTCCTTATGACCCCTACTGCACTCAAAGTTAATGCGATAGCCCTTTGGATCCACCACTCCCATGTACAACCCATTTCCAGACCCATGGCCACAGACTAATGGAACACATGCCCCAATTCTGACAATTCCTAGAGGCTGACTATTTGCCAGTATCAAAGGCTACTTTGGCACCAACCTTCTACTGGGGACACTGATATTGTTCCAAGTGTCTCTCACCCTGGCAGCTGACAACCCTCACCAGCTGCTAAATGTAACCTGGTGGTCGATGATCACAGGGACTGATATGGTGCTGGTGAGTGCAAGCAAAGTGATCCCTCCCTCTACCAACAGCCTCGAATTTGATGTTCAAATACTTTGACATGAACCTGGGCTGTCTCCAGAAGGAGCATGGAGGGGGAACTGGTATGTTTATCCAGGGAAACATAACCTTGGAAGTGGGGAAATTGTGGGGGAGCATGTAACCTGTACTGTATGAGTTGGGGATGCAAGACTAGCACCTCCTCATTGGATGTCAGATGGATGGACGAATGACTTGATAACCATCAAGTGGAAAGAAACTATCAGCCTTCACATTCACCACCTTGAGAAAACAGGAACCATGGGATGTGCCTCTGAACTGGTGCATTCAATTTTTCGGTCCCACAGGGCCAGACTATGGGGCCCTTCTGACCTTAGGAAAATACTTGGGGTTTCCAAGAACCCGACAAGCAATAGGACCAAATTTGGTCTTGAAACCACAGATACTAGACACCCCACTAAGAGAGTTTCAGTTTACCCCCCAACGCGAGGGATAGCCACACCAGCACCCACTGATTCCCCAAGACCAGATACTCCCACGTCGCTTTTTCCCATAGACAAGGACTGTTACAGTGAGGTTTCTTGGCCCTGGGAGGCCAGAGGCCCAGACCCACAAACCTGCAGCCCCAGACCCTTTAGCCACCCGCTGCTGCTCAGGCCCCCAGAAATGACTCAGACACTTATATTAACTTCATGCTCTTTGGCCTATGGCTCAGGCACATTGCTAGCTAGCTCTTACATCTTAACTCAACCCATTTCCATTAACCTGTCTGCCACATGGCCCATGGCTCACCTGTGTTCCTTACATGTTGCTCCTTTGGGCTTCGACTCAGTCTGTCTGACTCCACCCTGCTTCTCCTACCTATGCTCTGATTTCCCCTCCTACTTTTTCTATGGTGTCTGTCATGGGCCAAAACAGCTCCTTTATTTAAAGATTGATATTCACACCACACAGAAAGACTAACCCTAACCCCAACCAGGGATAGCCACATCAGCACCCACTGACTCTCCAAGACCAGATGCCCCCGGGTCAGTTGCTTGTTCCCATAGACAAGGACCCCTTTTTTCCATACTCCAAAGATTCTTTTCACTTTTGAACAGCACAAGGGTTACCTGACAGCATCCTGCTGGCTCTGTTATGACTTGAAACCTCCATTCTATGTGGGAATAGAACTTCAGGGTGAGTATGAGGCTACCACAAATCCCCCAATGGGACTGCTGGAACATTAAGGCTTCCTTGACCCTACAGCAGGTAGAGGACCAGGGTCTGTGTAGGATGAGAGTTCCACCAAAACTATCACACCTACTGCCTTTGATTGTCTTAAACTACTTATTCTGATGGAGAATTTCAGTGTGTGAATGCAGCTTCCTCCATTTGTTGAGTACACACTTTAAGGGCATATGGGTATTTTCCCCTGTCTCTGTGTGAGAACAGTCAGACAGACAAAATCTCCTTCAGGTCTTTGTTCCTGCTGCCCAGAGCAGACTTAATGTCTGACTATCCTGCTGCTATCTTTGCTAGTAAACAGCTGGGCAGAGGAGTCCACTCTTGACAAAGTAACTCATTTGAAACTTTCCTCAGGTATTCAAGGACAGCTACAGACAAGACAACACATTGATATGTTCTACAGTCACCACCTCTACTGATAAGAGAGCTATCCTGAGCTACCTAACCCAAAGGCTTTCTAACTCCTTGTATTTGCACCTGGATTCATTAACACTTAAAGGTTTAAGGTAAAAGATATTTGCCAACTCCAAGTTGCAGGTTTCAAAACATCTATTCTGAAGCAGCACTAAGACCTGAACAGTCAGGTCCTACTTCTTATGCAAATTAAGCCTTTACAAGTTCTTTCCTAGGGAAGGTGCATTAGCAAAACAAAAAGCTGCAGGGTCCTCTTTGTTCTTTACTTAGTCACCAGTAATATTAGGTTTCTGGTCCCATTGGGCCAGAGGTCCAGACCCACAGACCTACAATCCCAGGTTCCTAGCCTCCCACCGCCACTTAGGACCCTGAAACATGAAGGTTTCTGGCCTGGACTAGCCCCATTGGTCCAACCTTCCCACAGCCACTTTTGCCCCACAAAATGATTCTGACACTTATACTAATTACATCCTGTTTGGCCTTTATGGCTTAGGCATATTTCTAGCTGTAATTGTTACTGGCAGAATTAAAGAAAAGACCTCGGACCCAGTATTCTTACAAGATAAAAAGAGAAAGTTTAATGAAATCACTCATGAGTGTACTCAAAGCACTGTGAAAAGCCAAGAGCCTTTAATGCTTTTAGGGTAGAGTTTTTATACCACACTCTGGGTAGGGTAGGGGTGTACATCTGGGTTTGTGAGATAGGGGGATTGCAAAGGAATGTTTGCAGTTATCTTGGGTGGTCTCACTCAAACAATTCTGTGTGGAGATGGGTTCAGAAAGTCAGGCATATCCCAAGGGGGAGGCAGGAAGCACATCTCATGGGCAGCTAGGTAAGCAACCATAAAACCTTGTGGACAAAGCTTTCCCAAGAGTTCTGAGGGCCTAAGTCTTTAAGCAAACAGCCATCTTAGTTAATCACTAGCCACACAGGAAGTCTAGGAGCTAAGAGCCTGAGTCTTGACCAAACAGCCATCTGATCAATTACCGGCCACATAGGGAGCCTGAGAGCCTAAGTCTTTAAGCAAACAGCCATCTGATCAATTACTGAAACCCAGTCAGTCTGGGCTAGTTTCGGGGACCTCAGGAGAGGGGAGTTTGGACACTTCAGATGGAAAAAGAGTCAAATGAGAATTTTTATTATTTCAGTAATAATAGAAAAATCCTGTTTGACTTTTTCCCACCTGAATTGTTCAAATCCCCCTTGCCCCCCTTCCTGAGGTCCCTGAAACTAGCCTAGGCTGATGAAGTTTTGGTCCCTGTGTGATGGACAATTGATCAAATAGCTGTTTGCTCAAGACTCAGATTCTCGGATAAAGCTTTGTTTACAGGATTTATGGTTGCTTGCCTAACTGCACAAAGGATGTGCTTCCTGCCTCCTTGGGACACACCTGGTCAGCCTGACCTTCTGAACTTACATCTCCACACATAATTGCTCAGGCAGGACCACCCGAGATAACTGTAAACATTCCTTTGCAACTCCTCTATCTCACAAGCCCAGATGTACTCCCCCTCCTCTATCCAGAGTGCAGTATAAGAATTCTACCCTGAAAGCATTCAGGGCTCTTAACTGCCTTTCTGCTTTGGGCCCACTCACAGGTGTATTAAACTTTTTCTTTTTGTCTTGCAAGAAATCTGGGTCTGGGGTCTTTTTTTGTTCCAGATGTTTACATCTTGGAGGTCCCACCGAGATTATAAAGACCCCCGTGGACCACTCTGTTCTCTGTTGGTGAGTAAAACTGGCAGTGGCTGCTGGGGATGGGCATGAGCCCTCCATGGCTGCAGCTGACAGACATGTCAGGAAGCCGCAGGCCACAACCCCCAAGAGATGTCTCGGGGTGGTCAGGGCAACCAAAAGCTTGGAAGCCCATCTGCCGTCTTGGACAGACTCTGTAATATATCAGTGCCAGTTTCTGAATGAGCTCATAGGTCCAGACTGGTCTTGGATACTGTAGTAAATGGACAGGAAAAATCCAGGGAAAGGCAGTTACCTAGGCCCATGCC
The DNA here is from genome assembly GCA_033318265.1 of Phyllotis vaccarum. Lineage (NCBI taxonomy): Eukaryota > Metazoa > Chordata > Mammalia > Rodentia > Cricetidae > Phyllotis > Phyllotis vaccarum. The sequence continues at coordinate 852,047 of JARWLC010000084.1, forward strand.
AGAAACTTGGGACAAATCAGTGCACCTACTGCAAAGAAGAAGGACATTGGATCAAAGACTGCCCTAAGAAGAAAAAGAAACCCAGTCTTCTGGCCCTAGGGGACTAGGGACATCAGAGTTCGGAGTCCTTCTCCAAACTCAGGATAACTTTTAATGTGGAGGGAACCCCAATTAATCTCAAGGTAGATACAGGGGCAGTTTATTCAGCCTTGCAGACACCCCTGGGCCCCCTCTCAAACAAAAGATCCCTGGTCCAGGGAGCCAACGGATGTCATCACAGAGCCTGGACCACCAAGAGAACAATGGACCTTGGAAAGGGTAAAGTACAACATTCCTTCCTGGTGATCCCTGAATGCCCAGCCCCATTGTTAGGAAGAGACCTGCTTACCAAACTTGGGGCCAGAATTACCTTTAACCCCCAAGGCCTGGAAGTAGAGTTTACCAACTCTTTGGTCAGCCAACCCACTGTAACCATGTTAACCCTGGCAGCTGAAGATGAGTGCAAACTTTATGAGCCTCCCTTGGACCCTTAAGGACTAAAAGATGACTGGCTCCAGGCCTTCCCCGAAGCATGGGCAGAAATGACCATACCAGGGCTGGTAGTACAAAGGCCTCCTGTGGTAGTGTGCCTGAAGCCCTCAGCCACTCCCATACGGGTCCGGCAGTATTATATGAGCAAAGAAGCCAGAGAGGGGATCAAACCCCATATTCAGAGACTGTTAGAACAGGGGATTCTGAGACCTTGCCAATCAGAATGGAACATCCCCCTGCTACCCGTCAAGAAACCTGGGACTGGAGATTATAGGCCAGTCCAAGATCTAAGAGAAGTTAACAGTCAGGTAGTAGATATCCATCTTACAGTTCCAAAGCCCTACAATCTCCTCAGTACCCTCAACCCTGACAGAAATGGTATACAGTACTAGACTTGAAAGATGCCTTCTTCTGCCCATGCCTCCATGAATCTAGCCAGGATCTGTTTGCCTTTGAGTGGACTGACCCTTAGAGCAGGTTTTTAGAACAGCTCACCTGGACCCGGCTGCCCTAGGGTTTAAGAACTCTCCTACTATCTTTGATGAGGCCTTGCATCAGGACTTGGTGAGCTTCTGGGCCTCTATGCCTGAGGTTACTCTATTACAGTATGTTGATGACCTGTTTTTTGCAGCCACATCCATGGAGCAGTGCCAAAAGGGGACTGAAAAGCTACTAGCTGAATTGGCAAAACTAGGATATCAGGCCTCTACCAAGAAGGCCCAGATATGCCGGCGTGAAGTAACATTCCTGGGCTACACCCTTCGAGACGGTAAGAGATGGCTGACAGAGGCTAGGAATAGAACTGTAACCCAGATTCCTCCCCCGAAAAACAGAAAGAGCCTTAAAGAATTTTTGGGGACAGCAGGGTTTTGCAAACTATGGGTACTTGACTTTGCTGCCTTTGCCGCCCCCTGTACCCCCTGTTAAAAGATGGGACTGAATATATATGGGGGAAAGAGCAACAAGAGAGTTTCGACCAAATCAAAAGGGCATTACTCTCTGCGCTGGCCTTAGCCTTACCTGACATAGACAAGCCATTCATACTCTATGTCCATGAGAGAGAGGCAGTGGCCCGAGGGGTTTTGACCCAGTCTCTGGGTCCCTGGAAAAGACCAGTAGCATACCTCTCCAAGCGGCTGGATGCGGTTGCTCAGGGTTGGCCAGGATGCCGATAAGCCATCGCAGCTGTAGCCTCCCTAGTAAAGGACATGGACAAACTGACCCTGGGCCAGAAATTGACTGTAATTACTCCTCATGCCTTAGAAAGCATCATTAGACAGCCACCAGACCGATGACTGACTAACGCTCGCATTACCCATTACCAAAATCTCCTGCTGGACAAAGACAGAACTACTGAACCCAGCCACTTGGCTACCCAGAAAGGAAGGGGGATCAGTCCTACATCGGTGTCAGGAAATCCTGGCAGAGGAGGTCGGAATCCAGAAAGACCTGAAAGACACCCCTTGCCTCACTCAGATCTGATTTGGTATACTGACTGGAGCAACTTCCTATATGAAGGGAGTTGCAGGGCTAGAGCTGCGGTGGTAGACCAAGAAAGAGTCATTTGGTCACAGAGGGTCCCTGAAGGGACCTCTGCACAAAAAGCTGAACTAGTGGCCCTAATAAAAGCTCTAGAACTGGCCAAGGGAAATCAAGCTACTATCTACACAGAGAGCAGATATACCTTCACAACCTCGTATGTGCATGGAGCAATCTATAAAGAAAGAGGTCTGCTGACCTCTTATGGTAAAGAAATCAAACATAAGAAAGAGATTCTGGCTCTTCTAGATGCAGTCTTGCTCCCCCATGAATTAGCCCTGGACATCAAAAGGGCCAAGACCCAGTGGCCAGGGGCAACAGAAGGGCCGATGAGGAAGCTTGGACAGTAGCAATGGAGCCCACTGCTGACATTTTGGCAGCAGAGATCGAGCCAGCACCATTTCCCTTACCCCCACCTGAAGAGGTGTGAGCTTACATCCAGATTGTGCACCGACTCACCCACTTGGGAACTGACAACCAAGACTTAACTACTCAGGAGAAGAAAACCCTGGTAAAAGCTGTAGTCAGCACATGTGAAGCTTGCTAGTTGGTAAATGCCTATCCATCCAGGGGAACGAGTGGCATCCGGCTTCGAGGTAACAGGCCTGGTCAGTTTTGGGAAGTCGACTTCACTGAGGTAAAACCAGCCAAATATGGACTAAAATACCTCTTAGTTTTTGTAGACACCTTTTCAGGATGGGTAGAAGCTGTCTCCACCAAACACGAGACCACTGTGATTGTGGTAAAGAAGATCATGGAAGAAATTTTTCCCCAATTTGGACTTCTAAAGGTAATAGGGTCAGATAACGGACCAGCATTTGTGGCCCAGGTAAGTCAGGAGGTAGCCAAGATATTGGGGATTGATTGGAAACTACATTGTACTTACTGACCCCAAAGCTCAGAGCAGGTAGAGAGAATGAATAGAACCATCTAAGAGACCCTGACCAAATTAATCATGGAGACTGGCCACAGATATTGGGTAATGCTCCTGCCCTATGCCCTCTTTCGAGCCTGAAATACTCCCTCTGCTCGAACTGGTCTTACTCCTTTTGAAATTCTGTTTGGAACTCCTCCTCCTATACAGGACTTAGCTAGCTCTGATCTGAATGTACCAAATACCCCCCGTCTGTTAGATTACAGGCATTGGCAAAAGTGCAGCATAGCCTGTGGAGACAATTGTCTGACCTATACCAACCCGAAGAAGACAGAACTCCACACTGCTACCAAGTGGGAAATTTTGTCTATGTCTGGAGACACCAACACTGGATCCTTGAACCTCTCTGGAAAGGACCTTATCAGAGCCTCCTGACAATGCCAACAGCGATCAAGGTAGATGGCATTGCTGCCTGGATTCATGCTTCTCATTTTAAGCCTGCTCCTGCCCCTGATGCTTGATGGACTGTGGAAAAGACTGATAATCCTCTCAAACTCTGTGTGCACCGCCACCCCTCCGAAAAACAATCCCCACCAACCGATTGAGCAGACATGACAGGTGATATCTGGGACTGGGGACACAGTATGGGAGATATCTTCCTCCTGCCACTCTCAGAGGTCATGGTGGCCTAACCTTAACCCCGACCTGTGCCAGTTGGTGGCAGGATTAGACTCTTGGAATATACCCACCACTGACCCTGCCCATCTGCCCCCTTGTGCCCCTGAGGGAATCCAAGAGTGAAAGCCCTCATGCAGTGGCCCAGGATGCAAGGCTCCCTGGAATAGGTGGATCTTGCAGCACCTACCCTTCTATGTGTGCCCCCATGATGGCAGAAATAGGGCAACAGCTTATAGGTGTGGGGGAGTAGAATCCTTTTACTGCAATGCTTGGGGATGTGAGACAACAGGGAATACCTACTAGAAGCCCACCTCTTCTTGGGACCTAATAAGTGTAGTAAGGACTTCCCATCAAGTTGACACTACCAACTCAATTTGCCATTGGGGGCACTGGAAGGGTAATGGAACCTGCACAAATTTTACTTGTAACCCCCTAAATATCACTTTCACTGCTAAGGGAAAAGCCAATCAAGATTGGTTGAAAGGCAGACAGTGGGGGTTGAGACTGTATAAAGAAAGATATTACTCTAGCCTCACGTTCACACTTAGACTTCAGATTGGTTCTAGGAAAGGGGAGCTGTGGGGCCCAACAAAGTACTAGTTGATCAGGGAAGGCCACAGATACAGGATCCCCAGCCCAAACCTACCAAGACAGTACCCCTGCCTAGGACCTTCTCTGAATCCACCACAGCAGGGACCTTCCCCCCACTCGCAGCTGAACCAATGCCTAGCCAGTGCCTACTAGATCTGGTAAGGGGAGGGTTCGAGGCCCTCAACAATACCCAACCTAACCTAACTGACTCTTGCTGGATATGCCTGCAAGCAGGCCCTCCCTACAATGAGGGAGTAGCAATTTATGGAAGCTACACTGAGAACACTAGCTTTTATAAATGTGATTGGAGTAAACACCATGTGTTAACCCTTCCAGAAGTAGTTGGAAACGAAACATGCCTAGGGATCTCAATTATTCCAGAGAAGAACCTCTGCCAACAGACCTTAACTGTGGGTGTGAACAACTCCTACCTGATTCCAGAGGAGGGAACAAGATGGGCATGCAACACAGGAATAACTGCCTGTGTATCCACTCAGGTTTTTAATAATTCTAGAGATTTTTGTGTAATGGTCAAATTTTTTCCCCGTCTGACCTATCACAGAAATGAGGACTTTGAAAACGCAGTCGAAGGATGGGCCAGATTTAGAAGAGAACCTGTTAGCCTGACATTAGCAGTACTACTGGGAGCTGGAGTACTAGCAGGAGTAAGCACTGGGGCAGCAGCCCTGGTAGAAGGACCTAAGCAAATGACTTTACTAGAATCAGCAATTACTCAGGACCTCAAAGCTATAGAGCAGTCTATAGAGGCATTAGAAAAGTCCTTAACTTCACTTTCAGAAGTTGTATTACAAAACAGGTGGGGTTTGGATTTGCTTTTCCTCAAAGAAGGAGGATTATGTGCAGCCTTAAAAGAAGAATGCTGTTTTATGCTGACCATAAGTGACTGGTTAGAGATTCTATGGCAAAACTTAAAGAATGGCTAAATGCCAGAGAAAGAAAGTTGTTAGAACAACAGGGATGGTTTGAAGGCTGGTACAACGAGTCCCCATGATTAACCACCCTGATCTCAACCTTAGCAGGGCCACTTATTGTGCTACTACTTATAGTCACTGTCAGACCCTGTGTCCTAAGCAGACTCACAACTTTCCTCCAGGGAAAAATAGGCACAGTGAAGCTCATGGTAATGAGGCAGCACTATGGAAAGATACAAAGGGATTTGATTCTCTAGGATTAGAGATATGCAGAAGAGAAAGGGAGGAATGTAATAATAGAAAAATCCTGTTTGACTCTTTCCCATCTGAATTGTACAACCCCCTCCCTTGCCCCCTTCCTGAGGTCCCTGAAACTAGCCAAGGCTGGTGGAGTTCCAGTCCCTGTGTGATGGACAATTGAAACTCCCTGTGTGACAGACAATTGATCAGATGGCTGTTTGCTCAAGGCTAAGATTCTCGGATAAAGCTTTGTTTGCAGGATTTATGGTTGCTTGCCTAACTGCACACAGGATGTGCTTTCTGCCTCCTTCTTGGGACACACCTGGTCAGCCTGACCTTCTGAACTTACATCTCCACATGTAATTGCTTGGGCAGGACCACCCAAGATAACTGCAAACCTTCCTTTGCAACCCCCCTCTCTCACAAGCCCAGATGTACTCCCCCTCCCCTATCCAGAGTGGGTTATAAGAATTCTACCCTGAAAGCATTCAGGGCTCTTCGCTGCCTTTCTGCCTTGGGCCCACTCACAGGTGTATTAAACTTTTTCTTTTTGTCTTGCAAGAAATCTGAGTCTGGGGTCTTTTTTCTTCTAGCCATTTACATTAGCTATCTCATCTTAATTCAATCCATTTCCACTAATCTGACTTGCCACGTGGCCCATGGCTCACCTTTGTTCCTTCCTTGGGCAGCTGAATCTATCTCTCAGTGACTCTGCCCTCTTCCTACCTATGCTCTGATTTCCTCGCCTACTTTTTCTATGCTGCTGGCCATGGCCAAAACAGTCCTTTATTTATAGCATATAGAAAGACATTCCCACATTAGTCACCTAGCAACAGAAAACACCTGCCCCTCCATTAAGGCCTGAATGGCTTTGTAGGGGGGACCTGCCTGATGAGGTATATAAGCCTATGCCATCATTGTTATCATGTCATGCCATTAAAAAGATGTAATAACAAGAATTGCTATAAATCTGATTCCTGAGCTTCCTGTAGAAATCCCCCCACTCCTTGCCTGTTGTCATGCATCTTATTGAAGCTCTGAGAGAAAACCTGTTTGGGGCTGGCATCCAAAAGGTTTTCATTATGTCAGGATGTATGTTTGCCCCTGCTTGGATCTGATTTAAAATATGATGTTCTTTGCAGTTACCTTTTTAAGCCTATTCAAGTCATGACTTGTGACCATTTTCTGGAAATGCAGAGATACATCTGGCCAGAGCCCATCTACTGGCCAGTATTTAATTGAAACTTGCTTCAAATTTGGCTTTAAATTGTGGTAGTGGTCTAATTCTTGTTCAGTTGGATTAATGTTTTCTGGAGGCCCTAAGCAAGATTCAGACCATTCAAATTCTAAAACTAAATTTTCACTCCAGAGGAGCTGCTTCAGGAGGTACATGCCTTGAGATGCTCCATAGCTCCAAGGTTGTCATCAATACCTGGTGTACTGATGTAAACTTGGTGTAAACTTCCTTACTGAACAAAGTAGCAAGCATCTATGGATCATCACACTTCTGCTGAGTCATAGTCTGCTTCTCTTTTGTTGGATCCATATCTGGAATGTGAAGGGAGTTAGATGGGGCTTCATTTTTTTCCTGTCCAGGGCAAATAGCAAGAAGTCATTTTCCCACCTGGTCCTGATTGGAGAGTTTTGCCTCTCTATTTCTCCTGAAAGTTGCGTCTGTCTGTTTTCTTGGAAAATTTTGTCTGTCTGTTTTCTGGTTTGTCTATAAGTGTTGTTGCAAACATGGAGCTGAGACAGAAATGGGTTGAATATTTTTGGTGTCTCTGCCTTTGACAGCCAACATCTACCACTGCTGCTGTAACTTTTTGCCAGAGATCAGAGAATTTATTTCTGAACTCTCTGGCCACTGGATTCAGGTTATTAGAAGTATAGATGTCTTTTGGATGCGAGTAGCATTGAAGTTGTTTGATGCTGTCCTATTTTATTGGAAAGCTAATTCTAGAGTTGGGTTCTTGCTCTTCCTTCTGTAGAACGAAGCATATTGTGAAGTTTCCTCTATCCTGTGTCAGTCACCTGATGCTGTGACAGGGAAAAGAGGGAAAAACAGAACAGCCAAAAATTAGACTTGGTTTATGTGAACATTCTATACCTCAAAATTTATAAGTTTATTTTATTGGATAAGGTTAAAAATCTGTGGAAAATGTTAACTTAAAACTAGTAACACTGGGGATTGATAGTTAAAAATATATGCATAGGTAATTTTAAGGGAATCATGTAGCATTATTTCATTTGGGCATACAAGCAAGCTATAGCTTGCCACCATCATTAGGCAGCCATGTGTCTCATCACACATCTTTGCTGGGGTTGAAGAGAGTAGATGTCATGGGACTTCACAACCATCTTTGCGTAGCCATATGGGTGGCAGTCATGTTTGCTAGGGTTGGAGAAGCCGGATGCTGTGAGACTTTGTTGTCATCATTATTAAAGGTGACAAAATGGCATGGCTTTTACAAGGAGGCAACAAGTCTCCAAGATATTTTGGATTAGTATCCGTATAATAATTCATGTCCTGTCCTTAAAACAAGGTAGGATTTAAAAACAATGCTTGTTTAATAAAGTATTAATGCTGCATGCCCATACTTCCATATGCAAGAATGTGCTGGCAGCCAAACTTTGGAATGTGAGAGTCACTTATGAGGTATTAGTTTTAAAGATATGAAGGAGTCATGGAGAATAGCTGAGGTTTGCCACTGTGTGATAGGAGTAGAGTTTCTAAAGAGAGCCTAATTGCAATGTGGAATCATAGCAATTTGGAGATTCCCATATGATAGTCACCAGAACTGCCAGATTCAATGAAATGGAACTAAATTGGGTCTAGAAAACAGGCTATGTATATGCTTCTGAGAGTGAGGTCAAAGAAGTGATGTAAGCTCCTTAGGAAAGGCCAATGAATTATGTAGGCATCTCAGATTTTGAACAATGAATTGTTTACACTTTTGGAGCTTGGTTTTGCTTCCTGCAGATTGTGATTGTGCCTTGCATTCTCCCTCTTGAAGTTAAAAAGGTATCCTTTTGATATTGTAAGAGCACATAGTTGAGTGATTTTAAATTTTTTTTAAAAATGTGTAATTTTAGAAAGGAAATTTTGGAGTTTTACAAAAAATAAGTAAAAATAATGACTTTTTAAGGAAATTTTTTTAATACTTAAATTTGTGAGGATATTGGCATGTCTTAAGTTGATAAATTGTTTTATGTTATTATTATGTGATCTTAAATAAATAAATAAATAATAAATAAATAAAAGATTAAAGAGGTAGAACCACAGCTGTGAATACCAAACACTAAACAACAGAAACTAGGATATTTCTATGTTATAATGTAGCAAGACAATGACCTAAGCAGTCCTTCAAAGGGCTTGGAGCAGCAGTTCTTAACCTGTGAATCATGACCCTTTGGGGGTTAAAAGACCTTTTCATAGGGGTAGCCTAGGGCTCCCTGTATGTTAGATGTTTGTATTGAAATTTATAACAGTGACAACATTGCACTTGTGAGTAGCAAGAAGAATGATTTTGTGGTTGGGGGAGGGCCACCACAACATGAGGAACTGTGGAAGGGTGAAAACCACTTGCTTAGAGGCTGTCTTTGCTTACCTAAGGTCTATTATCCTTAAGACTCCTTGTCTTTAAGAGCTTTATTCAGTTTTAGCTATTTTGATAAGCTGAGTCATATAAGAAACTTATTTTTTAAGTCTCAAATTTAATGGTGATAAAACTATAAAATCCCAATCTTATGCTTATCATTTTTGTAAACTGCTAAAGATAATTAAGACATGCAAATTAATGGTCAGTTACCTAATAAATGATCTAATTTTTTAATGTGTTCAGAACTATATTTGTAGTTACACTATATACTAACATATTTAATTACAGAGAAAAAGGTTTATTTAGCCTCTTGTATGTAGTTTCAAATTTAAACCTAAAGCAAGTAACTAATAACAAACAAGATTTTTTTACCTCAGATAGCTAATGGTCCTCAAACTTGTCAGAGATCTGCTAAACATGACATTTAAAATGCTTAACAAAAAAGCTTACTTGACATAGATACCAGATCCTAACACTGACCCCAAAATCTCCAAAGAAAATGATGGGGCACCAATGACTCCACCTAGATTGTGGTAACACTAACCACTGGGATAAACTACCCTAATATTTCATCTGTGGCCATGACCCTGTTTAAACTGTATACAGTCAGGACAATAGAAAGTGGGTTGTGCCACTTTGCCTATATAAATAAGCTCAGTCCCCCAGGTTCCTTCACAGGAAATGTCTCTCAGGTCTTCTGGGACTGGTGGTTGAAGGTCAATGCTGCCCTAGTATCTCTGCCCCAATGTCATTGAGACAATAGGAGCCTGGGATGACTGTCCAGATAATGGACTATGGGCTGGTCTCTGTCATTTTAATTGACACATAGGCCATTTGAATTATACTTCCTGCTATAACGTCTCCTCCTCATATCTCTGGTATTGATGGCTGGGCTGACTGTAGCTTTGTCAGCTAGATAGCACCAAACAGCTTTTTCCCCCAAGGCTGCAGCTACCTTATTAGTTCTTTACGCAGTTCATCTTGTTAAGAAAAGGCAAACAGGTTTGCCTTGCTCACAAACTTTATATTAAAGGATAAACGGGCTTCAGATATAACTTCCCACTATAGGAACATGCTTTTGTAATAACTGCTTTCAGTAATAACTACTCATTTCTCTTGTAAATGCTCTGAGTCATATAAAGGTTTGAGGCTACAAAAACTTAAGTAACTTCTGAGGGTCTCAAAAGTAATTTCAAGTATAAAAAGTTTTAAAAAATACTTCAAATTTCTTTCCCTTTCTATAATATTATTATACTAAAATTTCAAAGGTTCAGAGTTTTAACACTGGTCAGTGGAGTTCTGATAAGCTGGTAGAACACTGACTACTTCTATAAGCTCAATGTTTTAAATTTCTTATAGTTGTCTTTTAAGTATAGATTTAAAGGTTCTTTTCATTGCGCTAAAAACATATATCTGGCTCTCTGGACAGAAAAAAAATGTTCATGCCCTTTAACCCAAAGCCATAGCTTTTGTTATGACTCCAAGTTGTAAATCTGTTTCAGCTGTTTTACAGTCACCTGTTTTTCTACAATAGCCATTTCAATACAATGAAAATAACTAGAACTTTTATCTCTTTCTGTAAACTAAAAATTCATATAAGCTTCAGGGTATTAAAGAAGTTATAGGACTGTCAGAAGAATGATGACCTGTCATAGGTCAAATAGCCTCCAGGTGTGAACAGCTTATCTACCTTCCTGTCTGTTCCTGAGGATGGGATCTTTCTCCCAGCATAATTCCACTTGGCTTACAGATACTATTCAGCCAGCACCTGCAGACAACAAACTGCTGAGCTACAGACTTTGCTTAAAGTGATGCAAACCAGTCAAGCTGATGTGATTTATCCCTGTCTCTTTAGATAGATCAACTAATACAATGATTCTGACAAATATCCCATTGCCCAGTCTTTGGCTAGCCTTTCAGCCTCCTGGTCCCTGACAAAAATGCCCTAGTCTCAGCTGGAAGTAGTTACAGAAGAGAGTACATAATCCCCCTCCCCAAACAGGCTGAAATTCTAAGTCAAAAGAAAAGTTCCTGGCATAGGAGACAAAACAGCTATGTATAATGTCAATTGACATACCAGGAAAATTGGGCCAGATTTATTTACTGCTAGATTCATTAGCTAAAGCCGTTCTACAATATGATAGGACACTAGGTCTGCTTTATGCAGAATTAAAGAGTATCACATGACTTTAAAATGTTTTAATACAAACAATTCAATATTATAAACAGGCTCTACTCAAAGAAATATTACAAAAGAGATACCTGATATAAAAGAAATGACTGGTGCCCAATCTATATTTTCAGGCTCCTTCTAGATAGTAACTCTAATGTCAACCATGACACAGGGCCTTTGGCCCTTCTGTTTCTGTTCATTACTATTGGCATCATTGATACAATAACTAAATGGTGCTTCTGAGTATCATTTAGCTGATGGTTATTAAATACAAATATAAATAAGTACCTACCATAGAATCAAATATTTGAACCAGGATACAACTCAAGTGGGTAGAATAAAACTAAAAATTAATCTATAAGCCCCAACCACTCAAGGATCAGGTAGTTGGAAATTCCAAGGAGTGGTCCTGACAAAAATACTTCTTGCTCAGTATTTAATATTTAAATAAAGCTTGTTTCAAATTTAGTTTAGATGATGGAATTAGTTTTTTGTCTTATGAATCTCAGAATTAACTGAAGAATGTCATTATATTTTATTACTGTGACTTGGAATCCCAAATGCATGGCCACCTGGTGGTATACAGACTGCTCAGTCCAGTGTTCAATCCTGCCTGCAGCTCAAGCATCCCTTAGGGTTATTGTAACAACCAAGAATGTATTGCACTCTCATAATTACCTAAGTACAGCATAGGTTTAACCAAGAGTTGATTCTTTCCTTCTTGGTCCAGGTACTCTTGTTAACTTTCTGGCATCTATTAGATGGTCCCTCAACAATCCCAAGTGTAGAATCTTCTTTGAGAGACAAATATTTCTATTCTTCCTTCTTTAGTTTTTTTTTAGTATTGTCTTGTCTTGACCCAAAACTCTTTTGTCAGTGCCCTCCTCAGGGCAGCCTTCACATCCTTGTTTCTCAAAGTATAGATGAATGGGTTGAGTGTGGGTGTAACAATGCCATAAAACAGAGCCATAATCTTTCCCCTATCATGAGAATAGCTCGAGGGAGGCTGAACGTACATACTGATGGCTGTGAAATAGAATAAGAAGACCACCAGCAGATGTGATGCACAGGTATTAAAGGCCTTCCAGCGACTTTCAGCTGAGCGGAGTTTTAGCACTGCCTGAGCAATGAACACATAGGTGCCCAGGATGAGGCTTAGAGGCACCAAGAGGAGCAAAGCTCCAAGAACATTGAGCTCTGCTTCATTCACAGTTGTATCAGTACATGCTAGCTTCAAAAGAGCTGGGACTTCACAGAAAAAATGGTCTATTGTCCTCTGTCCACACCTTGGAACTACTACAGTGAGAGTGGACTGCACAAGGGAGTTTGCAAAGCCACTAATCCAGGTTCCTGTAGCCATATGAAGGCACCGTCTCTGGCTCATGATGATAGGATAGTGAAGGGGCTTGCAAATGGCAGCAAAGCGGTCAAAGGCCATGATGGCTAAAAGGATGCATTCAGTTGAGCCCAAGGCCAAAAAAATATAAAGCTGGGCCACACAGCCACCATAGCTGATGGTCTTTTCTGGCCCTCTAAGGTTGACCAACATCTGAGGAACTGTGCTGGTAGTATAGCAGAGGTCCAGAAGAGAAAGATTGGAGACAAAAAAGTACATGGGGCTGTCAAGCTGGGGGTCTAGTCGGGAAACTAAGATAATGGAGATATTACCAAATAAGGCAAAGATATAGGCCACCAAAAATATTACAAAGAGAGGTGTCTCCAGCCAAGGTCGGTCAGAAAATCCCAATAGGATGAAGTCATTTATTAAGCTCTGGTTGATGGTCCACATATTAGTATTAACAGGTAAAACTATAGCTACAACCTGTAAATATCCAACTTCAGGGATAGGTGTCACTCAGTTAAGAGGAAATGACTGAGAATTAGAAGTAAGACATGCTGAGATAAAATTTTCATTTTCTCTCTATACAATGCTGTGTCAATATGGTTGTAAAACTGAAAAATCAGCCATGTGCCCAGGAAGTGTTGCTTAAATAATGACTGGTTAGTTCAAGTTAGCTATTCTTTTGATTTTGGTTTATTTTGTTTTAAAATGCTTCAGTAGTGCTATCATTAGATCAACACAACAAGAGTATTTAGTAGTGACAATATAGTATAGATTAACATAAATTTGGAAAAGACATAACTTTCTCCAAACCACTTGGCCAAAGTTCAGAAGGCAGAGTGAAGTTAATCTGTGTCTTAGGCAGAACTGAAACACTGTGGCACATCCATCCTTCTCACAGTGAGAACGAGGCCAGTAACATCATGGGATCTGAAACATTTAATAAAATCCTCGTGATAAGAAGATGGCATGTCAGAACTTCTCTTGTTCTTTCCAAGCGCTAGCACTCACTCATCCTATGAAGAGAAAAAAAAGGCATCTCAGAGAAAGAGAGCAAAACATCTGAGCAAGTTCTCAGCATTTCAGGCCTAAGATATTTGTACATGTGAATATGCTATTTAAAAATATCTATATAAACTTGGACTTTTAACCTCAGAGAAATACCAGAGTTTCAAGCATTTATATCCTTGTTTTATATCCTGTGTTTAATTTTCTAATTTCTCAGTATTATTAGCACACACAAAAATAGACATTTTCCTTCTTCCTGCCTCCCATATTCTGAAATATGGCTCCCTAGTTCTACTATGTCCACCACCTCAGTGTCCCCATTCAAAACTTGCAGTTCCTTTCTATAAATATTTATAAAAAAGTTACCTCAATGGACAATTTTTCTAATTCTTATCTTGAATTGTTTTTGTTGGGAAGAGAAAAAAATTCAGTTGGTAAAAGGCTTGCTACACAAGCTTGATAACCCCAAAATTTTATCACTAGAGCCTACATTATTAAAAGAATAAAGCCACAAGTGACAGGGATGACTCACCTCTGTAATCACAGCACCTCTACAGTAAGATGTGAGCAGAGACAGGGAACCTGCCAGGAGCTCCAGTGTGCACCCCAGCAGCAAAGGTGAAAAGAAAGAATTAGTGAGTTGTCCTCTGACCTCAACACCCATGCTGTGACATGCACATAACCACATTTACACACAGATATTTACACAATAAATAAATAAATGCCTGCTTAAATTAATTTCTGTTTAAATACTTATATTTGAATAAATTTGCCCTATATTTCTTTCTGATTATTTAAGAGAACACTTTATCCTCTTCCTCAATCAAATCACAGACATTATGTTTACTAACTGATATCGAGGTGTCAATAACTACTTTGTGCCTCAATTTTCTCCTTTTAAACAAGCATAGCTGTACCTATATAAGTAAACATATTCAATAATATAATATAGTTAAAATCCTACCTTGGTTTTGGTTCTATACCAGTTATTTAATAATAACCAGTTATTTTTTATTTAATAAGTCTCCAAGCATATTGTTCTTGCCTTATATATACAATGCATAGTTGGTTTTGCACAATTAACAGCTGAGTATTAGAAAATAGTAAGGGCTATAAAAGAAATTTGATGTGACTGCTAAAAAGTCAGTTTCAGATCTAAATTTCTGACCCCCTTGTTTGTCACATCCTACTAAGTAATCAGTTAGCCAGGTATATATTCTAAATCTGCATTATTGTTCTAGGAGTAGAATAAATGACAGTGAGGAATGATGGGGAGAGACACTTACTTCACAGCTTAACCTCAGAGTCATTATGCATATGTCAGGTGTGACGGCATACACTGTAATCCCAGCATTTGGAAGGCAGAGCAGAAGAACTGTAAGATTGAAACCAGTCTGGGTTACATTGCATAACTATGTCTAAAACATGAAAGAGAAAAGACAAAAAACAATAAATCTAAAATAGAGTCCAGTCATAACTCCATTGCCTTCATTTTGTTTATCATAATTATTTTGGTATTCAAAAGAAATAATTTCCTTTGAGTTGTCTTTTTCTGTATTATCCAAGTAGTCAGCAGGACCAGTTTTAATTGATCTATTCATTAAATCTGTGCTTATCAAGAAACACCAATGCAGGCACATGACATCCAAGTTAATGTCCCATGATATGTAGCTTTTCAACTAGTGTACTATTTTCATCTTGAATGTGCACTAATCCACTAGGAAGTCAGTCTTGCCTTCATACCTAGCTAATCATTCATATCTCAGCACAAAAATTTTCAGTAGCTCTTGATATTCGAACAATTATATTGAAAAGCAGCCTTAGACTCAGCATTTTGTGAAATGCTGGCTTGAAGCCTGCTGAAGTTGCTCTGACTCGCAGCACTTGCTCTCCCTGGTGCTTGTGCACATATGAGGCTGACATGCTGTGATCCATGTTAGACACATTTTAAAGTAGTTTCTTTTTTTCTTTACTGATCCTTCATATTTTATATTTCTCTAAAGATAATTCCACATTTATCACTCACCTCAATATATATACATGTATATAACTGTGTGATTTTTGGGACATTGTATTAGATTAGACTATATATATCCTAGAATAGATGTTTATTGCATAATATTTAAGTTAGAATTATGTCAAGTTAGCAACTATTAATTGTTTAATATTCTCATAGATGAGATTACATTAGTACCTTGATATCACTAGGTTTTGTTATTTTACCCTTAATTAGTTTCATTGATATTTTGTCTCATCTGATCCCAGAAAAGCCTTTTATTTTTTCATTCCAAGGCTGAAGCATTCAAAATAAACTATTCTACATTTTAGTCAACATTTTATCCTCTTGCCTCTAAGTATAAAGTTTATGTCACTAATTAACCAATAAGTACATTTATTTTACTTCATAAGTAAGTAAAAGAATCAATGGGTTTTAAGTACGTCATGTCATACCGTGTAAAAATTTCACCAGTTAAAAAAACTTAAAATACTTGAACATAAACTTCATATTGCTTTCATAATGATTAAAAGTTGAAATCTATTTATTTTGTAAATTAAAGACAAATATCTGTACAAGATGATACATGATATAAATTGGAATGTAAGCAATACCAGCAATATTAATAACGTACACAGTAAATTAATATGAAATTATTCCAGAAATTTCCAGGTGCCTATGACCATCTATGGAAAATTAAGTTGATTATTAAGACTTTTACTTTATAGATTCTAGTATTTTTTATTACTATTTATTTTAAACTTGTCCCATTTAATTCCATTCTTTTTCACTTCTCATCCAGGGACTGTGTCTTTAGAAACAGTGTCTTAGAAAGATCCTATTTTTATATTCCCAAAGAAATGGGACAGGTAGTAATTCCAGTTGAGCAGAGGATTATTATAAGAATAGATTTTTTTTACTTGGCATTAACATAAGCCTTTATTTTTCATTGTACTCCTGACTCAAATTGTGCCTTGATTAACAAAGTAAGTTTCTTTGAGGTTGCAGATATAATCATGGACAAGTACTTCTCAGTATTCAGTTCTGTCCAGTTAGAATCTTTAGAAGGACAACTGCATAATGTTGCCTCTGTCCTGTGTAGATGAGTTCCTCACAAATGTTGTATATAGAATATCACTTTTTAGGCACTGGAATTTCTATATTTTTCTAAATTGTAAAAGTCAAGAGTCTTTTACTGTGTTTTAGACTGACTATGGACTTTCTCAATCTTCACATTATTCCATCATTTCTCTCCAAATAGGTACGGCTTTAGTTTCTGTTTTTAAATTCTATTGAGTTTCTGAGATAAACATGGGATGTTTCCAATAAATTCAAATAGTGAACAGTACAATTACTATAGATAGACAACAGCATATTTCTTTACTTCTAAAATACTTGATGCACTCCTAAATATTAAAAATTGTACAAGCATAGAATAAAATCAACAGTAATAAAAGAAGGCCAGTTTTTGAATTCAGAAAGTAGAGTTGAGAGATGAAAATAGAAAAGGAAAAACAAAATAGGAGGGAAAGAGATGTGTATGAGGATGGTACTGTTATGTTGGACTCACAAAAGATGCTCAAATAAGTGCCTGTCATATAGAACAATAGGAAGAAATAGAACGAAATGATAAAATGAGGATAGCAGCTAAGGCTAAGTCAGACAATCCAGTTGATCTGCCATGAAAGGACTTAGGTAGAGGTGAGTAGTGGCCTTTCTGATATCTAAAAACATTGTGGCATTTAGTTGAACTTAGTTTATATAAATTAAGAAGTAAAAATATGCTGGTGATTCTCATGAGGGGAGAAATTAAATATGGAAGACATATAAAAAAGTATGAAAAGAAATGAAGGGTCCAGAGATAGGAGTTTGACCTTAAGGCTGAAGCAAGGGATCTGTCTCCTGCATTTAATCCCACTTTCTACACAGGCTCAGATATATGCTAATAAGACAAGTTTGCTTAGATATTTCTATAATTTTTAACTTCTTGACTTAGATATTATATGTCCTTATTGTAAATTGTCAGATTTAAACAGCTTTTAAGTTATTGAAGTGTTTGGCCTTTCATTATTAAATATATTTGTACACAATATCTCTATTTTAACACCAACAAACATTGAAATAAAAATAATTTCAATCTGGAAAGTACTAAAAATTCTGTCTCTATATATTTAAATGTAGATACAGGTTCTGAATGTAAATAACATGAGCAGTGATGTATATTCTCACAGCCCTCCTAATAAAAGTATGAGAAGAATCTGTGCATACTAAAATGCACATATAAGATTTTCTATAAACCAATATATATATAATCATCACATATATACAATTGTTTTCATGACCACATTTGATTGGTTCTTACAATCAGCCTCTTAGCAAATATTTCCCTTACTTTTGCAATTGAAGAGAAGAAACAAGTACAAAGAAGTTACTTTCAGCATTTGCTCAAGTTTGTGCATGCAAATTTAGAAACAAAGATTGAATAATGTTAGCTGTTGAATCTAGTATTGGTTTAATTTTCATAATCCTTAAAATGAAAACATGGATGACTAGAAAGAATTAACTTTTCAGTTTAAAAGAGTTGTTTGGTGGTTTTCTCCCATCCCATAACTGGGGTCCAGAGCAAAATTAAGTACTGGTTTGACTCACCTGCCCTCCCCAGATCCCTCCTGTGATTCTCTGGTGCTGAGTCTATTATAGAGTTTGTGCATAGTGATCAGGAGTGAAAGGAGATGGGTCTCTGGCTCAGAGAGGGCATGCAGACCAGGTTGTGTCTGAATCTCTTCTTTCTGATCTATTAAAAGGCCAAATTTAAGTAGCTAACTCCAATTTATGCCAATGCTCTGGCCCCACAAATCAATAGGGAGCTTCTCCCATTTTCTTAGTTGCATCCTGTTTTAAACCTCTGAGGTTCTGCCTAATTATCACCATTGTTGCCAGGATGTCCAGAAGAACCAGAGGGACAAGACAGAAAGAAAACTCCAAAAGCAATAAAGAAAAAATAAAGCAAAACATCAACTTCAGAGTCAGCAAAGAAGAAATCAAACCAATTTAAGTAAGATCTGGTTAAAGGACTCATCAAAACAGCTTGTAGATTGGAACTAGAAATAGATAAACTTCCCTCCATATGTCCTTACTGATTTGAGAAGAGTAGGACAATTTCATACAGTTGTGTAATGTTTATAAAGTATGACTATTATTAAGAGAATTTCTGAGCTATGTATTTATATGTATATATATAATTAGTTTTATGAAACCTGGAGACTATCCATATTTTTGGCAGAGTTTTCAATTATTGCACTTATAACATACATAGTTCTTCTATTCTGTATCCTTACTTTTATTTTCTTCTTATATACAGGACTTGATTTGGTTTCTTTGCTGATCCTGTGAACTGAAGTTCATGTGAAGATTCATTACTTCACAATGTGGATTTGTTAAGGAGAAAAATATCTTACACAGAATGTGTTTGTACCTATTTCACTTAACATATCTTGAAAATACATGGATTCAAATTCTATATTCAAACATATTCTAAAACAATAAACATTTTCATATAGAAATGAAATAGTGAGAAGAATGTTTTATTCAAACATCCAATATCACAAAAATCTCTGAGGTCTTAAATGAGCTATGTTTTTGACCCATAAAAATTAAATTCCCGAAAAGATAAAAAGATAAATACCATAAAAGAAGGAGGGAAAAAGAGAAAAACTTCTAAAGAGTTTGTGAAGCATATGAAAAAGAGAGCTCAATAGATACATATTTGTTATATGCTCCACATTTAGTTGAAACAACCACAAAGGACTAAGGCAAAGAATTTTGTATAACATTTAAATGAATAATAAAACATGTATCTTTATATGTAAAAGTATAATTAAAGTTATGTCACAGTTGAATATAATTTTTATTTAAATCAGCAAAGAATAAAGTATTTCATTTTATGTCAAGTTAGTTATGTAATATCTTTTGCACAAATATTTGAAAACAATTAGTTTAGTATTATATGTCATCTGCAAATATCTCATTAACAGACATTCCATCTGATACAGATTCCCTCAGATTATTGCAGAAGTGGGCAGACAAACATCTTCATTATTATGCTATTTTTGCCAGCACAGAGCAAGACATGTCAAATGCTCACCAATCTTTAGATTATCATTACATATTTATAATGTAGTGCATTTATTCATTTAATATAATAAAGCAAGTCTATAGATGCAAAATTGAAATTGTTCCTAAGGTACACACACACACACACACACACACACACACACACACACACACCCTTTAAGATAGAATCATGAAGCAAAAAAACTAAACAAACCAGTAATGTTTAAATTATATTGAATCATAAAGTCTTCCATCAAGAATAGTCAGTCAGTGAAAGGTTTTTCCCTGTTCTACCTACTCATGCCAGAGACTGGGTCTTAGTTGTTACTCACAAAATGAACAGAAATATGGCATTTGTTGAATGAGGTTTTCTGATGTTGCCTAAGGTATTCCTGGAGTCAGACAAGTGTCAATGTCCTTTTGGAAATTTGTTCTAGATTCTCCAGAGTATAGCAGGGCTTGGGTTCTGGGAGAAGAATGAGGAAATACTGAGGTAAATGGCTGCATGCATCATCTAGGAAAGTCTTCACTGTCAGTATGTCAATCAAACCCAGCAAGGTGGGAATTGGAATTGCAGAGGCTCCTGACCCCATCCTTATAATGGCAAGTTCTCTTTCCAAATGTGGCATCATAGAACCCTCACCTGGGTTGTGGACCCAGAGACTATCCAGCTTCTAGGCAGAGTTTTCAGATCTGACTTTAGTCTTACTCTGCACTCTGATGTCTAATGTGGTCTTTACTTTTCTCTCCTAATTTTGGGGGTCCTGTGATACCTATTCCTTCAAATCTTACTTGTGTCCATTTGTCTGCCTTAATTATCTTTAAGAAATTAGCTGTCATTCCCCACTCCTTTTAAGTGTGGGTGCTTCACTGCTTTTCATCCACTTTGCATCTTACAGAAATCTGCAGATATGTTCTCTGTGCTCAGCTCCTTTCTGTTTCTAAATATTCTTAAATAATTATAATATCATTTATTCATTGAATAGTTATGTTCTTTTAAGGTAATGAAAATTATCATTTCTTTTTTTAATAGATAATGCCTGATCAGTCCCAATTTTTAGTTAATCTTGTGCATAACTATGAGTATGAAGTGATGGAAACATTAAATAGAAGTTTGTATAGTTACAGTTATAAAAGTGTAATGTGCCATCTGAGGTCCATTTCTGATCGTTCTCATTAGAAGTTATAAAACTGACTTCCATTCTTCAGAGACTGTGTCTTTTCCTCAGGACATTCAGAAATTCTTAACTAATGCATAATTTTATTCTGTTTACACACATTTGTAATTTAATGATTGTCAAAGTAATGTGATCAATGGAAAATTCATCATTTACTATTAATTCCTCGAGCACCCTGACAGTCAGTAAACTTTTTAATTTAACTGTATAGGTAGTTTGACTTTGGTTATTCATTTCATAATATTTTCCATGGAATTTTATATATGAGTATGGGCAGTACAAGCATCTTCTAATTGCTTATAGTATGTACTTACAGTGGTAGTGGCTCTTAAGCTATTATTGATTAAGTGATAAATACATTGTTGATATATTGGTTAGTCATTTTTTTTCTCCTCATTTTTTGTCTAATTTTTATAGAGGGGAAAAGTCACAGAATTATTTTATTATATATAACTTATTGATCGAGTTTTAACATGAGGTACATGCATGGATACCAAAAATTGTAAACAGGTAACAGAAGATAATAAGGAAATATGTAACAAATAAGTATAAAAACTAATAAAGAGAAAAAGCATAGATAACTATACAAATGAATACTGGATTGTGCTAGTATATACTTTCAGAAATAAATTTAGATTAGGGCCACATATGTTATAGCTATAATAAGTGAACACCTCTGCTAGGAAACTAGGTGACTACACACAGGATAATATTTACTGTTTGGTGACAATGTCTTTTAGAGTTCGAGTTTATGTCAGTATGAGAAATACATCTTCCCAACACTCTGGAAAATAAAAATCATGGAAATCAAATTTTATGCTACAAAGAAGTCACCATCATCAGATTTCTACTGAATCAAATAATCTCACTACAGTAAACTGTTTCATAAAAGCACACTTTACATAAATCAACTAATAAACTAATTTTAGATGTCTAAAGCATAATCTGCTTGATTGCTACAAGTGAATCGAGTAAGGGTTCAAGAATTACTAGTAACTGCTCAGATAGTTTATCTCTAGAAAAAATTAATATGCCCACCAAGGTGACTCTCCTTGATAGTGTTAGTTTTACTACAAAGAGAAACAGTTTATTAATGATAAATGTTATTTATCTGCTCCTTACTAAGTGTTTTCTAACTAAGTTGGACTCATGTTAGAAATGATGTAGCCAAGACCCCAGTCTTCCCTATTTCAGATGCTGCTATTTATTGGCATACACAGAGTATGTCTTAGAGTGTGCCTTACATTCCATTGCTGCCATTAAAATAGGGTAGGACACACTGATCAAGAAGGGGCGTATAGGAGGCTTTGGTGGGAGAAAAAGTAGGGGAAGATGTAACTATATTATAGTCTTGAAAAATAAAAAATAATTTAGTAAGATCAAATGACAGAAGAATCACATTTTTTAAACAAAGCAAAGGATAGCTAGGCTACAATCCACAGCTCCAGAGCAACTAGGTAACAGGAAGAACTTAAGAGAGACATCCAGGAATAACCCTGGGAAGAATAAATAGAGAAGATCTGAGTAAATTGGGATCATACAGGGGAGGGAGTGAGGTGAGATGGGCAGAGATCATGAGAGAATGAGGTGGTTGAGTGGGAGGAGCAACAGGAGAACTAAGAAATAGATATCTTGATAGAGGGACCCATTGTGGGCTTAGAGAGAAACCTGATACTAGTAAACAACCAAGAACCCACCGATAGCGAAGAGGCTCCTTAACAGGCCTTCTCCTATAATCAAATGATTTTCATTAGAGAACCTTCATCCAGCAGCTGATGGAGGTAGATGCAGAGATCCATAGTTAAGCACTGGGTGAAGAGAGGGAGGGGAGACTATATGAGGAAAGGGATCAGGATCATGAGGAAGAGACCCACAGAGATGGCTGATTGGAGCTATGAAGAGCTCAATGACTCTGAAATGACAGCTGAGGAATCTTCATGGAAAAGAACTAAGCCCTCTGATTGTAGATGACAGCGAACAGCATGGATAGTTTGTGGAGCCCCTTGCATTCAGACCAGAGTTTTTGCATGAGCTGGCTTCTTGGAGCTTGTTCCCTACAGAGGAACACCTTACTCAGCCTTGATGCTAGGGAGAGGGACTCAGTCATACCTCATTTGGATATGCCAGACTGAACTTACTCACCTTGGGAGTCCTTGCTCTCTCTTGGGAAATGTATGGGGGGTTGGGGGCTAAGGGATGACTGGGAGAGGGGGAGGGAAGGGGAGAAGTGGTGGATATGAAAAAAAACTTTTAAGAGAAAAAAATATGTTACAAAGAAGTAGGTAAAGTACCTCATTTTGGTGACATTTTCAAGTAATGATTTTTTTCATTCATATATGGATGCAAGTGGATAAATATCTACAAACTGAGTAAGAAATATTAGTTGATGTAATTGAACATGATAAGCCTAAGTAGATCAATGATATTATAATTATAAGTTTGAAAACATGTTTTTATTTATTATTTAGTATCAAATATGTTGATAATCACAATGATGAACATAATTTTCTAACTCATAACAACATGGATATGAAAATTTGACTAAAATTTGCACAAGTTCAAAAAGAAGTTATAAGTCCGAAGTCTGTAGTCTGTCTAACCTCTCCTCTGTTTTCTACAATATTGATGATGGGTTTGATAGAAAAGTGGTAACAGCTCCTTTCAGGGATTATTAGAAGATTCATGGGGAAGGACTCGCTGTGGGATATTATGGTAATGTTTGTGAATTCATATACAAGAGAGAAATTTAAAAGAGAAGGGAGAATCCTGAGAATGTGAGAAACAGAGTAATCATGGACTTTGAGGGGTGTGGGGGAAATGTTGCTTCTTCTGGCCCCAGAGCATCGGAGAAGAGACAGAGGAGACAGACCTGAGGCTAAGGGCAATGCAACACTGGCAAAGCTTATAGTGATCCTCAAAGACCAAGACTACAGTGCAGTATTATATGACAAAATGTTCAGGATCCTCTAGTCATAAAATCACCCTCACTATGTGTTCTGTTTCGTTTGCACACTCCAGAGTCTGTGTTAAAGAGCCGTCCCAGAGCCCCTTTCACCTCCTTATTCCTCAGTGTGTAGATGAGGGGATTAAGGGTGGGGGTCATGACTGTATAGAAGAGAGAGATGAACTTCCCATGGGTGTGGGCATATGAACTGTTTGGCTGGATGTAGATGGCAGTGATGCTCCCGTAGAAAAGGGTTACCACAATCAAATGGGATCCACATGTGCCCAGGGCTCTGCGCCAAGCCTGGGATGACTTGATTTTTATAACTGCCTTGGCTATGTGTCCATACGATGTCAGTATAAGTGCTAAGGGTAAAAGCAGCAAGACCAATGAAGCCACAAAGAGCTGGATCTCATTGGCATGAATGTCTACACAGGCAAGCTTGATCATGGAGGGAACCTCACAGAAGAAATGTTGCAGCCACAGGTGGCCACAACGGGGAAGCCAAAGAGTGACTGTTCCTTGGATGAGAGCATTTCCTATTCCACTGAGCCACGAGATTCCTGCTAGAGCCCGGCAGAGCTGTGGATTCATCACAGCTGCATAGTGGAGAGGTTTACAGACAGCAGCATAGCGGTCGAAAGCCATTACTGCCAGGAGAATACACTCCGTAGAGCCCAGAGTCAGAGAAACATAAAGTTGTACTGCACAACCCACAGCTGTGATGGTCTTGGCTGGTCCTTTCAGGTTCCATAGCAGCTGGGGAACAATACTGGTGGTGAAACAGATGTCCACGAGGGAGAGGTGAGTAATAAAAAAGTACATAGGGGTTTTGAGTTTAGGATCTATTGAAGAGATCAGAATAATTAGTGTATTCCCCACCAGAGTGAGAAGATAGAAAATTAAAATAACCGTGAAGAGAGTTCTTTCCAGCTCTGGATGGTCTGAGAAACCCACCAGAATGAAATCACCGATGACACTGCTGTTAATCATCCCTGTTGCCTAGTGTATTCAAGGAGAAAAGCATTGAGAATTATAGAAACTCGCAATATTAACGTCTTTCAATTAGTTTAAAATGCTGACACTGAAGAAATTTGCAGTGACTTATGATTCAGGTCATTGAGAAGCTGAAGTAGATTTTGTGACACAAAGGATACAAGTCTTTAGAGAGGCTACTGTAGAAGCAGTCTTTGCCTGAGTAGCAGCCATTAGGAACTAAGACAGTGTGTCACAAAAGAAAATACATCAAAAGAATAAATGTATTAGATCCATTTATAACATAACAATTCATTACAAATACATAAAACCTTTAGTACCATTAGTGTTTAGTTTAAATCATTATTTTTAAATAATCTACTTTCTTCAAGTATAACCCTTAAAGTAGTCATATTTGTTAGTTATGAACAACAGATTCTTGAGGTTAATAAAGGCTACTTTTGATGCAAAATATTAAACATTTGTGTATTGATAAAACTGTATTAACATTTATGTCAGTATTTTTAATTTTATGCATATATGAGTTGAGAAGCCTGTTTCTTGTGTAAATCATTAGCTCATTAATTATATCAGCTAGTAGCTATGGAAAATTGGAAGAGACAGTGCATTTACACAGCTCCCCTCCTCAGCTGTGTGGTCGTGGGTGGAATTACTGGCTTTGTGGTTTTATAATTTAAAAGAAGTGAGTGATTCTGAAGGTAGGGCATATCTGAGAATATAATCAGACCTCCTCAGGCAGATGGAAGAGGCTGCTTCAATATGTAACTAACATTAATTTTTCCTCAAGAAGAGTAAAGGAACAACTTCAAGAAACTTGAAATATTTACAGATATGAATCCCTAAGGTGGTTTCACTCTTTCCTTTTGTGCTCAAAGACTATATCTAAGTATAATGCAATTGGTACCTGGTATCAGTACAATCCCTGAGGCCTTAAAATTCTTTCTTAATTGCAGTTTTATATCCTGTACTTTTTATTTTTAGGAAAATTAATTAGAAAGTAACATATGAAATAATTCTTAACTATTGACAAATTTCTTGTATAAACAGCTATAGAACTTAGTAAAAATTAAGTTTGGAAGAGTTGAGTAAGGAATCTGGACATCCAATAACCAAAAATCATGCAAAGTACCTGAGTGATGACTGAAAATGGGGAGAAAGCTACACAATGATAAAAAGAGAATATGAAGGAATCCATAAGGAGCAAACCTTCTTGTATGTATATGCTAACAGCATGTGTATATATAGGCATATATATGGTTGTATATGCATATACACAATATTTACATATATTGTATTAACTAATATTGAATGTAATATATATTGAATATATATGGTTCTAATCCTAATAAAGACATTCACAGTTGCATACACACACACCCACAAAAACACAAATACGTGACTATCATTTTCTTACTTTGTTGCCATCAAAAGAATAAAATGAAGATAGACATAGCACTTCTGTTCTACTCCTGTTATGGGCATCTTATCCATCTTGATCAAGTGAAACACTTTATATCACTTCTAAGATATTCACAAACACAAGCAGCATCCAGAGAATGTGATTAAGACAAATTCATAACCATTCACCAGTTGTCTGTTTATTAGAATATGCTCATCTCGAGTTTTTAGAAGAATTGTTTTTCTCCCCAATCAAACATGAGTTCCATGCTCTCTTTTCACCTAGGTGAGTAGGCATCACATGAAACACAAGTATTGTTGAGAATAACACTCATGTATAGACATAAAGCTAAATCATACGTGATAGAAAATCAGTTGACAGAAGATAATTTCTTCACTCTTTCATATGGATATTGTTGAAACAAAAATGAAGTCTGAGCCTCAGAGCTCACAGTGTTTTGCCTTGAATGGAAATCAGTGTCTCAGGTCCCGTGTTGATTGTAGGGCTACTATTTGAGGGTACAACTCTCTGAAGACCAGGAAATCAAGAGAGACTGTACAAGACTACAGGGCACTGGGCAAAAAATGTCCCAGGGACACAGATCTCTCATTATGGCAATTAACTTCATGCTGCATTTTATCCAAGGTTGGACTTTCTAGAAGGCCATTTAGGAGATTCTGTTGCTTTTCTGATATTTCAAAGTTATTTAAGTATAAGAAAAAAAACCCCAAAGGTAATAACTTTTGTATTCATTACCCACTTATATATAATTTTTAAATAATCTAGCTATTTCCATGCTAAATTTCCATAAGTAACTTATTTAGCATATGTATTTATACATGCTTACTCTTCAGATAAGGTCAAATTCATTTAGCCACTAAATGTATTATTATATCCTTTCTTCATGTATACGCTAGCCACATCTGCATATTTTACCAGGCCCTTAAAACTATCGCTATGAATTTAACCAGGTATAAGCAAAATTGTGTGTTTATATTTTTGTCTCTGCATTAATTATACACTGTCTTTGTGAGAATAAATCATTTTGGTTCATGTTAACAGAAGAGTGCAACCTCTACCCCATACTTAATTTTGTTATTTTAATATACCATAAACCATGTATCTATAATGTTGCTAGTGGCTATTTTTGTGGTTCTAAATTTCATCTTTAATAAGTAATGCTGTTATTATATATATACATATATACATATTTGGGTAAATAAAACTTTAAGCATTTTGGTAGTCATAAAGTTGCATGCATCAAGAGTTAATGGATCTGTGAAAACAGGTGTAATCTCCTTTACACTCCACATTTACACTCGACAGACACCTAGCATCTGGGCCATACTCGTACTTTCTGCCCTTTTAATTTTACTTGTTTTTGTAGTATACAAAGGGTCTTATGCTAAAAGCTTCCTTCATGCTCCTATCATGACTGAGAAAGTTGACTAGCTACTAATCCTGAAATCCAATCAAGAAAAACCAATTACACTATTTTGGCCAGATTAAAGCAAGATTTTATTAAAATGTTAAACACTAAAAACGGATGGAATTTGGTCAAGACTATCACCTGGAAAATTTCCAGGTGAGTGGCCCAACACATGTGTTGTCAGAGGCATATATGGACAAATCCCATTGGCCATTGTAATTTCCCATAAGGATTTGTTGTTATTTTCAGGAATTACAACTACCAGAATTCCAGGAAGTTACCTTGTCCTTGAGCAAATGGGGTGGGTAGGGCTTATAGGTTAACTTAGGGTCTCACAGAGTTTATCTTTTTTTACAATGTCATGGAGAAAGCTTACATGTAGTAGCTGTTCAAATCTTTTGATTTTTAATAAATTTAATTTTTGGAAATTAGGTTTTAGGTTTGAAAATATAGAAGAATGTAGAACAGTGATGCCTGGTGAAGATCGTTTTCTTATTTTATTCAGTAACAGAGACTTACAGGAGTCCTTAATATTGTATTTGTAGATATATTAACTAATAAATTGCAATTTGTGGATATATAAATTAATATATAAGGATGAAGTCAGATAAATCAAATCAATTAATTAATGTGCCTTGTATTCTTTATTTTTTAAACATATTTGTGATAATTATTATGGTTGAAAATTAATACTTAAGAGGAAAATATTTCAATGAAAGACAAATATTAAAGTGATCTCTCCAGTATAGTTCTGAGCAGTAATACTGACTATACTAGAATAATAGGTCATCTCAGGTCATCAGATCTTAATGTCAGGAAAATGAAATATTGGACTCACACTTATTTAACTCAACACTGATAGTTTATTTCTATTTCAAATGAGAACATTTTGTCAGTTTTTTCAAATAAATTTGTGACGTTTATTGTTATCAGAATACAAATAACATAGCAGAATTAACAGAATAACCTGTGAGCTTATACATCAATAATTTAATTATTGATCATGATTCTAAAGAAAAGACAGTGTTCAATTTTGAGTGTTCCTCAATTAATAATTCAAAGGGAAAAGGAGAATTGAATAGTTTCAGTATACTAAGCTATTTTAATGCTATCTAAATCCAACTTAAAAATCTATTAATTTTGCATTTACCATTGTTTTGTGGTTATTTGTAAAAGTGTGTAACAGACAATCAAAAGTATATTGCTCTTTTCAGAAACCATGGACTCTCAACAAAACAAAATAGAACAAACAAAATAAAAAACAAAAACCAAACCTAGTCTCAGGTGTGGTGTGAGTGCTTCCTTTCACTTAGTTGCCTACCAGGATTTGAAGGCAAGATCCTATTGCTGAGCACATCACACAGTTTGGTCACATGACATGGGAAAATCCAGTGAGTAACCAGGAAATTTCCTTTCGATAGCCACATTTAATAGTTCCAAAAGGCACTAGGAAAGTTGTCATGAGAGCAAAGTTACCAACAATCTTACTAATTTGTAAACTCTGTGAATAACAATAATTATTTTGTTGGAAGGGTTACCCATTGGTACAATAGTGGCAGAATGTCTTGGGGGATAACTGAAGTTTTTTTTTTTTTTATTTAAGGGTTACTCAACAGAAGTGAATCTATGCCTGGTACTGTCAATATGGCCAAGAACCCATCATGTCAGAGGTTATAGATCTTAGGGAAGAACATACTAGCATAATTTTAATAAATTGATACAGTATCCAATTGCTTTATAAGTACATTCTTTATACACATATTAGTCCACATCCCTGCCTCAAAGAACCATATTTTTCCATTACATAGAAATCAGCACAAAGAAACAGTGATTGATCACAGTATAAGGACTTACTATAAAGTGTTCATTTTCTAATGATTCATCTACATCACTCTTATGTAAGGATCAGAACATGCCATGGACGAGGAAGCTTAAAGATTGTAAGAAACAAGTATGGGAGAACTGATGTGAAATAGTCACTTCTGTACAGGCAGTTACCCTCATAAACTCAATAGCTGTGGTTGCTACACAAAATCTGCACAGTCTCATTCTGTCAATATTCCTGCCTGTATGGTCAGGAGTGCTCACAAGACCCCGCTCCTATTTAAGAAGCTATAGAAAGTTCATTTCTGTGTTGCACAAGTTCCATTTTGTATTATAATAAAAACCTGGAGCCATATATTGAGGAAAAGCTGGGATATTAGAGAAACAAACCACAGCCACTTCTCTACCAACTCCTCATGCCTGTCTCCATACTATTCTGGACTCCAACTTCCTTCAGCTAAGAAAGTGTTGAAGAAAAGGTAAAAATCCTCTCTTCTCTCCCTCTGCCTATTTTAACTTCTGCTTTTTATATTTCTAAAACTAAAATGAAAGATGTGGGTCACCATTCCCTGACCTTTAGAGCTTGGCTTTGTGGTTGACTCTCCTCTTATATCCCAGACTAACTTTATTAAGTATATATCAACACATTTCTGCACAGGGAAAGTGATTTTTCTCAGGGATAGGGCCCCTGGTAGGTTTCCCAGGTTGCAATCAAGAGCCCTATGCATGTGTGTGTGTGTATCCATGTGTGTGACATGAAAGATAGTTAATGAGTTTGCATGTTACAAATAGGTTTCTGACCCCATCTGGCCAGAGGTCCAGAGCTGCAGACCTGCCGTCCCAGACTGCTTAGCTGCCCACCGCTGCTTAGGCCCCCAAAATGACTCAGACACTTATATTAACTTCATGTGTTTGGCCTATGGCTTAGGTACATTGCTAGCTAGCTCCTTCATCTTAACTCAACCCATTTCCATTAATCTGTCTGCCACGTGGCCCATGGCTTGACTGTGTTCCTTACATGTTTCTTCTTTTGGCTTCTGGCTAGATCTGTCTCAACTCCACCCTTATTTCCATACCTATTCTGATTTTTCCGCCTAGTTTTTCTATGGTGCCTGTCATGGGCCAAAACAGTCCTTTATTTAAAGAATGATGTTCACAGCATGCAGAAAGACATTCCCACATCATTTGTTGCTATCTTTCACATTTTAGTTAAATATAGAGCCTACTTCTGTACCATTTCCTCTTAGATTTCAGTAAATTGGCAATTTGACCAACACGGTTTAAGTAATGAGAATCTATGACTTAAAATAAACTTTGGGAAAGTATGGAATTAGTTTGGGAACTGTTAATAGCACAATTAGTAGCAGAGAAGTAAATGGCCTGATGTGATTGTATACATTTAATCCAGTGTTGACTACGTTATTCTCAGTACAACTGAACAACATAATGGAAGTGTAGAACTTTTGTTTGAGACTGTAATTAATCTCTGGTTATTTTTAAAATGAATTTACATCAAAATTTCACCTACTGTCATGTGGTGAAGGGTGTGTATTGAAAAGTCATATATAAACTAATCATCCTCCGCAGATCCTATGGATGGATTGCCTTTATTTTGGGAGGTTGGTAATTCCTTCTCATAGTCTAAGCAAAGTAAAAGGAAGTTTGTTTAAAATCTGAGAAAATTCAATTGCTAGTTTCTCTTTACAATGAACATAGTATTTTGTTTTTCGTATAACACAGTGCTTTTTATTAGTCATGTGAAATTGATTACCTTCTTTGGATGGAGTGGGGATTACAAGATTTTTTTTTCCATTCTAAACACACAGATGTGAATGATGAGATGAGTAATTCATGAACACATAAGTGGACAAGGAAAGCAGATATGAGGATATGGAGTAAAATTAGTGAATACAGGCCCTTGCCCCTTGTCTTTCTTCCAGTAGTTTCTGTCTTCTCTCATGATACTATTATCTTTTTACACAACAGGAATGTCTGTAGATATCCAAAGCCTTTACCAATTCTGGGGCTTCAGAGTGCTGGGAGGAAGCAGCACCTCCCAGCTAGATAATCATTAAACAAGGTAACTCCCTGGATCATTACCATCTCATGCAATTCTAAAAGAAAAACTATTGTCACTAGATCGTTTAACTGTTTCTTCTTGGAATATTTCCAGCATGTATTTTAATATTTAAATTGGTACCAAAGAAGATAAGGCATATCTAATTTTTCAAAGTAGACTACTTCACAACTGAATCTAGTTAGGATGGACTAAGATTTGGGAAAGTATTTGCATTCTATCTAGGATATTTGAGGTAAAAGTATCTGACTTCTTTGCAAATGTTTCTTTTGGATATGGATAATTATTTACATCAGATACTTAATCAAACAACTATATCTAGTGGGATGTCCTCAATCAAAATTTAGAAAATATATTTTATAATTATGTTTTTTAATCTTTCCTAATCATCAATTTAAGCTATAATTATTCAATCTATAGAGTTTAAAAAGGTCTTTGGATTGTGTGAGAAAGATCACCAACATTCCCTCAATGTTATTACTTTATCTACCTTCACTAATTAATCACACAATAAAAACAATATTGAGAATCATGTATAACTGCTCCCACTTAAAGTTATGATTATATTCATGTACCTGCTTCTAAAATTCTCTTATATGTGTCTCCAAGTATTGTTTGTTCTATATATATTTTGGTGTATTACACATCCTGTGCATTTTATATAATCTATGCCTATAGTCATCATTTTGTTTTTAGTTCACAGATTGTCTACAGTAATCACACACATGATCTGCATATGACATCATTAGATAGCTTGGCACATGGTTCATATATTTTTAAATTCATAATTCTATTAAATTTTGAGATTTGAGGTTTCTTTTTCTTCTTTTAACTTACAAGTGTCTTAAACATACCTTTCACTGGTCCCCCTCCCTCTCTTCCCAGTCATCCTCCAGCTTCCCCACCCCACTCCCTATTTATCCTTCAGAGAGGGTTAGGAGTTCCAGGGTGAGTCAATACAGTCTGGCATATCCAGTTGAGGTAGGAACAAGCCCCTCTCTCTGGTATCAAGGATGAGCAAGGTGTTTCTCTGTAGAAAATGGGCTCTAAGAAGCCAGTTCATGAACTAGGAATAAATTCTAGTCTCACTGCCAGAGGCCCCACAAACTGCCCATGCTATTGGACTATCATCCACATTCAGAGGGCCTAGCTCAATTGCATCCAAGTTCCTCAGCTGTCAATTCAGAGTCGGTGAGCTTCCAATAGCTTGGGTCAGCTGTCTCTATAGGTTTCCTCATCATAATATTGATCTTTTGCTCATATAATCTCTCTTCATTTTCTTCAGCTAAACTGGGAGCTTGACCCAGAGCTAAAATATGGAATCTGCATCTGCTTCCAACAGTTGCTAGATGAAGATTATGGCAACCAGAATGGTCATCAATTTGATTATAGGAGAAGGCACCCTCATAGCTATTGCTTAGAATCTTAGATGGGGTCATCTTCATGGGTTCTTGGGTATTTCTCTAGTACCAGGTTTCTCTCTAACCCCACATGGCTCCCTCTATCAAGATACCTATTTTGTAGTTCTCCTTCTCTATCCCTCCCTCAACTGAAGCAACCCATTCTCTCATGTTCTTTACCTGTCTCCCTTTGTTCCCTCTCCACTATGTTCCCAGTATACTTAGGGACCATATATTTCCTTCCATAAGGATTCATGGATATCTCTTTTAGGTTCTTCTTTGTTACCTAGATTCTAAGGGGTTGTGGATTGTAGCCTGGTTATTCTTTCTTTTACATCTAAAATCCACTTATAAGTGAGTACATTCCATGTTTGTCTTTCTGGGCCTGTAAGATTTGAGATTTCATACATTCCATTTTGATCATGTTCAGTTTTCTTGAATTCCTCCTATATCCACCCCAAGTTCATATCTACCTAAATTTGTGTCCAAATGTTTTTATTTTTAAATTAAAAAATTGTTTGTTTTTTACATACCAACCACAATTTTCGTTTTCTTCCCTCCTCCCACTCACGCCCCAGCTTCTGCCTACCCATTCCCCATTCACTTCTCAAAGAGAATAAGGCCTCCCATAGGGAGGCCACAAAGTGTGGAATATCAAGTTGAGGCAGGACCAAGAAGCACCACTCCATATCAATGATGAGCAAGGTATCCTTCAATAGGAAATGGGCTCTAAGAAGCCAATTCACATACTAGAAATAAATTCTGATTCCACATCCAGAGGGCCTGCTTTAGTCCCTTACAGGTTCCCCATCTATCAATCTAGCATTAGTGAGCTCTAAGTAGTTCCAGTCTGCTGTCTCTGTGAGTTTTTCCATCATGATCTTGACTCCTCTGCTCGTACAATCCTTCCTCCTTCTCTTCCATTGTTTGGAAACTCAACCCAGTGCTTAGCTGTGGATCTCTACATTGACTTCCATAAGTTTATGGATGAGGTTCTATAATAACAATTTGGGTAGTCATCAATTTGATTATGGGGAAAGGCCAGTTCAGCTCCACCCCCCCATAACTGCCTGGAGTCTTAGCTGGGATAGTCCTTGTGGATTCCCATGAGTTTCCCTAGCACCAGGTTTTCCCTCAACCTCAAAATGGTTTTTTTTTTTTTTTTTTTTTGTTGTTGTTTTTTTTTTTTTTTTTTTTTTTTTTTTTTTTTTTTTTTTTTTTTTTTTTGGTCTGTCAACATATCTATTTTAGTGTTCTCTTTGTTCATCTCCCAACTTTACCATCTTGTTCCCTCATATTCTCTTTCCACATCTTCTTAAACCCCCATGCTTCAAACTTGCTCAGGAGATCTTATCTATTTCTTCTTTACAGGAGGTTCCATGGATGCCTTTCTTAGGATCCTCCTTGTTACTTAGCTTCTCTGGCATTGCAGATTATAGCCTGGTTATCCTTTGCTTTATGTCTAATAGTCACTTTTAATTGAGTACTTAGCATCTTTGTCTTCTTTGGTCTGGGTTATCCCACTAAAGAAATGAATTTTTTTGTGATTCCAGCCATTCGCCTGCATATTTCAAGATGTTATTATTACTTTTTAACTGCTAAATAATACTCCACTGTGTAAGTGCACCACATTTTTCAAGTCACTCCTCAGTTGAAGGTCATCTAGATTATTTCCAGGTTCTGATTATTACAAATAATGCTGCTATGAACCTAGTTGAACAAATGTCCTTGTGGTATGCATGTTCTTGGATATATGCCCAAGAGTAGTATTGCTTGATCATGAGGTAGATTAACTCCTAGTTTTCTAAGAAAACTGCCATACTGATTTCCAAAGAGGCTGAACAAGTTCACACTCCAACCAGTAGTGGGAAAGTGTTTCCCTTGCTCCACATCCCCTCTAACATAGGCTATCATCGACATTTTTGATCTCAGCCATTCTGGTGTAAGATAGTATCTCAGAGTTGTTGATTTGCATTTTTCTGATGGCTAAAGTTGTTGAACACGTTCAAAAGTATCTTTTGGATATTTAAGTTTCTTCTTTGAAAATTTTCTGTTTAGATCTTTATTTCATTTTTAAAAAATTGGATTATTTGGTATTTTGATGTATATTTTCTTGAGTT
Organism: Phyllotis vaccarum; assembly: GCA_033318265.1. Lineage (NCBI taxonomy): Eukaryota > Metazoa > Chordata > Mammalia > Rodentia > Cricetidae > Phyllotis > Phyllotis vaccarum. The sequence goes on from JARWLC010000084.1 coordinate 887,030, forward strand.
CTTCATATATTTTAGAGATCAGCCCTCTGTTAAATGTAGGGTTGGTGAAGATATTTCCCACTCTGTAGGCTGTTTTTTCATTTTATTGATCATGTCCTTTGTCTGACAGAAACTTCTCAGCTTTAGGGGGGGTCCCACTTATTGATTGTGCCTGAATTAGCCTTCTCTTGTAGTCAGATTGACAACTACCCTAATTGTCATTCATATAAGTAATAGAAATGGATGCAGACACCCACTGGCAAGCATTTAGATGAACTCCTTGAGTTCAGCTGAAGAGAGGGAGGAGCAAGTAGAGGAGAAAAGTGGGGGATCAAAAACACAACAAAGAAAACCACAGGGACAGTTGACCCAAACTAACTAATGGGAGATCCCAGACTCTGGACTGATAGCTGGAGTCTGTATGGGACTGAACTAGGCCCTCTGACAATTCAGATGACAGTTGCATTAATTAAGCTATTAATAGGATCCATGATTTGTTCCTGATACATGAACTGGCTTTTTAGAGCCCACTCCCTGTGGTAGGATCCCTTGCTCAGCCAAGATACAAGAAGAAAGAGGTGGGTCCTGCCTCAACTTGGCAAGTCAGACTGTGTTGACTACTCCTTTTGAAGGAGTGCATAGGAGGTGGGCTTTGGAGGAGGGTCAGGATGAGCAGAAGAAGGGGAGGGAAACAGTGGAGTGTATGCAAAAGAAATGTTATTAATGATAATTTAAAACATCCTAGTATATCTATTTACAAATGATATTATTTAATAAATAAAAGACTCAGAAGACTCTAACTGAAAACTCCTACAGCTTATCAATATTCATCCAAATAGCCAGATGCAAAATTAACAAATAAGAATTAGCATCCTTCTCCTATACAAATGAAAAATATACTGAGAAAAAATTAAGATAAAAATAATTTTCACAATAGTCTTAAAAATATCTTGTAATAAATATAAGAAAGTGAAAGATTTCTACAATGAAATATTTAAGGCACTGAAAAAAATTGAAGAAGCTACCAACAGATGAAAAGACCTTCCATGCTCATGAATTGGTAGTTAGTATTCTGAAAATAGCCATTCTACCAAAAGAAGTCGAAAAATTCAGTGTAATCCCTATCAATCATGTCTTTATATGAATTTACCATATACAATTTGCATTTGTTGTTTTCACAATTTGCATATACTTCTCATTTCATGTAATGGATCATTAAATATTTTGTGTTAGTTTACATCTGTATTTTGCTTTTTAAAAACCACATTGTCAAAATAATTTATTCTGTTTGGCTTTCTTGATTGGTTATACTATCTGAATTTCTTGTTACATAAATAAAATCAGGATTATCAAGAAAGATGACTCACAGAAATAATGACAGGCTCCTATTTCAGCAGCCCAGAATGTTTCACCTTACCAGGATTCTTTGATTATACCCAGCTGGACTCAGCTCTTCTGGTCCTCTCTGTCATTGGCATTGTGACACTGACAGAAGATACCATGATAATACTTGTGTCATTTTTGAACTCCAAACTTGACACATCTATGTACTTCTTCCTTTCCAATTTCTATTTCCTGTTCCTATGTTTCATGACAAGTGGTATCCTCCAGATGGTCTAAAATTTCAAAGACCTAGAGAACACAATCAATTATGCTCCTGTGTGATCCATCTCTCCATTTCTCTGGGACTGGGCTTCACAGAGTGTGTCCTGCTGAAAATGCTGATCTATAACACTATCAATAATATTTGATGACCCCTGTACTATGGGGTTGTTATGCAGCCAAAGTTTCTCTGACAGACGCCTGACTCTGCCTGGGTCTGTGGTTTTATGGTGTCCACAATTCAGAGCATTCTGGTTTTTCTATTTATATGCATCCAAGATCAAGTATATGCAAGAGAAAGTTTCTCGCTCTTTCTTTATTATAGTGACACTTAATGCTCTGATCTCCTCCTTGAGAAATAAAAAATTTAAATGGGCAATAAAAAGGTTGATGATCAGAGACCCAAGTGGCTTTGAGGATTGTTAGACATTATATAACTATGTTTTTTTTTAATTTATTTAAAGTAGGAACAGCCAAAACTCCTAAATAAAAGTAGACAGAAGTTTTTAATAACAACTCAATACTAGCTACTTTAAATTCTTTTATTTCCTTTCTGAACATGATATAAAAATCTCTTTTGAGGCTCTTCTTAAAATTCTCTGAAGAAATTAGAACTCACATGTGCATATTTGTCCAACCAAACATGGCTATTCCTCTAGTGACTGAAAGATGACATGGCCACAAACTGTTATTCTTGTCATAGAAATAAATTTTCAACTTTACTAAGGCACAGTTTTGATCATAGGTGCAGAACGTTTTAGATCATCTGAGAATGCTTCCTACTACCACTCTACCACTATGGTTCTGTATGTGTAGTTCTCCAGGAAGTGGGTTTTCTGTTTACATTTTATTTCAAATGTTAAGATCTACTAGAAATCCTTCACTAACTTTTTTATACGGGCCTTTTTCATCAGGGCCTTCTGGTCTAGAAAAAGTCATGCATATTCTCATCAATCAGTCTCACTTCCAGAACAGAAGAGACTTCAAAACAGATTAGTCTTCATTCAGAATAAAGAAAGGAAGACATAGATAAGATAACAGATAACTCCTTAAGGTATTCATTGTGAGTTGGAAATAGCTGGGTTTTTTTTTATTAGCCTTTACATATAAACATTGACTCTACAACAAAATACATAATAAAGGTTTAAGCATTGTCACTGATTTTTAATGTGTAAAATTTTTTCAATAAATAAAGCTTTAAAACAATAAAATTGCATGATACTTTTATATCCTTTATTATGTAACTTAATAAAATGTATAAGATTATTTTTCTTCATTTTGAGTGTAAAAATAGTCTGTCAATAATTTGGTAGTGATTTTGGACTCCTTAAACATTTTCACATTTGCCGTAAATATTCACAGTATTTAATAACAAAACCCTTATTGACTTTACATGTTTTCATGATGTCATTTCCTAAACTCTGATTTTTAAAAATGCTTTCATCAGAGGTTAATACAAAAGGATCACCTAACTGCAGATAACTAACTCTACATGATGTAAGTGGTAGTTGTGTAGGTATTTAAAATTAAATTATCACACTGGAGAAAAAAATAGTGTATGCAGAATATAGATGAGCTTAGATGCTGTATCTGTAAAAATGCCATTCTTGAAGCTGGAGAAATGACTCAGTGATTAAGAGCACAGGTTGCTCTTTCAGAGGACCTGGGACCAATTCCCAGTTCCCATGTGAGAGCTCACGACTGTATGAACTTCAGTCCCAGGGGATCTGATATACTCTTCTGGCCTCCCAGGTACCAGGCATGCATGTGGTGTGCTGAGATAACTGCAGACAAAACACACCCATTAAACAACAAAAAAAAAAAATTTAAGAAGAATGGCATTTCTTGGTTGAGATAACTTGATATACATTAACATTTATAATGGGGATCACATTCAGATAAACATTTCATTGATATATTAAAACAATCAAATACATAAAAGTAATAATTAAAAGCTATTTATTTCAAAAACTTAATATACAAAGTAATAAACAGTATTCCTACTTAAATGAAAAGTAGGAATATTTCCACATATTTGTTTTGCGTTTGTAAGCACTGTAGTAAACATTGTAGTTTCTTGCTAGTTCATGGTTGTTTACAGGCTTCCTTTTGTAGGCATTATCCCATGCAGCTCAGGTTCATTCCCATTGTCTCTCCTCAGATGAATTCCGGCATTTTGCTGCTCTGTTTTGTCCTTCTCTGATCATTTTTATCCATGTATTTTACAAAGATATTTTTACTCTTATAAAGCTCTATATCTTCCATATGTATATGAATCATCTTGGCAAGAATCTTGCATTTAATTTTTGTTTATAAAATGCAATGGTATGTTGTTTAACAAGAGATTATTCAGTCTTGACAAGCTGTTTTCTGGAGAATATTTTATTTTTTGAAGAACACTTATTCCCTTGATGTCTGCACTATCAATGTTGCTGTAAATTTGCTAATTCATGGCCAAATGAACAGCTGCAGGTTTTCCTAGGCATCTTTTCAGACTCCTAAGCCTTATAAATATTTAAGAATGCCATTTTATTGTTGTTTTGATTTTGTAAGAAGAAATTAAACTGTATAAGAAAGTCATATTTAATTTACAGGAAAGAGTACTGATGTTTTACATCTTGCCCTAATTCCCCAATTGTATATTTTATAATCTATAGTGATAATTCTCAAAATAAGGAAAAAATGGAAAAAAGTAAAATACTACAAGTTCCATGAGATGGTGACCTAATTATAACTATAGCAAGGTTTCTACAATTGTATATCTTCAATTCTAGGATCTAATTCAGAATTCTAGGTGGCATTTAGTTATTAAATATCTTAATCTATTCCAGTCTGTGATAGTTCATTAGTATTTTTATCTTTTGTGATCATTTGTTTGAAGAGAAATTATCAGTTATTTTACCAGCATCTCTCTCTGAGTTTGCATTTGTCTAGTGATTTCTGTATTTTAGGTCAAGGTTGTACATAAATACCACAAAAATTCTTCCTGATTTGCACATCTCAGTTCAGCATTAGGAAGGGTGCAAGGCATCTTAATCACTTGGTTTGGGAGCTTCTTTCAATATGCAATGAAATTATTTTAAAATAGTTTTCATCTGTATTTCCTTTTAAAGTGTTTTTGTGATAGAAGTCAAGAAGTCAGGAGAAATACTTAGAGACTATGGAGATATTTATTCTGTGTCTCTTCAAAACTTTAGGTACTGATTTTAGCATCTGCCTTAGTGGTTCTCATTGCATGTGAATAGGCTCAGAAAGCTGAGTCTGAGACATAGATAATTATTTCCTTTCTGCTTTAGTGAATCATGCCTGCAACACTTAGTACTGCAGTTTTAGTATAATGATGGTTTTTTTAAAAAATTTCCTCCAAACTTTAGGCACACTCAGTTGGAATTTTATTATTTTATTTGTTGTTACATTATGCACATAGAGACTCAAGGTACTCATTTTACTTTGTGGATTATAATTTTTTTTTGTTTAAATTGCTTCAACTTTGGCCATTGAAAGTTCCGTCACATTGGTGCCTATGTCTTTTCAGCATGCTTCATCTTTTCTGCATCTGATCTTCAACTTTTCCTGTGCTTCATAATTTTTAAGGTTTTTTTTTTTTTTTTTTTTTTTTTTTTTGGTCTTATCTCTGAAATAACCCTACCAGTTCTCTGAGGAACTCAATTTTTTTTTTCTTTTTAGAGAATGACAACCAGAATCTGTTTATATGACACTAGGTGATCTTTTACATTAGTCTTCCATCACTTGTAAACCCACTTTACACAGACAGAAATGCTGACTAGTCTCACCCAACAAGTATTTCTGCCATTTCAATTTTTCTTTTTATCTTTTCAATAGTTATATGATGTAAGTGTATATATTTTATATGTGTTTATCTGAAATTATGATGTTGAGAATCACCTGGGTGTTCTTTTCTTCAGCTAGGAATCATATAGGAGAAAAGAAGCTACCCATCTGCTGACAATTTCAGACCCAAAGCCTGGAATGTTGCGTGACCCAATAGTGCACAAAGCAAATGTTAATTTTTTACAGCCCTGAGAACTAGCTGTTCCAGTCCAAGGCAATGGGTTTACAAGGTGCTGAGGAACATGAAATTGTAGCATAACAAGCTGAGATCACTTAGAAGTAATTTGATATAAGATCTCCAAATGTATGAGTCAAGATTCATCTGCCCATATGTAAATTTATAAATTTTAGAAACTCTTACAAATATACCAATGAATTTTAGTTTACTTTTCTTTCTTCTCATATAACATCACTAATCTGTTACACAAAAACATTTGGATAACAGAAAATATGAACAATTGTTTCTTTAAATGTTTGTAGCATAGTTTCAAAAGTTGAAAGTTTGCCTTATTGAAATGTTTACATGTTTTGTAAACAAAATTCACCAAAGAACTATTTAATTCTAGATTATGTGTCTATAATTACACCTAAGGAATTTGAATACTTTATGAGAGAAAATACCCTGCTTCTTAGCGTTATTAAAGAGTTAAGTGCTATGTTGTGAGAAGCTTGTAAGGGCAGAAGTCACCGGAGTGTGGGCAGTATCTGAGAATGTATACAGAGAACTGTTTTCAAGACTTCTCAGATGTCACCAGGTGATTTAAACTTTGTCTAGACAAAAATATTTGTCTTAAACTAACCTAGTAAAAATCTTTAAGCAATCATTTCCCCCTTATTTGCAATTAAAAATAGTGCTGAGAAAGAGAATACTGTAAAAACAAAATGATGTTTATTAAAGATTCTTATAAGACAGTCAGCAAGAGCACACCAGGTTTTGTTTGTTTACTTGAGCAGGCTATGAACCCTCTCGAAGAGCAACTCTTCACGATTCTTGGTTACTGCAGTAACCTATTGTTGTCAGAACTTTCTCAGGCTCACAGTTTTCCTCAGTGCTGCTTTGACTTCTTTGTTCCGTAAACTATAGATGATGGGGTTCAGCATGGATGTCACTGATGTATAGAAAAGGGCCAAAAGTTTATCCACTCCTGGTGAGTGGCTAGCCTTGGGCCTCAAATAGGTAGCAGATGTTGAGCCATAGAAGAGTGTGACTACAAGCAGGTGGGAGGAACAGGTAGAAAGAGCTTTATAGCGTCCCTCAGGTGAAGGCATCATCAGCACCGCAAACAGAATTCTGATATAAGAAGAAATGATAAGTAAAAATGGGCTGAATATGCAGAGGACTGCTGCCACAAAGATTGCAGCCTCATTTTGGGATGTATCTCCACAGGCAAGTGCCAGGAGAGGTGGGAGGTCACAGAAGAAGTGGTCTATCTCGCAAGGTCTGCAGAAGTCCAAAGAAAAGATAAAATTGGTCTGTCCTAACCCTACGATGCATCCCATTGCCCATGAAATCATTGCCAAATGGACACAGACCCCACGGCTCATTCGGGTGGCATAGTGAAGTGGGGAACATATAGCCATGTAGCGGTCAAATGCCATGGCTGCCAACAGACAGCACTCAGTTATACCAAAGAATATGAAGAAAAACATCTGTGTGGCACAACCCTCTCGAGAGATCCCCCGGTCCTCACTCACAAGACTCTGCAGCATCTTGGGTATGACTGAGCAAGTGTAGCCAATCTCCAGGAGAGACAAGTTAGCCAGGAAAAAGTACATGGGCGTGTGTAGGGCTGTACTGGAAAAGATGGCAAGGGCTATGAGGGCATTGCCTGTCAGTGATGCCAGAAACATGAAGAGGATGAGGGTGAACAGGAGGAAGGACTCTCCAGGGACCTCAGAGAACTTGGCAAATGCAAAGCGTTTGACAGACAAGCTGTTCTCCTGCCACAGAGAGCAATTGACACTCATCTCCTGGAAGAGAGAACAGCAAGTCATCAAAAGGATTCTTTCTGATGAGGGAAATTATTCAGATTCTCTCTCTCTGTCTCTCTGTCTCTGTCTCTCTCCTCACATGTATGTATGTGTGTGTAATGCATGTACATACATACACTTATATGAGTCAGGTGACAATTTCAAAATATTTCTCTCAGTCAGTCTTCATCTTATTTTCTTTGTAACATTAACCTGGAACTACTTGATTTTGCTACACTGAGTCCAGGATCTGCTTTCCAGATCATCATCATCTATTATGTCAAATCTGTGTGAGAATCTCAGCATGGCAGCTAGTTTATTTATCTTAGTATTTCCTATTTGTATCAGACTAGGTGTGCTAAGTAAAGGATATCAACTAAAATTTAATTTTTAAAATTTGATTCTTGAAAACCTATGGATCAGACTACTAAAAGTTAATTGAAACAAAACAAAACAAAGACAAGGCTGGGTATTACTGTGCAGCCGTGGTTGTTCTCAAAATCAGCTTCCCTGCTGTGCCTCACTCCTAAACCTTAGCCCCTATAGCTATACACGTTTTCAGAGTTCTGAGACTGCAGACAAGAATCACATTGCAAAACTTGACAGAAACATTTACCTTCCACATTACCTAAATGGACTTCATATTTCAGTTGTCAGACCACTTATGTATTTTAATATACACAGTGTTTAAATGCTTCTTTTCTGCTTGTGTATTTTCTCACAGCCTTCCTTCAGTGTTTACTAGATGAACAGCTCATTCCCAGCACAGCTTCATCCCGTCCTGGGATCTCCTTTCAAGTTTTGTTTCTTTTTCTCTGCATCAGTTGGTAACACCCTTTACTGTGGACCCTTCAGGATCCAATTGCTGTGATGATACTTAGAGTACCTCACCATTCTGGCAATGATTCTTACAGTTTATAGCCTTCCAGGTAGGCACAGTATGGGATTTTCCTTATTATTTTTGTTTATCACTACATCCAACCCACTTACCATTGGGTAAATCTTCATATATAAAGAAAGAAAGTTTCAGTGTTTAACTTTTCTCTGGCTGGCTGTATATTCTGTCCATTTCTGTACCTTTAATTCTCCAAACTTCAGTCTCACCCATTTTGAAATTCTCAAATGGGATGCATTTTTCTCTTGATCTGAATATTATTCTTTTTGAAATAGGGTAGTATAATAAACATGGCTTGCAAATCACTTTATAGACCAGGCTAACTTTAAAGTTGTAGAGACCCAACTACCCCAACTTTCTCTGACTGCTTGGATTAAAGGCATGAGCTACCATGCCTGTGTCTGATTATCATTTCTTAATAAGGCATTATTTAATATTCTGTGGTTGTTTTGAAGTTTGGATTTTCATACTCATAGTTTGAAATGTGATCTGTTAATGTCTAAATATATCACTATTTCCTTGAAAAAGGCACTGCAGAAAATACCATCAGCATCTTCTGTCTTCCTCTGTTGACTTTGTGTAACCAAGTATGATCAGGTAATGCTATATATGTTCAAATGACATTGTGGTTTATTCACATTAATATTGGACCCTATAGTATAAAAATGTAAGTTTTAAGTTACCATATTATTTCATTCAAACATGCTAGCTATGTTCTTACAAACATGTAAAATATATACTTGATACACACACATGTACAATACACCCACATACACATCTACACCTCCCTAAAGCAACACAACACACAAATACTTACCAAATAGAAGTAGAACAATTGTTCAGAATACTGAGGGGTGATGGTGTGTGTCTTAAAAACCTTAATAAAGACCATACTGGGAAAAAATGTCACATTTGGCCAAACTGTTTGCTCTAAAATTTGCTGGTTTACAAAAGGAAATTATGGTAACATATTCTGCATTAGTTACTTAGGTGAAAAATTCATAAAATTATTTAGTTTGTCAAGTGCTTATCATTTATCAACTGCACAGGCATGACCACATGTGTACATATGCACAAAACCACTCACAATAGAGTTACCCTTTGTGTATATATAACCTTTCAGGGAAGCTCACACCATGATATCTGATACCTGTTGCTCATCCTTACTTTCATCTCTGGCTCATGTGTTTCTACCAATTTGCCACTGCGGAAAAGAGAAAAAGTAAAGGAGTGCATGTAGATGAATAATGTTACCAGAATCTTGATTCCCGGAGGAAAATAGTTGTAGGCTATTTTAGTATTTTCCGTTTTATATAAATTGATCTATGGAACTGTCCTGAAATGCTAAGGTAGAGACCAAATGAACTTGTGCAGCTTTTTTGAGCAAAAGGCATAAAATCTGTGACTACACAGACTCTCAATGCACTCAGCTCTCAAGAAAATGGCTGAGATAATGAGGGCTCTGCTAGGATTCATTTGCACATATATTAAAATGCTTTTAAATATTTTCTCTGCACTGTAGTTTAAAAATCCATATTTCTCATGTAATATCAAAATTGTATGAGGCCAAATAAAAGAGATCAAGACAGTGCTTCCCTTCCCTTCCCTTCCCTTCCCTTCCCTTCCCTTCCCTTCCCTTCCCTTCCCTTCCCTTCCCTTCCCTTCCCTTCCCTTCCCTTCCCTTCCCTTCCCTTCTTCCCTTCTCTTCCCTTCCCCTTCCTTCCTTACTTCCTTTCTTTCTTTTTGTACTTACCATTTATTTTAACCCAAAATATTTTCTCATATAGTCTGTCTTAGAAATATTTTTTGCTGTTGCTCAGAGATCTTTGTTTATAGGGTCTATCATATCATTCGTCAGTTAAATTTGCAGATATATATATCTCACAGGTGGAAGGAGATGCACACCTTCTTAGTGACACAGATATAGAAACCAAGGGGAAAATGTAGCTGCAAAGAAGAATGTCTGACTAGTGTTTAGTGACTCAAAAAACTAAGCTTTGTAAATAACCTCATCCCACTCGAACTATAGCAGCCAAATGCAAGCATCTGTATTAGTAACAAGGGCCAGAGAGACTGTGGAAATGGAGGTGGTCTTTGTGGAGGAATAGATAGTGATACTGGCAACCTAAATGTGCATACCTAATCATTTTATACTTTAGTACTTATAAGACAAATGTACATACACAGCCTAGCATAAATATATTTTAAACCTTCCAAAGTTCAGAGACATCTAAAATTAACAGAGTATCAGAAGGTCTATAAATACTTTAAAAATATTATCTTGGAAACTGCTATTCTTCTAGAGATAAAAAGTACTAAACCACTCAAGATGAATGCGTCCTCAAGATTTAAAATTAATAAAATTTCTCTCTTGTTATTTGAAATGATATTGAGTGAGTCAAACTTTGACTTAATTTTCTATTGCTTTTAGGTCTCTATCAGCTGTTGACTTCATCCTCAGGATGCAGAGATCAATGTAGTTTGGAATTCATACCAGAAGGTTCAATTTTGGTATAATAATGGCCCATGAAAGAGAATGATGTCTCATGTACTATATGTAGACACATACAGGTCCACATAAAGATCTCAGGGCTATTCAGAAATAAGGAAGTACAAGAATAGGCTGACATGAATATACCTCTGTCTCTAATCTCATCTATTTTCTTAAAGTAAGATTTCAGATATATCAATTTGAATTGTTTCAACTTAAAGCTGTAAACATTTTTTAAGCTAACTATGAATACACAATAACATGTTCATTGAAATGCAAAACTGATTGCTCTGAGAAGCTTCTTATGGAGGCAATCAGGGACATTGTGTAGCTATCCTTTGCAGTATCAAGTCTAAATAGAATAAAGCCATTAATATAGAGTTAAGATGTAATGTGTTCCCTACCAGTTATGAGTTCTGTTTTATACATAGATCTCCATTGTTATAAAGATCCTGTGTTCAGTAAACAGTGTGCAGTAAATACTGGTAGGGTTTAGAAGGCTGACACCATGAGATATGTTTTTAGTTGTGGGTCACTATAGGAAAGATATGATACATGGGATGAAATTACTTTAGTGTCTCATTTAAGTTGCTTTACATGATGCCTTACACAGCTTGAGGATTTGAGGCAAGCACTCTCTGAATGATTCTGCTTTATGAATAATCCAGGTGAACAGATTAATTTTCTACTGGTATCACATGATTAGATATGTTTATTGGTGGACTCAGTTTTTGATCTCATCTTTTTTTGCCTAAAAGTTTCTTCATCATCTGTTAACTGAAAGAAAGTGTGATACATTGTTAACACCATTTCTGAAACAGTGCAGTAGCTGTATGTAAAAATTCTGAAGAAATGTTAATTTTCACCTTTACATAGATATCATTGTTAAAATTCTCTAATAGTACATACAATTACTGTACATTGGTAGAAAAAGATTATTAGGAGGATCACCCCAACTTCCTAGTTTCTTCATAATCATTCACCAAGGACCATTTATGCAACTGAGTGATACTTTAGCTCAACTAGTAGAAATTTTTGGATCAATTGACTAGATAACAGTGTACTATGTAGCATGGGTATCTCCACATCACAGCATTAAGTGATGTGTTGGATTCCCCTGACCTTAAGATATTTTCTGACAAGGGAGACAAAAGTGTGAGTTGACTGTTACACTCTTTAGAGATGGGGATGATAATTAAAATAACAATTAGAACTCACAAATGCTTTGACTATCATCTATTCATTTTTACACTTTGTTTACATTCTCCAAGCCCAGTATTGACAACTTACCTGTGAAACATACCATCAATAACAGAGAACAAAGAGAGACTATATTGGTTCTTCATCTGCTTAGAAACCTTCTGTCTTTCTCTGTATCCTCTCCTTACAACATGCAGGGGATGTACACTGTCCCCATCCTCATCTCTGAGCCACATATTAAAAACTTTTGTTGCAGTAAAGAACCACACCTGAGGTCAGAAGGCTTGTGTGTCCCAGGAGAGAACACCATGTCCTTTGAGGCAATAATCCAGCATAATAACCACACTTGCACAAACACACAACACATGGAGAAAGAAAGAGGAACAAGCAGAGGGAGAATCTTAAGTAGTCACACAATGATATATTTTAAATTTTGACATTCATAAAAACAATGGGGATCAATATATTTCATGGCATCAATATATTTCATTGCCACCATCTGAGTTCTGAGTCCCTCTCCTCTCACTCTCCTGAAAAGAGTGACATTTTTCTCTCAGAAGGGTGTCAGGAGACAGTCTAAGTCTGCTTTTGAGAGCCAGATTTGACAGCTCTGTTGTGTTTGCAGGAAGGTACTGATACTTTGAAGGAAAAGAAGTAAATGTAATTGATGAACAAGTCAGTACTGAATGTAAAAATGTGTTATTTAATGGCAGCTGCTGTTGAAGTTCTCCTTATCCTGAGATATAAAATAAAATCTTGTATAGTTGTCCATTGGAAAATATTAAGATAAATTTTTAAAATGTTTCATTTCCCAAGTCATCAAAATAGTCCCAAAAGCCACATAATTAACTTTCATGTTGTTTCTTTAGATGAAACTAATATTTGTCATGTTTTTTATAAAATACTTAAATTAATGTATTTAACACTTTCCTAGTTAAATGTGACTTGGTAATGTTCCAACTTCTATCAAAAGTAGGTGCAACAAAACTTGGAATTAAAAGTTGAGTATTAGTGGGGAAGATATGAGTAAGGTACCAAACACTTTATTGCATGGAAAAATAATAGCTGAATATCTAAGATTCTGTTGATGTAAATTAGGAATGGTAGGGAGAATAACTGTGACTCTTGAGTTGGAATTCTGTTTATTATCTTCAATAACTAGGCACAGTGCTGTTTGTGACCATTCACATATGTATATGTTATCCCAGCTTGAGACATTAGAGTTTATTTTTGTATTTAGTTTTCCTGGATTAAAACATAATTAGTTGGATTTAATTATAATTTACAGAAACAAAGGTAATACTATTAGTCTTATTGGAATTGGACAATGAAGTTATTATTTTTCTTTTACACAAGTCTCTGCCTCTCACAATAACAGAATAAGAACCAAAACATGAAATGTGATAACTTCATCTAGTTTGACAAAATATGTCAGCTTCTCTTGTATTTAGATGCATCAATAACTAATTCTGGAAAGCAAGATAGAAAGTCCAATTAGTTAAATTAGATCATGTTTATTGATTGTTGGTCTCATTTCTGTGCTATTGAAATCTTATTCAGAAAGCCTTCATTTGTGTAAATTAAGTAAATGCCATACTTTTTTTTCTAGTAGTATCAGACGATAGGTCTTATGCTGGAGTCCTTGATCTACATGGAATTTAGTTTTGTGCAGCATGAGAAACAAGGACTGAATTTCATTTTTCTGCATTTTATAGTCCAGTTTTTTCCAAAACCATGTGTTAAAAATTCTGTCTTTTTTCAGTGCATATATATGTATATATATATATGTGTGTGTGTATACATTATTATATTGTATTATATATTTATGTATATTATTGCATAATTGTAAGAAAATCAAGTAGCTGTAGAATTATAGGGGTATAGACAAATCCTCAGTTCCATTCCACTGTTATCCATTTCTGTGATAATACCATGTTGTTTTAATTACTACAGCTTACAGCTTGGTGTAATTTGAACTCAGTTATGATGATGCCTCATGACATATCTTTTTTTAAGGATTACTTTGGCTAGCCTCAGTATTTTGTACCTTTATATAAATATTTGAATTTTTGTGTCTGTGAAGAATGACACTGGAATATTGAATATGATTGAATTGCATGTGTAGAATGCTTTTGGGAGGTTGTCATTTTCAAAATTTTAGTTCTTTGAATCCATGAGCATGGGAAGCCTTTCTATCTTTTATGTCTTCATCAATTTCTCACTTCAGTGCCTTAAACTTTTATTGTGCAGACTTTTATTTTGCTGGTTAAATTTATTTCAGGTATTTTTTTAGGGGCTATTATGAATGGAATTATTTTTTCTGACTTTTCTTTTGGTCTATCTTTCTATAGTGTATAAGTATATTATTGATTTTTTATGTTACTTTTGTGCTCTGCGACTTTGTTGAATGTATTTAAAAACTGTAGGGAGTTTTAATAGAAAGTTAGTATAAAGCCAAGGAAACTATGGAATAAGTGTGCAGCCCAAACAATGATAGGATAATAGCCTTTGTCAGCAATTCATAAGTAGATGACTAGTGTCTAGAAGAGTAATTCCTAACCATCCAAATGCTGTGACATTTTAATACAGTTCCTCATGTTGTAGATACTCTCAATCATAAACTTATTTCATTGCTACTTTCTAACTGTAATTTTTCTACTATTAAGAATTGTAATGCAAATATATGTTATGCAGGATATCTAATATGTTACCTTTAAACCATGACACACTGATTGAAAAATGCTGATTTAGAATCTACAAACACTTTTAAAAAGCCCCAAGCATTAAGAAAGTAATACAAATTTAAAAGGGAGTATAGAACCAAACAGAAAATCTCAAAGAAAGAAATATAAATTTCTAGGAAACACTGAAAAGTGTTCAACACATGTATCCATCATTTTAATTTGATTGAATTAATTAATTAACAAAATAATTAAATTAGTTTATGATTTGAACTTGTCCTAGTACAATGACAATTTGAGTTGTATGAATAGCAGCATACCATGGTATGAATATGACAAAAGGGGAGCTTTTATATGCCAATGCTAATAATGTATGATAGTGAAGTCACTTTGAAACTAGAATGTGGTAGGATTCAGGTGTCAGCTGATAAGATCTGAGGATGATTACCCAGGGTCCCGGGCTCCTGAAGGTGGAGTGGCCAACCCCATTGAATAGGGGCTGCTGGGACCCTGGGAGGTCTGTTTTTCTTGGTTCCTGGTTTCTGGAGAGACCAGTTGGAATCCATCATTCGGAGACTCCAGCTGCTGTTCAGGTACCACTATAAGTTGTTACCTGTATCGTGATTGTTGGTTTATATTTTAATAAATATTAATCTTGGACTGGTGCCTTGTAGGTGAAGCTCTGCCTACATCTGGCGCCCAACAACTTTGGGCCTGTGCTCTCAGGCATACAAGGTCCATTTGTGTTTTGAACACTGTAAGAGGGCAGAGGACAGGCAGACTGTTCAGCTTTGGGAGCCTGCACTCCAGTGCGTAGGCTTAAAACTCCCGGTCTGCCAGTATAGTGCTCAGCCAGGAGCACATCTGCTTGGCCTGCTGGTGCCTGCCTATGTGGCAGCTCCGCCTATCTAGCCCAAGTAGCCAAGTTTAAAGTGAGCATATGCCCCTCCCCTCCAGTCAGCCCACATAGTCGCTAATTGTGACCCTGGCAACTGCAAATTCCACTGTGCACATGCAAGCGAACAAAGGAAACAAAAACCCTTCTATTTTGTGATTGACATCCTATCTTAATTTGTGAGAATTTGTTTTTCCAAGGATTGTATTCTGCCTGCTGAGGCCCTTCAAAACCATGTAGAGTCTGTAGGTAGCCTGCTGCAGAGAGTCTCTGATGTGGGAATGCCTTTCTGTATGTTGTGAATCTCAATCTTTAAATAAAGGAGCTGTTTTGGGCCATGACAGGCACCATAGAAGAAGTAGGAGGAGGAATCAGAATAAGTAGGAAAGGAAGGGTGGAGTCAGAGGCAGATCAAGCAAGCCGCCCAAGGAGTAACATGTAAGGAACACAGGTGAGCCACAGGCCACGTGGCAGACAGATTAATAGAAATGGATTGATTTAAGATGTGAGAGCAAGCTAGCAATGTGCCTGAGCCATAGGCCAAACAGCATCAAGTTAATATAAGCATCTGAGTCATTTCTGGGGGCCTGAGCAGGTGGCAGGTGGCTAAGTGGTCTCGAGCAGCAGGTCTGTGGGTCTTGGACCTCTGGATGCCCGGGACCAAGAACCCCCACTACTATAGATGGCCCATCCAATATGGGGCGATTATCCACTTAGTGCCTGAGAAAGTTTAAAAAGGGTTTTAGCAGAAACTGAGCCAAGGCAGTTTCCAAATTGTGTATACGAAGCAGTCATTGTATGAAGAAAGCGTGGCATCCAGGTCACATTCAAAATGGTGCCAGCGGACTGGCAGCAGGCAGTGTAAGCTGCAATCAGGTGGGTTCCTGAAATCTCACAAAAGACTCAGTAACATGTACTTGATTTTAGATTTCTGTTTATTTTGAACAAAACGGAAACAAAGTTTCTTAGTAGCAGCATTTTCTTGGGTATACTCTGTTTGCTGACCACGAACAGAGACACGGCCCCTTTAAGAAAACTTAGTAATTCAGCCTAATCTGCAAAAACTATGCTGCCCTTTTAGAGAGTGTATTTTAAAAGCTCTTATGGTTAGAAAATGATTAAGGATTCACAATAAAACAGATTCAGATGAAAAGAAAAACCTGTAAACAGGTTACAATGTGTGTAAAAGGTATATAGGCTTCAGAGAGAAAAGAAAGAGATTAGAAAAAGTCTTTAAAAAGAGAAATAGAATAATAAAAATATAATAAGCCACGTAAAGATGGAAAATAGACACAAAATCTGGATTTTGGTTGTTATTGTGTTTTCTTTTAATTTCTTACCTGTTAATGAGCTAACTGCAGAAAGAAAATGGATTGCAAATGCAAAGGTTACTAAGTTAAACAAGAATATATGTTTTAAAGGTATTTTGATTTTGAAATTTGTGTCTAAGGATTTATTTCTTTGGGAGAGTTCTGCTTTTGTTTCCACAGAAGATGAAAACCTGTGGATTGCTTCCAGGCAAATATGGTTTCATCAGCCAAGACCCCCTGAAAATAAAAAACTCTGATGAAAAGAGATGGCCAGATCAGCTTCATGGCTGCAGACTATGATCTAGTCTCAACAATCCTTGAGATTTTCAACGCCCCTTAATCATCAGGAAGTAGTAATGGATAACTACACCCAAATGCCCCAAATATTGTTTTTAAATGTTTGTTTTCATTATAAATGGTTAATGGTCATAGTCAATCTCTTTCTAAGAAGAAAAAGGGGATATGGTATATGAATGATTTTTTAAAAGGTTAGATTATTGAATTTAATTACATCAGGAAATCAGCTGTTAATCTCAAAATGCTTTACATTGGTATATTTTTGGTTTATTGATACAAATTTAAGGTCAATTTTGTTATGCTGTATGTATTTTTATATTCTAGTTTAAGGTATGATGTTCATGTAACTGATTTAAAATTGTAATGTATAATTAAGAAATTGTAGAGAGCCGCGTGGCCGCACCTTAAAGATGGTGCTGGCTTCTGCCTTCCACCTTCCCGAGGTGAGAGCTCTCTGAGATAAACAACTCATTTGGCTAAGGCTAAGCTTGTGGCTTGCTTCCAGGTGTGGCTTACTTCCATGCACCTGGATCTATTGGCATGGCCCACGTGGCGCCCCGTGACTAGCAGTCCAGAGGGTATATAGCTGGGAGCAGGTTTTCCCCAGTAGGAGAAGGCAGTAGGAGAGGCAGTAGCAGAGGCAGAGCAGAGGCAGAAGAAGTTTCAAGGTCCTGAATAAACCACTGAAAGAAGAGCCTGGTGTCGTGTCGTGCTTGCTGGCGAGGGTGCATGCGACAAGAAATGAAGGTTAATAGTCACTTTTGATAATCAAACTTATAGTTAGGCTAGTTAGGATTTTTAGGTATACAAAAATATATTTCAATTAGGTAGGTAATCTTCAAATACTTCTAAGACCTACATAATATGGCATTTAAAATGTTTTAAGAACTTAGACTTTTCTAGACAGTGAGACAGGTCTGCTCTTGGCAGCAGCAATCTTCTTCAAGAGAAAAATGATAATCGAAGAAACTCCATATAGAGTCTATTTGTAGTTTTGGTTAGCCACTGGAGAAGAACCTATTCTTATATTCTGTTGATAGTATTCTGTTTAAACTGGACATGAAGGTTCCATGGAATATGACCTCTGAACTTTGGCAGAACAAGCCAAGATGGTCATTCAGAATCCTGCTTTACAGAGAAAACTGTCAGACATTCTTCAGGACTCGGGGAGAAGCAACTGATGAACTGTGCCAGAATGGGCAGAGCAGATTTCCTGCTTCACTGAAATGAAAAGAGACTCTGGGCATATAGGCTGAAGATGGATGCCCCAACTTTATAAAAGAACTTTGGGTGACTGTCCAGGCAGATAGGTGTCATCTCTGTCCTTTCCAGATTTTAGAATTCAGTTGCACTTCTGCTTTACTTGGGTAAATATATCCTTCTGTGGTCTTTGATGTAGTTGAAGATTAGATAGTTATAGGTATAGTTTTTCTTAGTCATTTGAAAGGTATATTGAATATGAAATGTTAGATTCATAAAGATAAGGTAGATGATAGAGTATTTTCTTTAATTTTCCTAAATACAAATAGACTAGATATTGTAACTGTAATTCTTGCTTGATAGCTATTTTGTTATATGTAATTTTGCTATGTTAAAATTGAAACCTTCCTTTTTGATTAGACAGAAAGGGGGAAGTAATGTGGAAATGCCTTTCTATATGCTGTGAATCTCAATCTTTAAATAAAGGAGCTGTTTTGGGCCATGACAGGCACCATAGAAAAAGTAGGAGGAGGAATCAGAATAGGTAGGAAAGGAAGGGTAGAGTCAGGAGCAGATTGAGCAAGCCGCCCAAGAAGCAACATGTAAGAAACACAGGTGAGCCACAGGCCATGTGGCAGACAGATTAATAGAAATGGGTTGATTTAAGATGTAAGAGATAGCTAGCAATGTGCCAAAGTCATAGGCCAAACAGCATCAAGTTAATATAAGCATCTGAGTCATTTCTGGGGGCCTGAGCAGTGGACGGCTGGGCGGCTAAGCGGTCTTGGGCAACAGGTCTGTGGGTCTCAGCCACCTGGGATTTGAGAACCCTCCTACTACAAGTCTCTGCATCTGCCATATAGTGGGCAGGGCATTGAACGCTACTGTGACACCTGTGGACTAAATGTCATAATTACACCTGAATTGAGGTAATGGCTGTTAATTATTCTATTGATGACTTCACATCATATTTTTCCATGGTGAATGACAATTTTTTGAGTGAATATCTTGAAGGCTTCAATACCCCAGTCCTACTATTTTTTGGCTTGTTTCTCTATTTTGTGTTTCAAAATAAGAGAATGACAAAAGATGTAACATATGGAAATCAGCAATTGCTGTCCAGATTATGTGATATGGAAATATCAAACACAAAAATAGTAGATGAGGTTAAAGAGGTAGAAAATGTAAATCAACAGTTGCTGTCCAGGATATATGACATGGAAATTTCAAACATTAAAATGGCAGATAAGCTTGATACTCTGGAAATTGGTTACAACAAGCTTTCAGATAAGGCTTCCTCTTTGGATATGGATAACACTGTACAAGAAAAATATAGGCTCTATGTAAATGATGAAAACAAGAAACTTGTTGACTACAGTAATGACGAGAACAAGAAAATCATTAATTAGGTTAATGATAGGAATCCAAAAATTGCTGGTTCGGTGAGGTCTATGGAAGGACTGCTACATCAGGAAAATCAAGCTCTAGAAAAATAGATAATATCTAAACTCCAGGAATGGAAGCAATTCATATCCAAAATCCATGAATGGGAACCAGTAGTATCCAAAGTCCAAGAATGGGAGGACTGTATTACAATATTGGAAAAGGGTAGTGATGCATCTTATGCTCAAAACAGTTCAACCCCCGATGGGATATATAGTACTGGGGATACTCTACCTAAGGTGGTAAACATGACGGGGCTACCCCCTTCCCCACCACTATTGTTCCCGTCTATGGTTCAGACAAAGAAAGCATCTGGAGGATCCTCAGAATATGTAGAGTATAGTTACGAGCCAGTACATATGAGAGACATTAAGGATTTTAAAGAGGCAATATCAATGCAAGGTATACACTCTACTTATATAAGTCAACTTCTAAATTCCTGGTCAGTGAAAACCCGGATCCTACAAATTGATTGGATGCAGCATACGGCTGCTGTCTTGCACCAAAGTCAGAATTTGCAGTGGAGAAGCTGGTTTAGAGAGGAGGCCAGGACCTTAGAACAATAAGGAAAAATTAGGGGTTTTTTTGCTTCTCAGGACCAAATCCTTGGTGAAGGCATGTTTGCTGATGTGAAGGCTCAAACTACTTATGATGAGTATACTTTATTACTATGCCGTACTGTTGCACTGAATGCTTGGGAAAAGATTTTAAACCCGGGTCAAAAAATTGAGCCTTATGCTAAGGTCAAACAAGGCTTAAAAGAGCCTTATACTGACTTTCTACAGAGGCTTACCATGGTTGTACATAGAGCAGTATCAGATCCAGAAGTAAGGAAGCAATTAATACTTTCTCTGGCCTTTGATCATGCTAATCTGGAATGTAGAAGAATGCTTATGCCTTTAAAGATCAGAGTTGCACTTATAGAAGAATGGATTCAATACACATTCAATGCTGAATCTCTCCAATACAATGAGGAGAATTGAGTAGGCCAAGCTGTTGCTAATATTAGGGTGAGGAACCAAGGCATCATTTGTTTCAACTGTGGTAAACAAGGCCATATAAGAAGAAATTGTACACAAAGTTCTCTTGGAAATAATGCCCCATCTAGGTTTAATTCGAACAGAAGGTCATTGGCTTCTGGATTATGCAAGGGACGGCATTGGACCATTGAATGTAGATATACCACAGATAAAGAAGGCAACTCCTTACCACCAGGAAATGCCTTTTGGCGCTTCCCCCAGGAAGCCCCCAAAAATCAGATTCCAAATTCAAGGAAGGTAAGATCATATCCAGTCACAGTAGAAGACCAGCATTCTGAGGATGAGAAGGGCATCCAATAACTGATCTAGAAGATCATACAGTATTAGATAATAGAATAAATTCAAAAGACAAATCAGAAGCTCCAAGAAGAATCACAAAATGAATATTTTGGCAAACTTCAATAAATGAACAAAATGAAAATACGGGTAGATAATATTTATATCCAGGGTTTAGTCGACATGGGGCTGATGTTTTGATCATAACCCCACAATCATGGCATCCAAGATGGCCTTCATGGGCAGTGGATATCCAATTTCTTGGTATTGGAACAATATCTCAGGTGAAACAGAGTGTGAGATGTCTTGAATGCATAGGACCAGAAGGTCAGAAAGGACAGTTGAAGCCATATATGGCTGACATAGCAGTGAATCTGTGGGGTCGTGACCTTCTACTGCAATGGAATACCCATATTAAAATCCCTCTCAGTTCTGATATCAACTGGAGACTCAATTATGTTTCCAAAAGTGACGCTTTAAGGTGCTATGAAGAAAATTCACCAGCCATTCAGGTTGTACAAAAGAATTGACCAATAACCACAGAATATAAAAGGATACTCACAGCACTGCCTTTGAAAGGGTTAACAGAAAATCCTATTTGGGTTCAACAATGGCCTTTGACAAGAGAAAATTTTCAGGCTTTGGAACAGTTGGTACAGGAGCAGTTAGAGGCTCAGCATATTGAAGAATCAACCAGTCCATGGAATTCTCCTGTTTTTGTTGTCAAGAAAAAATCTGGAAAATGGAGGATGGTGATGGATCTAAGAGCAACTAATAAAGTGATTCAACCCATGGGCTCTTTAAAATCTGGTATTCCTCTGCCTTCTCTGTTACCTAAGGGATGGCCTATTGCAGTTATTGATTTGAAGGATTGTTTTTTTTACCATACCTTTACAGGAACAGGACAAAGGGAAATTTGCTTTCACAGTGCCTACTCTTAATAATTCAGGACCAGTTAAGAGGTACCAATGGAGGGCCCTTCCCCAAGGAATGTTGAATAGTCCCACCTTATGCCAACATTTTATACAACAACCACTAGAAATACTTCATAAGCGCATCTCCCAAATCTATCATTTACCATTATATGGATGATATTTTGTTGGCAGACCCAAATCCCAAACATTAGAAACATAGTTTGAAGAACTAAAGAAAATATTGCCTGATTGGGGACTACAAATTGTTCCAGAGAAAGTACAGAGAGGAGATTCTATCAATTATTTAGGATATAAAATAGGTTTACAAAAAATTAGGCCAGAAAAGGTAATATTAAATAGAGATAAATTGAAGACTCAACGATTTTCAAAAGTTACTAGGAGATATTGCTCATATACGGCCCATGATTGGTATAAAAAACTATGAGCTAGTTAATTTGTTCAAGACTTTGGATGGTGACAAGAATTTAAATAGTCCAAGAGAATTATCTGATGAGGCCAAGAAAGAATTAGCGTTGGTGGAAAAGAAGCTTCAAAAAGCACATGTAGATCATATGGATCCAAACCTGGATTACATACTTTTTATTTTACCCTCTAGACAATCTCCAACAGGAATCTTAATGCAAAGTGAAAGCATTATATTAGAATGGATATTTCTGCCACATAGGCCAAGCAAGAAGCTGAAAACATATATCAAAAACATTTCTGATCTGATTTTTAAAGGTAAATTAAGACTTCACCAATTGACTGGAAAGGACCCTGCAGAAATTGTTGTGCCTTTGACTAATGAAGAAATTGATCAATTATAGGCAGACAGTGAACCTTGGCAAAAGGCTTGTAGTGACTTTTTAGGAAAGATTAATAATAAATATCCTTGAAACAAGAGAATTCAATTCATAAAGGAAACTAAGTGGATCTTTCCTCATGTGGTACAGGATAAACCCATTTCTGGAGCCCCTACATTTTATACTGATGCCAGCAACTTAGGAAAGGCTGGCTACAAGTCTGAAAACTTAATTAAGGTGGCTCAGAGCCCTTATATCCCTGTTCAGAAGTCAGAACTATCTGCAATTTTTATGGTGTTGTTGGATTTCACAGAGCCTCTCAATATAATTACTGACTCTCAATATGCAGAAAGAGTTGCTTTACATATTGAAACTGCTGACTTCATTCCTGATGATACAGACTTGACCTTACTGTTCATACAACTAGAGGATATCATCAGAGATAGGATACATCCTATGTACATAACACATATCAGGGCACACACGGGTCTCCCAGACCCTCTAGCACAGGCTAATGATAAAATTAATCAGTTGCTGATAGGAATCGTGCTAGAGGCCACAGAATTTCATGAGAAACATCATGTTAACAGCAAAGGACTAAGGAAGAGTTTTTCTATCACTTGGCATCAAACAAAAGAAATACTAAGGAATTGTAACACTTGTTCTTTCTATAACCAACCATCTTTACCTGCAGGAAGTAATCCTAAGGGTACACAGAGAAATGAGATCTATCAAATGGATGTGTTTCACTTCCCAGAATTTGGAAAAATGAAATCTGTACATCATACTATCGATACTTACTCTGGAATGCAATGGGTGACTGCCCTAAGTTCTGAAAAAGCTGACACTGTACTTACTTACCTTTTGGAAGCCATGGCCATAATGGGAATTCCAATTCAGATTAAGACTTACAATGCTCCAGATTATATTTCCTGAAAAATTAAGCTGATTTTTGGATACTATAATAGAAAGCATATTACGGGAATACCACACAGTCCTACAGGACAGGCCATTGTGGACAGATCTCACTGCACATTGAAATAGATGCTTTATAAACAGATGAGAGAAATGAGAAAACCCAGGGAGAGGTTTCACAGTGCCTTATTGACTTTAAATTTTCTTAACGCTGATGAAAAAGGAACATCAACTACTGAGAGACATTGGGTAATAGAGAAATCTTCTGAGATAAATCAACCCATCTAGTTCAAAGATAAGTTGACTTCAGAGTAGAGGTCGGGATATGTGCTTTGATGGGGTAGGAGTTTTGCTTTTGTTTCAACAGGAAAAGAAAAGATATGGGTACCGACAAAACTAATAAAAGTCAACTTTGAAAAGGCGTCCCTTCCTGAGGAGGAGAAATAATTGCTCATCCCTGATATGACAAATGGATACATGGTAAGAAAAACACATTTAACAAACCTGGGGCAGGGTTTCAATTTTGTCTTTACAAGAAAATGGATACAACTATTTTTAAGACATTAACTAGACATTGAATAATTACTCGCCTGCAATCGAGGAGAGATCGATGATGAAGGAATGTAAACAATGGACTATGAGACCAACTGATACACATATGCACTACTGGGTAATCTCTCAATTCTTACTGCTTTGCATCTTGTATCTACACCTCAAAAAAATGTGGTCCTAATTTGACTATTGATAGGGCTAGATTTGGATTGGGAGCAAGTGGCTTTCTCCCTCTCTTAACCCAAGCATATTGGTAAAGAAAATGTGAAGTATTCTGTCTTGTATCAGAAAAGCCACCTGGTGTGGTACAGAAGACAGAAAGTTTAGGGACCAATATTATTGTGACTTCATGTTAAACCTTGTTTCTATCTGTATCTGTACCTTTCAAACATCCTGTCTGCACACAATATCCTGATGTCATAGAGAATATGAATATCTTCTTTGAGTATCAGCAACACTTAATTTTTCCATTGTAAATTACATTTCCTCCTATCAGGTATCTACAAATAATCTGGAACCAAGATGGGGCCCCCACTGCAACAACTCCTACTAGTGAGACAAGAATAAAAGGGAGAGTATGAGAGAGAGAGAGAAAGAAACAGGTAGACAGACAGACAGAGGCAAAAATAGAAAAATCAAGACACTGGTGTGCACCAATCAATGATTGTTTTCAGAAAATAGATTATTCAAAAATGGCTGCAAGTTAGCTCTCTATGATTATCCTTCAGATCACACTTCTAATTAGAATTCCAAATGGAGTTAACCACTATTCTGAGAATGGTTATAGATGTATATACTCAGTCCATTAAGATATAACCATTGTTTTACCTTTTATCGGATCCCAAAGAGAAGCCATCGCCCTTGAGTCAGCTGGAAGCAACCTTATGAAATACTATGCCGCCTTTCCCAGTAAGTTTTGTGTTCTGACAGTTGTGGTTAATTGTTATTCTATTAGAATAGTTATAAGTTAAAATTGGGTGGAGGACAGAACTATAATATAGCCTCAAAAATCCCTTTTGAAGAAGAGAAAGGGGATAGATAGGATAGATAAAGGTAGATTGTTCTACCTACCTATACACAATTTTAGCTGAATATATGGGCTAAGTTAAAGACAATTTGCATTGGCATAGATATGTGTATATTGATACAAATGTGAAATCATTTTATATGTTTAATTGAGATAATTTGTACATTGGTACAAAGTTTAATCTGAGATTGCTTTATATAAGCAAAGCAACTTGTACTTCGATATAAATCTGAATCTGTAACTATTATGTAAAATTGAATCTGTAATTGCTACATTTTATATATACTTGTACCTCTGTTTAAAATATTTGCACATTATTGTCATGTACACTATACAATTACTACCTTCACTTAACTATACTAGATATAATGTATGATTGCACTAGTTATGGTATATGTACAAGATGTTTTATATACCTCTGTTTAGATGATATATATGTATATACATGTCTAAAATGCTGTGGCCACTGTACATGGTATATATACCCTTGGCTAATGTTTGATTGTCATGCTAAAAGGATTATACACCCCTTATATAGGTTTTCTAATTTTTAGTACAGGGTTTATCCTTAAGACGATAAAAACTGCAGTCAACATTACTTAAGGTACCATATCCCAATCACCTCAGATGCAGGTTAGAATATCATAGATAGACAGGAATCTTCAACAATTTCATAGACCCAGAGAATATGACATCTAACATTTGGAATTTGGCCACGAAAGACACGATGACTCCTGGTGTCACTGCTCTTTTCCCAAGATGGTGTTGAGCATTAAGGATACTCCTTTGGAGTTTGTCCTTTTTGCAGAGAATGGCCAGTTGGGTAAAGAACTGCCCTTACCTTGATTGTTGACAGTATACACATGATGTCCAAGCTGGATGAACAAGTTGATGGATGGAGACTGATGAAACCTGCCTGGACAGGATAAGACAGTTCCTCCAAAATTGCCCTGCTTGTGAAAAGATCTGTCAGATACCATAGGCCTGTAGCCAATATGGTGGATGCTCCAATGGTGCACACAACCAGAGGTGATTGTCCAGGTAGCTGTGTTGCTGTCCTCATCCAAATTTTGGAAGCCACTACTTCCATGTACTTCTGACTTTCAGGTGATACATCTTCCTTCTCAGGACTTGAAGGAGTTGAAGAATAGGTATTTAAGGTTACTACCCTATTATCCCTTAGAAAGGAACATTCTGGTGTTGAATTTTCACTTTTTCAGATGAACTTTTGAAGTAATTTATACACCCTACCATCTACCAATATTTTAGAAATATATGATGTACTTTATATATGTTAGGTTTTGGTTGTAATTTGTACTTTATCCTCTCCTAGATACTACCTCATAATAATTCCTATTTTATGTAGTCTTAGTTTAGAACCTTCTTAGTTAGACAAAAGGGGGAGATGTGGTGGGATTCAGGTGTCAGCTGATAAGATCTGAGGATGATTACCCAGGGTCCTGGGCCCCTGAATGGGGCGTAGCTGACCCCATTGATTAGGGGCTGCTGGGACCCTGGAAGGCCTGTTTTCCCTGGTTCCTGGCTGTTGGAGAGACCAGTTGGAATCCATTGTCCATCGTTGTTCAGAGACTCCAGTCCCTGTTCAGGCACAACTATAAGCTGTTACCTGTATCGTGAGTATTGGTTTATATTTTAATAAGTATTAATCTTGGACTGGTGCCTTGTAAGTGAAACTCTGCCTACACTAGAGTTTTTTTCAAAGAATTAACAACAAATCTGTCATATGACCTAAATATAACACTCCTGAGCATATGTCTCATGGGCTTTATGTACTAGTACAGAGACACTCAAACATCTTTGTTTCTTAATGTTTTATTTATAACAGCTAGAAAATACAATCAAGCTGGATGTCTATCAACAGATGAATGGATATGAAACATGTACCATATAGACCCAATAGAATATTCAGCTATGAAAAAAATCATGAAAAGAACAGGTAAATAAATGTAAGAGGAAAAATTATACCAAGTGAGGTTAACTCAGGTACAAACCCCCCAAAGTTTATAATTTTTCTTTTTCATATGTGGAGTCTAGCTTAAAATATTTTGTCTTGTGAATTTAACTTGAGCACATGTGAAATCCCAGAAAATAGAAAGGGGAAATGTTTTTTGTGGAAACAACATTTTACATGAAGAGAATAGTAGATGTAACATAGGAGTAGAAAAGTAGAAAGGACTAAGCAGAAAGGAATATTGGAATTTGAAAAAAAATTAGTGGATGGCAGACCTAAGAAAAAGGAAGTTTATATGAAAAGACATATGGACGCTTGCTGTTTCATAGCCAAACTAAAAATAATGAGGGGTCATGTAAAGTGAAAGAAGAGAGAAAATTCTTGGATTACAGAATTAAATGGAGATGGAGATAGGAGTGGGGAAGTTGAGGGGGTGGCAGATAAGTAAATTGAAACTACACATGAAGAAAAGCATTATGGAAAAACACCAGTTGCATATAGACAAAAGATGCTTTGGTACTTGCTTAGAAATAAAGTACATGAGTTGTCTTACCCAGTGCTGGACACCACATGCTGCAATACTGACATTGTAGTCATGATGTGCCATCAGTGCAATACTGGCACAATTGTTACAGGGGAAAAACACCTTCTGACAGAGGCCTTCTCCATAGAAGGGAATTTTAAATTTTTTTCTAAGGTTGTGAAGTTTATATATATAAATTTCATATATATATATATATGTGATATTGCTGAAAGGCCAGCTTTCAGAAGATCATAAATTGAAGAGGAGGTGTAGAGACAGCAAATAATCACACAATAGACATTTTTCTACATGGGAGCAAAACTTAGTTTTCTGGGTTCAGTGAGAGGGACAAAATTTAATTCTTTGGAGCCAGTGAAAAGGGCTTCTAGACACACACACATGTATACACACACACATACACACAGAGACATGCACACACATATAAACACACACATATACACACAGAGAGACAAAGACACATACACACATACATATACACAGAGACACACACACACATACACACAGAGACACACATAATATAAACACACAGACACACACAGACACCTCTCTTCAACATGTCAGGATTTTTCTATTGTTTTCCTTACCTATTTTATGTTTTCATTTGCAATTTTTTTGTTTAAAAAGTTTTTTTCCATATTTTTTCCACTCCTTCTTTCTTCTCAATCTCTCCCAGTGCTCCATCAGCCTCCCCCCACTCCATCCCCTTATCTATTCTTCAAGGAGGGCAAGGAGTCCCAAGGTGGGTCAGTTCAGGCTGGTATATCCATTTGAGATCGTTCTGATTCCCTCCTCCCAATATTAGGATTGGGTTAGGTGTTCCTCTGTAGGGAATGGGCTCCAAGAAGCCATTTTTACCATATTTATCCCACCTATCCAGGAGCATGGGAGATCTTTCCATTTTCTGATATCTTCTTCAATTTCTTTCTTCACTGACTTAAATTTTTTGTCAAACATGTCTGCTACTTCTTTGGTTAGAGTTATGCCAAGATATTTAATGCTGTTTGCAGCTGTTAGAAAGGGTGATGCTTCCCTTATTTCATTTTCAGCACTTTTATCCTCAGTGCATAGGAGGGATATTGATTTCTTGAGTTAATTTTGTACCCTGCTACCTTGCTGAAGGTGTTCATCACATGTAGGAGTTTCCTGGTAGAATTTTGGGGTCACTTATGTATACAATCATATCGTCTACAAATAGAGATAGTTTGGCTTTTTCCTTTCCAATTTGTATCTGCTTAATCTCCTTTTGTTCTCTTATTGCTTTAGCTGAAATATTGAGAACTACATTGAACAGATAAGTAGAGAGAGGACAGCCTTGTCTTGTTCCTGATTTTAGTGGGATTGATTTGAGTGTTTCTCCATTTAGTTTGATGCTGGCTGTCAGCTTGCTGTGTGTCACCTTTACTATATTTTGGTATGCTCCCTGTATTCCACAACGACTTTTTATCATGAAGGATTGTTGGATTTTGTCAAAGGTTTTTTTTTTTTTTTAGCATTTAAGGAGATGATCATGTGGCTTTTTTCCCTTTCAGGTTGTTTATATAATGGATAACATGTACTGATTCTTTTGTTTGTGAACCCTGCATCTCTGGGATGAAGCCTACTTGATCATGGTAAATGATTTTTTGATATGTTGTTGAATTTGGTTTGCCAGTATTTTATTGAGTATTTTTGCATCAATGTTCATGAGGGAGATTGGTCTGTACATCTTTTTTGTTGCTGTTGCATCTTTGAGTGGATTGGGTATCAGGATGATTGTAGCCTCATAAAAAGATTTTGGCAATATCTCCTCAGTTTCTATTGCAGGGAACAGTTTGAGGAGTGTTGGTATTAGTTCTCCTTTCAATGTCTGGTAGAATTCTGTTCTGAAATCATCTGGCCCTGGACTTTTTTTACTTGGTAGATGTAATACTAAGTTTCTGGCCTGTCTGACTTGTGGTCCAAAACTGCAGACGTGCAGTACCACAGAAACACACACACTTATGTTAATTTCATGCTGATAAACCTATGGCTCAGAGATACTGCTAGATAGCTGGCTCTGTTGTCTTAACTCAATGTATTTCCATTAATCTGTTTAGCCATGTTGCTTGGAACCTTACTCAGAGCAGCATGGTTTTCCTGTGCATCTGCTGTGGCTCTCCTCGTGTCTCTCTGGCTTCTCCACTGATGTCCCTGCTTTGCTCTTTCTGTTCCCAGAGTTTTCTTATTCTGGTAGCCACACCCACACTTCCTGTCTGCCTTCTAAACAATCATCTGTTTATTAAATCAGTAGGAGAGACAAATATTCATAATGTACCAGAACATAGTCCCACTTCATTTCCCCTTTTTTTCTTTTTGAAATTAAAACCCCAAGTCTATTTTTTTGTATAGTTTTTCACCATTATCTATAACAATAAGTCACCAACACTCTTAACAAAGACAAACATCTATAATCCATTTTGGGGGAATGTGGGCATCCTTGTTTAGGCTACTTCCTGCTGAATGGGGGCTTTGACAATCCCATGAGGACCCAAAGAAAAATGTTATAGGCAAGTCTTCAGTGAAGTAGTCTGTAATCCTGGGTCATCTCAGCCTGTCTCCTTGAAATTGTTTTGGATGCAGAGCTCCGAAGACTGCAACAGAGGTACTCTGAAATGCTGGATGATCTGGGCCATTCATTTTTACTGAAGAACTTTCAGAGGTCTTCATTGATTAAACTTTATTTTCTTTAAATAAGAATAAAACCACAGCCTCTCATTTTCTGTGGAAATGTAAAGAAAACCTCTCCTTCAAAGTAGCATATCTTTTGATTTCAATTTTAAAGACAACTCATTTACAAAACATATAGTTTGGATTAATCCAGCACCACTTATAATCAAATGTCTTTTAGCAGCTTTTACCATTTCATTTTCAGTCAAAAAACTTAAAGACAAGACAATAACATACAGTATCCAGACACTCTTTGTATTTTCCATTTTTATGTGACTTATTACTATTTTTTTACTATATTTTTAAGGACTTCATCCTTTTCCCTTTCTCTCTAAACCTGTGTATATATTTAACCCCACTCTAAACCATTTAGAAGTTTTTTGAATGTGTTGTATATCTCTTAGATTTTTCTGTTTCTGACCATACTTTGCTTTGGGTAGGGTGACTGACTCCATCCAGCTCTCTCCATTTCTTTCTGTTTCTGACCACACCTTTAATTTGCAAAGGTGTGGCTAAGAATTAAAGTCTTCACTAGTGGGGGTGGATGGTTCCACTCTCCTCCTAGTCTAGCTTCATAAAGTTTAGCTTTTTAGCAGAAGTATTGGTAGGAACTACAATTACCACTCTGGGGAACTTTAGGGTCCATATAATCACCAAGTAAAGCACTGCTGTCTGCTGCTCACAAACTCCATTTAAGTATTTGACAGCAGGGCTTTTTAAAAGACTCACAAGTGTTTTGTTGCTAACACTGAGTCAGGAAACCTCACTTAAAAAAAAAAAAAGCAGAGCCTCTGCTTACCTTCAGTTAACAGGGCCCTCTCAAGAAAATTCTGCTACTACTAAGAAGCAGTCTTTGACTCTGTTCCCTTTTTTCCTATATAAACAGAAAGCTTAATTCCATCATATGCAGCTTGTTCCTTACATGAAAGCTCCTGTGAGACTTCAGGAGGCAGCCTTGTTATAGCTTAGGCTACACTCTGAAAGCCTGCCATTTTGTAATTCAAGCCCATAGGCCATGGCTCATGTAAGAGACACAACTGGGAAGCTTTTTTGTTGTTGTTCTCATTCTGGCTCTAGAACCCTTTCTACATTTTCTTCAGGTTTATGTGGGTGTATGTGCTTCATGGAGGATGTCATTCGTAGTAATAATTTTCTTTAGGAAGAAGGAATGAGGTGTGGGCGTGTTAGGTTGGAGGAGACCAGGAGGAGGGATGGGAATAAAAACTGTGATCGATATGTAAAATAAATTAAAAATTTTAAGTAATATATAACATATAAGGAAAGGTGGATGTTTTATATATATGAAGGTGCAGAGAACAATATCACAGTCTCTGGGGACTCATTAAAACAAGCAAGTCCAATTTTATTAAGGCCTTAAGTACCCTTCTCCTGGTCAAAAGAAAAGACTTTGATTTGCTGGTACCTTCAGCTACGGCCTGGTGGTCTCTCACTGATCTAGGTCACCTTGAATCAGAACTCCACCCTTGTTGTCAAGACTCCTGACAGACCTCAGGTTACCCTTTGAGAAAGGGCTAGGCTCACAAGTTTTAAGGCACCAGTAATCACCAGTTTGTACTGGTTGAGGCCAGGCTGGTCTCCAGGCCCTTAGAAGCCTCTAGGGCCTGTGCATTCCACAAGTGCCACTTGCTGTTTTTATGTCCTGTCTCTCAGCAAGAAAGCTTTTGTAGTTTTAGGTTTTTATACTACTCCTCAAATGGCCCTCAATTTCAACTGAATCTCTCCATAACTGTTCCTCATCTCCCTCTTCACTCCACTGCTAGTTGACACTCCTTTCCTAACCTCCTCAACTTCATCTAACCCTATTTTTCATAGATTTAGTATTTTCAGAGTGTTCCAGATGTTCTCAATGTGTTGTGCTAGGATATTCTTTAGATTTAATATTTTCTTTGACTAAGAAAATATTTTATTGTGTCTTCAATGCCTGAGATTCTTTCCTCTATCTTTTGTGTTTCTGTTGGTAATGCCTGTCTCTGAAATTCCCATTTGAGTTCTGAAATGTTTCACTTTCAGATTTCTCTCATTTTATTTTATTTTATTTTATTTTTTTAATTGACTCTATTCCACTATCAGGTCTCTTGTTTGTTAGTTAAGTATGACAGCTGTGTGTTGTCTGTTATGAAAATTTTCTGGAATCCTGATAAGTGTGACTATTGGGTATTCAAGGTAAAATATGCTTCTAGGTTTTAGGAGCTGACATTTACTAATAGGAATGGGCTAGAAGGGAGGGCCACAGAGGGACTGCTGAAGTCCACTTACCTTCTTCACAAGCCTACTTGCTTCTCAGTCAGGCTTGGCTGGTAGATTCCCACAGAAACCAACTAGAAGTGGGTCTAGACTAAGAGGATGGTTGGATGAGGAAGACTGAAGAAGCTCTGCATGATCTGCTGAAGATAGGGACAGAGAGGAAGTGGACAGCCTTATCACATGATCTGCTACAAAGACGAAAGGAAACATTTGTGGATCATGAAGATTCACAGACTACTTTTATCCCTGGCAGGAGCAGCCTGTGGGTTCCCAGAGAATGCCTGCTGGATTTGGAGTGTGCTATAAAGTGATGAAAGGGGAAAATGGGTTGTAAGGGAAGATGTGTGTGTTCCCATGGAGAATGGGCTGAAGCAGCTGATCTGTATAGAGCTGGAGGTATGTAAAGGGATCCGATCTAAAGGCAGGAGGGAGAAGTGAAGACCTGCAGTCATCCTACCTGTTTCCTTGGCCTGCATGGACAGCTCTCCACAGGAAATGCCTACTGATGTTAGAAGTAGGCATAGTGGCTTGAGTGGGGTGAAGAAATATTGTAGGAGAAGGTCTGCATTGTCTGTTGTAACTGGAAGTCAGAGATGAAGGAGACATTACACTAGCTGTTCTGCTCTGGAGCTGGAGATGAGACATGGAGGAGTGGAGAAGAGATGAAGATATACAATTAGCTGACCTATTCCTTGGACTGAGTGGTCTGAGAAATATTTTTAACACTAAAAAACTGTCATGGAAATATTTCTCATGTTTTCTTTAATATTTTAAAGTAAATGGTTTTAAATCTTAACATTTCAGGGTATTTTAATGTTTACACACTTTTGATATATGTCATTTACAAAAGATTTAAGAGACTTTAGTACATGGCACTATAAAATAGTTATGGACTGAAATAATACCATTTATACAGTTACTATGGAATAAAAAGCTATATAGCATACATCTGGATAGAAAGCAGAAATCATAGGGACTAGAATTTGCAAGATTTCTGAGATATAACTGGGCAATTTAGGCTGTCATCTTGAACTGAAACATAACAGAATACTCTCTATTGTATAGGACTTCTTACTTGTATTCCTTAGTATTTGACATAATTCAGAATTAGTAATTAGAAAATAATATTGTGAACAGTGGTACCTTTAAAATTACAAAGAAATTCAATATATGTCAGATAGAAAAATGTACCAATGTTTGTTTATTTACTGTGGATTTTTTTACATTCTTATTAGTGAACAGTTCTGCATGCTTCTGTTACTTATTAATTGTTAGAACACAATGCAGGCCCAGAGTTCTCCTCAAGGCTGTTTTGACTTCTTTGTTTCGTAAACTATAGATGATGGGGTTCAGCATGGATGTCACCACAGTATAGAAGAGGGACAAGAGTTTATCCATTCCTGGTGAGTGACTAGCCTTTGGCCTCAGATAGGTAATAGACGCTGAGCCATAGAAGAGTGTGACTACAAGCAGGTGGGAGGAACAGGTAGAAAGAACTTTATGGCGTCCCTCAGGTGAAGACATCATCAGCACCGCAAACAGAATTCTGCCATAAGAAAAAATAATCAGTAAAAATGGGCTGAATATGCAGAGGACTGCTGCCACAAAGATTGCAGTCTCATTTTGAGATATATCTCCACAGGCAAGTGCCAGGAGAGGTGGGAGGTCACAGAAGAAGTGATCTATCTCGCAGGGTCTGCAGAAGTCCAAAGAAAAGATAAAATTGGTCTGTCCTAACCCTACGATGCATCCCATTGCCCATGAAATCATTGCTAAATGGACACAGACCCCACGGCTCATTCGGGTTGCATAGTGGAGTGGGGAACATATAGCCATGTAGCGGTCAAATGCCATGGCTGCCAACAGACAGCACTCGGTTATTCCAAAGAATGTGAAGAAAAACATCTGTGTGGCACAACCCTCTCGAGAGATCCCCCGGTCCTCACTCACAAGACTCTGCAGCATCTTGGGTATGACTGAGCAAGTGTAGCCAATCTCCAGGAGAGACAAGTTAGCCAGGAAAAAGTACATGGGCGTGTGTAGGGCTGTACTGGAAAAGATGGCAAGGGCTATGAGGGCATTGCCTGTCAGTGATGCCAGAAACATGAAGAGGATGAGGGTGAACAGGAGGAAGCACTCTCCAGGGACCTCAGAGAACTTGGCAAATGCAAAGCGTTTGACAGACAAGCTGTTCTCCTGCCACAGAGAGCAATTGACACTCATCTCCTGCAAGAGAGAACAGCAAGTCATCAAAAGGATTCTTTCTGATGAGGGAAATTATATTTTAATACAATTAGAACCTCACTTAAGTCAGAGGCAGAATGTTTACCTGCACTCATAACATTAAGTTTAGAAACAATGATTCATCCTCACAGATTTTCATATCAATACCTTTCTCTGTTTACCACATCAGGGGATCTTCCAAAGTGTACTGTGCATTATACCAAGTGTCCAAGCATGTAGAGAAGGGGGTGTACACTTGTATTTCAACACTGATGAAGCTGAGGAAGAAGGCTAACCATGCATATGAGTTCAGTCTCAATATGGAGTAAAATATCATTCAAATAGAAAATAAAATATATTAATTGTGGCTCAATTTTTTCTAAGAGCTTCTTAGTGACTAGTTATCAATATTAACCAGAAAAGTAGTTCTTCTACCTATTAACATCTATGTTTTCCGGTTGCCACAAACACCTTCTCTCCAATGCTTCTGAGAATGTATTGGGCACAAAAGATTATTGCTATTGTTAATATTCAGATACAGGCAATAAAATATCATTTTCTCAAGCTAAACTCATATTTTCTTGAAGAAAATGTTAAATCAAATAACCATTCATTAAATAAATGATTCCTGTAATACATATACTTAAAGACAGGGCACATCCTGATGTCTGCATTATTAGGGTGGTAAGAGAAACTTCTTAAGAAAAGATGCACAAGTTGACACATGAGAGAAACGTGTGGTTAACCAACAGCAGCACAATCCCTCAATGGACAACTGTTTGCACTGCTGAGATAGCAGCTGGTTTCTATATATCAACAGTTCCAATGTTTTAATAAATCATGCTTTCTTAGTGAGAGTATCACTGACTGTATATTAAATTTCTATTTCCTTAATATGATTCAAATCAGGGATTTGGAGTAAATAAAAAAAACAGTGTTAAAGAGATGGGGTCTTGGCCTCAAATTCCCAATTTCCCTGCCTCTGTCTCTTAAATGCTGGAATTTCATGTCTGGCTGGATAGAACTCGCTTCCTAACCTTCCATCTCAAATGACCCCACATTACAATTTCATCCAATTACTTAAATTTTGTACACAAAGTATTAGGCACACTTCATTTTCTCTTTGCTCATTTTCTCATAGGAAGGCTACTGTGTGCTTGCTTGATTGCTTACCCGGTAAACTCTTCAGTTACAGAATACACAGCTTTGTTCTTCTGTTTGGAGATCACCCAACTCTTCTGCCTAGTAGTAACACTTCATGCTTTTCACACCAAAACTTCTAAAAGAGCATTTAAACTGTGATGGTAAGTACTTCTTATTTCTTTCTTAGCATAGCCTTATACAGAGACCTGATTATAGACTTCACTTTTCTTATCTTTACATTTGCCATTTTCAACAATCCATAAGTTCTCATGCAGTGAGAAGTTTCAATGTTTACCTTACTCTGCCTCCTTAGATATTCTGCTTGTCACTTTCCAATATATCCTCTGCAGTTCAATCTCATGTCCTTCATATATTTCAGAATCAGCTTACTCATTTTTCTCTCAGTCTGAATTTTTCCCTTTCAAATGAGATATGGCCCATTCTGTTTTGTGTGGTATATGTGTATCTGCTAAACTTTGTTTTTTTGCCAAAAATCTGAATACACCATGGTTTCTCTAACAAAAACGCAATAGCAGATACCGTCAGCCATTTGGTCCTTTCTCTAGTTACAAGATATAGCCAAATATCACCAGGTCCTGCTAATTTGCATGTGAGCAGATCACATCATGTTTGATCAATAAACAAAATGTGGGCTTCAGAGTTTACAAATTATTATAATCATATTGCCTATGTCCATGAACAGATATAAAGCTTGTACACAGATACATGCCACATATAATTGTATGGCACAAACACACAAAGATGTCCATAAATTAGAACAAGATATCACACTGATGAGATTAATATCTCAGTATAAACCACAATGCTAGATAACAGTATTTGTTCAAATTTTACTCCTCAATTTGACCACTTAGTAAAATGGCTGAAAAAAAATTGTATTCCCTATGTGGTCCCTTCTATGAGAATTAATTCCCCAAATCATTACATTGTTGGTCAGGTGTAAATGCTTATCAGCTACACAGGACATAAACATGTTGTTTTCTTTACACAAAGACATATTTATATTTGTGTGCACTCTGTTTTGGAGAATTTCATAGCACAATCTGTAATTTTTGTATCTATTCCTTAATTGTTCTCTAAATCAAATACTTCTATGCAGGTAATGAAAAAGTAAAAAATTAAAATATGCATACATATATAAATATGGTGCCTGAATGTTCTCTCCTGAGGGTAGAAGCTGATGAAGTTGCGTATAATACATAACTGAATCTGTTAGAAGATATTCACATGTATATGCAGAAATTCTAAAAATTTAAGGAGAACACATGGGCTGACTTATAGTTCTGATGAACATGAAGCAGGAAGTCTATGATTACTTGAACTCTCAAGAAACTCAGCTCTTATAAAAATTGCTGCAACACTTGAGTATTCTTCTATGATTCATTTTACACATATTTTAAAGTATAAACATTTCCATGTAAGATTTTATTTTCATATTGTCACGTATTATATATTAACAAATCCATGTGTAGTTCAGCAAAGCAAAATGAAACAAAACAAAACAAAACCAACCAAAAAGCTAACACATAAAATGGCTCTTTTTAAAATCTTAAAAACTTGCCTTTTAGTAGTAGTTTCTATATATGTATAGAGTGCTCTCTATAGAGGATGTGGTCTTGAATCTCAGCTAAATTTTCAGGAACTCAGCTTAGGACTCACAGCCAGATCATATGTTTTCATCTAAATCCA
This sequence comes from Phyllotis vaccarum, assembly GCA_033318265.1. Classification (NCBI taxonomy): domain Eukaryota; kingdom Metazoa; phylum Chordata; class Mammalia; order Rodentia; family Cricetidae; genus Phyllotis; species Phyllotis vaccarum. Next base: position 924,915 of record JARWLC010000084.1, read on the forward strand.
TGGAATGAGAATGATTTACTAAGAAGTTTCAAGACTGTTGAGAAAGAAACAAGGGTCAGAACACTCTGGGTTTGAATATCCATGTGCCTCTCACCTCTTACATTTTCTTGACCTAAATTTTGAATTCACTAGTTTCTTATTAACACTGCATGATATAATCTTCCCTATTCTTATAATTAAGCTGTTTGAAATGGTTTCCTACAAATAATCAAGCTCCATTTTATACATAGACCTTCAGTGGTATAAAGTGTACACTAAGTATTGGTAAGTCTGATGGGTCACGCCCTTAGGTATGTTTTTTTTTAATTGGCAATTGGAAATATGAAAGAGATGGTGCCTGAAGACCCAAGTCAAACTCACTCTACATGTTTCTCCTTTGTGAATGATGTAGGTGAAAAAAAAATCTTTTTTTCCCCCCTGGTGTCACAAGGTTAGAAATATTCATTGGTGGGTTTGGCCCCTTAACTGATCTTTTAAAGTCAAAACACACTGTTAGACACTGTTTCTGAAACACTGAAGTGTTTGAGTGCAGAAACTATGAAGAAATGAGTGTTTCACTAATATATAATGACTATTTCTAAAAGTCTATAATAGTACATATAATTTCCATACATTGGGTAGGAAAAGACTATTAGAAGGCTCTTTCCTGTTTTCCCAGTTTTGCCACATTCACTCACCAATGACTCTTTATGCAGCTGAGCTACACTTTTGGTCAACCCAGTAGAAATGGTGTGTTCACTGAATTAGATTTCAATGTACCATATAATATAAATATCATAGTAGTATGTGCATTCTAAATTTATCAAGAAACAAGTGATTAAGAAAAATAGACAACTTTTTTTAGAGGAATGCTCAAGTCTGTACATACCTTACTAGCTGTAACAGAAGACAATAAATTATTAGAAACAAAAGAATGTAAAAAGATTTGTGTATCAGATGTTCTTTTACAAACTTTAATTCACTCTCTCCATGCCTAGTCTTGATAAATTAACTGTGGCACCCTACCTTAAATCACAATACTTGAAGTGATCATTAGGTGGTTTCTGCTTCTAATTAGCCACTTCTGGCTTTCTCTTCATACTTTCCTTACAACATCCAGGGGACACACACCATCCTCATCCTCATCTCTACATTGTACTGAAATTTTTTTTACAGTGAGAAACCACTACTCATGTCAAGAAGATTGTGCCTCAGGAGAGACCTTCAAGACAGTGCCCTAGTATCTCTCTCTCTCTCTCTCTCTCTCTCTCTCTCTCTCTCTCTCTCTCTCTCTCTCTCTGTGTGTGTGTGTGTGTGTGTGTGTGTGTGTCCCTTACACACAGACACAGACACACACACACACACACACACACACTCCTTATTTTTCCCAGATACATCCACAGTTTTTCCATTCCTGCAAAATAATGAACCTTAAACATATTATACTAAAATTATTCTGTGTTATTAGTCCTCTTCATCTTACTCTCCCCAGGAGACTCACAATCACTTCTCACTGGTAAATTACAGTAAGAACCTCATTGCCCTCCTGAGAGTCTTTATGGATAGAGCAATAGCTCTGTGCACAGGAGTCTAACTCTGTAATAGTCATTCCTCCCAAGAAATAGTTCTATCACAGAACATATGAAACACTCCATCTACAAGGAGAATGTCCCAGTAACCTAATCATCTTTCTACTGCATCAACATTGGCAGTTTTGATATAAATGCCATCTAGTTGGCTGCCTGGTTTATTGCCTTTGTCTTAGGGTTTTTATTTATCATGACAATAAGAAAATTTGGAATCTGGTTTCTTTCATCTTAAATCTTTTAGTTGGCCCATCATCCAGGGATATCAGGGAAGGAATTCAAAGCAGGAACCTGTAAGCAAAAATTGATGGAAAAGTGCTGTTAACTGACCTGCTTGATCATTGTTTGCTCAACCTTCTTTTTTTGAGCACTACTCTGGTGATATATTGTTTATCTAATAAAATTTATCTAAAATATTAGAGGATAGAATTATTGACAGCCAAGTGGTGATACATGCCTTTAATCCCATCACTCTGGAGTCAGAGATCCACCCGGATCTCTGTGTGTTCAAGGCTAACAGCCAGGCAATAGTAGCTCACACCTTTAAATCTAGCTCTAGCAAAGTTGAACCAGAAAGTAAAATAGCTGGGTGGGAAAAGAAAGATAAGGAAGGAGAAGGCAGAAATTCAGCATTCTGTATGAGCGGCAAGTCAGGCTGAGGCTCTATGAAGACAGGACTTTCCATGTTTGTCCTGAGACATTGACTCGGTGAGAATTGGCTGTGGTTTTTTCCTCTCTCTGATATTCCAGCTTCTCCCCAATATCTGGCTTCAGGTTTTTATTATAACACTAAATAGAGTTCATGCAATACACTACCAGTCACAATGTGCTGGATCCTCCTTCAATATTTACTAACCATAAAATGCACAACAGGATAATATGGTGCTTACATTTTCTCAATTGAAGTTCTTTCTTCCCACAATTGTAGCTTGTGTCAAGCTGATGTAAAACTAGTGACCATTTCTGCTCTGGAAACATGGAGAGAGGTGCATCCCTTCAATCTGTCTCAGCATAACAGGGTCTTTTTTGGAATTGTCATCAGCTATTTACCTCTTTTCCAATGCATATGCCTGTTTTCAGTTTGCTGTTAGATATGACATTGAGTAAACTGTTTAGAACAGTTATCACAGAGAAGGATTATCTGTGTTTGTGTCAGTGTTCTTTGTGAAACCTATGCTTGTTTGTATGTTTATTCACATTGATTTATAGCTAGTATCAATAAAACAGTGCCCTTTCCCGTAGTAAAATATTACAGGTCCTGCCTAGTCTCAGGGGTTCCACAGTGACTTAGTCCCAAATAAATATACAGGGGCTTGTATTAAGTAAAAGCTCTTTGGCCGATGGCTCAGGAATATTACTTACTAACACATACTCCTAAACTAACCCATAATTCTTTCTTGTTTAGCCATGTGGCTTTGTACCTTTCCTCAGAGGAGAATTCTCATCTTCTTTCCTCTGTGACTAGAGACATCCCTGCTCTGCTGTTCAGCTTCCCAGAATTCTCTCACCTGTACAATAAGTTTTCTGGCCCAGCCTAGGCTCAAGGTACATAGTCTGCCCAAGATGGCAGTTGGGCTTCTAAGCTCTTGCTTGCCCTAACAACCCACCGAGATGTCTCTTGGAGTTGTGACCTGCAGCTTATTGACACGTCTGTTAGCTGCAGCCAGGGAGGGCTCATGCCCATTCCCCAGCAGCCAACAAGAGAACAGAACAGAGTGGTCCATGATGGTCTTTGAATAATCTTGGTGGAACCTCCAGATGCTATCGGCTGGATTAAAGACCCCAGACCCAGATTTCTTGCAAGATAAAAAGAAAAAGTTTAATTGATACACTCATGAGCAGGCTCAAGGTACTGTGGAAGCCAAGAGCCCCGAATATTTTTAGGGCAGAAGTTTTATACAGCACTCTGGGTAGGGGAGGGGATACATCTAGGCTCCCCGAGATAGGGAAGTTACAACAGGGCAGGGCCAAAGGTCAGCTTAGGACGGAGTTTAGAAATGTGACAGGCAGGCAGGCATATTTCCTGTGAAACAATAGAAAGTCTTGGGAAAGCAGGAGACTACCTGAGGACATTCGTTTCCTGGAGCAATGGTCACAATGGGCACATTGTGCAAGCTTTAGAAAGTTCCTGCTTCGGTAAACAGTACATGGGTTAGTTATAGGTCAGGGATAAAGGATTCTAAGATGTCAAATCTTAGGCTAGACAAGGAAAACTCTTATTTTCACAAATTCATTTCCATCAGTCTGTCCTGCCATGTGGCCCTTGGCTCGCTTGTGTTACTTTGGGTGGTTAGACTGTGTCTCTTCTGAATTTGCCCTTCTTCCCCTCTCTATGCTCCAATTTCCCACCTACTTCTAAGGTGCCCTCCATAGACCAAAGCAGTCCCTTTATTCATAACATAAAGATATTCCAAATCACTTCCCCTTTTTGTCTAATCAAAAAGGAAAGTTTCAATTTTAAAATGGAAAAATTACATGTAACAAAACAGCTATTAAATAAGAATTATAGTTATAATATTTAGTCTATTTGTATTTAGTAAAAATGAAAGAAAATATTCTATCTTCTACTTTATCCTTGTGAGGCTAAAGTTACATATCTAATATGCCTTTTAAAATAACTAAGAAAAAAATACCTACAACTATTTAATCTTCAACTACATCAAAGACTATAGAAGGATATAATATTACCTGAGAAAACAAGAAGTGCAAGCAAGTTCCAAAATCTAAAAATGACATCTGTCTGCTTGGACAGTCACCCACAGTCCTTTGTAAAACTGTGGTGCATCCAACTTAACTCTACAGGCCTAGAGTCTCTGGCACAACTTTCAGCAAAGCAGGAAATCTGAAGAGCTGCTCTTCCCTTTCTGGCATAGCTCATCAGTTGCTTCTCTTTGTATTCTAAAGGATGTCTGGCAGGTTTCTCTGCAAAGCAAGAATCTGAAATACCATATTGGTCTTCCATATTCAGAGGTCACCTTCCTATGAGTCCTGCATGTCCAGTTTAAATGCCATACTGTCAATCAGTCAATACAAGAGTAGTTTCTTGTCCAGTAGCTAACCTAACTGTTACCACAAAGTAAATTCCATATGAAGTTTCTTCACTGCCGTTGTTTTCTTGAAGTAGACTGGTGCTGCCAGGAGCAGACCTGTCTGACTATCCAGAAAAAGTTTTAAATATTTAAATGCCATATTCTGAAGGTCTTTGAAGTGTTTGAAGATTGAAATATATCTTTGTATACATAAAGCATCTAACTCACATGACTGTAAGTTTGTTTAACATCGATGACTATTATTCTGCATTTCTTAATTATATATTACAATTTTAAATAAACTACATAAACATCATACCTTAAACAAGAGTAGAAAAATGTGTACAGCATACAAAAATTGACCTTAAATTTGTATCAATAAGCCAAAATCCATACCAATGTAATATATTTTGAGATTAACAGCTGACTTTTGGAATAAAGTAAATTCAATAATCTATCTTTTTAAATCATTTCTATTCCATATTCTTCTTTTCTTCTAAGAAAGAGAATGACTATGACCATTAACCATTTATAATGAAAACAAACACTTAATAACCAATATTTTGGGAATTTATATACACCTGCCTCTACTTCCTATCTGCCTTTAGGCCAATTAGCATTTTATTAAACCAATAGAAATGGCAAATATTTACATTGTACAAGAGCATAATCCCACAGCACTCTCCTTTTCTAAATGCATGTTTATGTGATGATGTCTCTCTTCACTTGTGTTAGTATCTGTTTTATACAAGTTCTTAAGATGTCTTATTCAAGATTACTCGAGAAAATGCCTTTAGGCAATGGATTTGGAACAAAGTAGTCTCAAGCAACTCTAGCCTACCTGCTTTGCTTGTGAATTTGAAAGAAATACCAGTGAACTTTGTGAGTTTTTAAGAGGTTTATATGTGAGGATCCTCAAACTTATTGACCACAGACTCTTTTATAAAAACTGAAGAATGTGGATAACACTGTCCAAGTAACTACTCCCATTCTCTTCAGCAGAATCTATATATGAAAATCCATCCCTAGTACAATGGTTGACATATCATATATTCATCTGAATTCAGATTAGGAAATCTTCAAGATTATGTTCTGATCATACAGAGACTACTGATCATATCAATAAAGAAGATTCCATAAGAAATTAATTAATTTCTTCACAATTTTTATTCAGCATGTGACTTGAAAGCCTGGATCTCATATTAAAGATCTAAGTGTGCATAAGCAGTGACTGAAATTAAGTTTCCCAGATGATTTTGCTCTTGGTCACTATTGTTCCTCATAATAATTGCCCTGTTAGGAATATAGGAATCCCTAGGACCTAGTTTAGGCTGACATCATTTCCTGCTGCAGTGACACACTCCAGTATCCCCTGGCTCTGGACAAAGCACTCACATCTGATATTTGGTCTTAGATTCAAAGATTCATTTCAGAGTCTTGTGTTTCTGGAAGACAGTTCTTTTCAGCCTGTAAAGTAAATGGAAAGATGAGGGCACAAAATTTTTGGAGGTGAGGAAATAATAACCACATCTTTATCTTCTCATCTCTACATAGTACAAAGTCTATTGAAGAAAATAATATTCTCATCAACTGCCAAATTAGCTTCCTTTAAATGAGTCAACTAACAATTCACATGTCTTTTGGCATGTTAAGCAGTTTAAATATTTTTAAATAATATAGTAAATTATATTTTACTATTAGACTGGATTTGAAATAATTAATATTTTATAATTACCTTATATTTTAAGAATATACGTTCATCAGCAAGAAAAACATAGAAACAAAGAAATATCACATCTATATTTGGAAAAATTTCCTTATGACTTAGATGTCTTAAAATATGAAGTCCTTTCAAATATGGCATTAGTGTTGGATATATATGTGCTGCTGAGGAGACAGTCTATGCTCCTCTCTTCTTGTGTGTATGCATGGTACCTACTATTAGTGTTGGATAAATATGTGCTGCTGAGGAGACAGTCTATGCTCCTCTCTTGTGTGTATGCATGGTACCTACTATTAGTGTTGGATATATATGTGCTGCTGAGGAGACAGTCTATGCTCCTCTCTTCTTGTGTGTGTGCATGGTACCTACTAATGTTCCCTTGACTTTTAAATCTTTTTTTTGGAAGGTTTATAAAGAATTAAATGCATTGTTTTGTTTTCAATACTTAACATTTCAAAGTGTAATTAAGATGTTGTAACTATTTCCTCAACAAGATTGAGTTACATAAACATATTTGGGCATTATGGCTATATTAGTGGAAAAACTTGAAAATACAATATAGAGTAGCTACCTTAACAAAGGCATTAACATTTTTAAGAAATCTTACTTTATAGCATCATAATGTTAAAATATCATTTCATGCAATTAATAAGGACATTAAAGTACCTTGAATGAACAATGTGGACTGCTTAAAGTAAGGAAATATATATCTTTTTCAGTAAATATGAGTGGTAATAGATATGTACATGCATACATATATATTAAGTTTGAATTAGATAATGAAAGAAATTGTATTTTGATTTATTATTGCATTTATTTGAAAGATGCTTTAACCAATTTTTGCCAGTTAAGAGAGAGAAAGGGGAAAATAAGAATTTAATAAAGTGGAAAAGGTAACAACTTATTAAAAGAACATTTATATCTATCCTGTTGTTTAAAAATGATTGTTTATTTTAGATATTTTTAATGTCTACCCATTTAGCATTTTCCTCCCCATTTAGGACCTGTTGCCTTCCCTGTGAAATGGGCATATGTGTAAATTTGCATGGTAAGAAACAAAGCAACTCAGGGCTTCAGGAGGGATGCCCAGAAAATAGCCATTGACAGGTGGGTAGAAGTTGGTAAACGTAACTAAAATAATCTTAAGGAGAGTCACTGGCTTAATAAAGAAATAAAAGCTTGATTTGGTAAAAAGTTACATATTGTTATAACATATTGGATATCACTCAGAAAACAGAAAGGAGGATGAACATTGTGCAGATCTTGAATTAAGTGATAGCAATAGAAATTGAATGTCCTATTTTTATATTATTTTTATCACCATATGAGGTCAAGTATGAAGGATTACAGTCAAAAGGTAAGTGGTCACCATTCTTTCTAGGACATTCATAAAAAGTTTTTGAAAAAAACTAAATGAAATAGGAAATCAAGGTATTTTGCTCAATATACATTGTACCCTTGTATGTAATGGCAATGACGTAGCACAGTACCATGTTCAATGAATATACATCAAGAAACACAAAAATCTACATAAAGCAATAATCATTTGGACTCATATTCTTGAACACTATGAAGTTACAATATCAAGGAAAATAGTTTAAAACTTCCAATTTCAAAGAGGGCTGTTGAAATTGAAAATAGTCATTTTCATAACATAAAAATAAGACAAATGAGTGTTAATTATTTACAAGTCTCTAAAATTATTCAAAACCAACAGGAGTATTGAGTGCTAATATTTTCCAGACTCCCTGATTTTGTAGTATATAAAATACTGTCACAAAAGTAACCCATGTATGATGTCTGACAAGCAAATCATTATGGTTGTATAGTTTTTCTACGCATAGTGTTTATAATATAAATTTCATGTAGAGAAATGCAGTTTTATTTCCTTTTACTTTTTTCACCAAAAGCACCTGTGTTACTTTTCCTACTGACACAATGGTATACCTACTAAGAACTTGTGTATATATTTGATGTCTCTCTTTTTAAATTTGGGGATAATTTTCTAGGTTCTGTTGAGAAAGAAATGGGTAAATTTCCCAAAAGAACAAATGAGAAAACTTGGAAAAACCGAGCAATCATTGATCTTTGAATATTTTCTACATAGTCTGGGATTTTAGAGTTTTTTGTTGTTATTTTGGGTTTGGGGTTTGTTCTTAGATCAGAACCTTTTTTAAAGTCTTTTTCCTTTTCCTTATGAGATTTTAATAGTAATATCATTTTTCATTCCCTTTTCTTCTCCAAATACTCTCATAAACCACTCCCTGCTCGCATTCCAATTTACACCCTTTAGTTCAATAACTATAGCATGCATACATGCATTGAAGAATCTCTATGTCTATTTATCTCTATGTATATATATCCTGCCCAGACAGTATAATGTTACTTGTATGGACTTTCAGGGCTGACCATTTGTGATTTGTAACTGATTGGTGCGCTCTTCCCTGGGTGGGACTATATCTCCCCCTCCCATTCCTTAGATGTTTGTAGATTTTGTGCAGCTCTGTACTTTTCACAGTTCTCTGTGCACTCTGTATTCTTTGATTTTCCTCCTGAAAATCTGGATCTCTCTCTCTCTCTGTCTCTCTCTCCTTCTTCTCTCCTCTCCCTCCCTCTCCCTGTCCCTCTACTCTCCCCTCCCCTCCTCTCTTTTCCCTTCCCCTCCTCTGCTCTCCTCTCCCCCTCCCTCTCTCCTCTATTTCTCTCCTGCCTGTCTCCTTACAGAATATATCCCATCTTCCATCTTTAGTGTCTATGTCTCTCAAGCACATCTCTCATCCCTTTACATTTCCTTTTTATCTAACATGCATTTCTGCACTTGTCACCTTTTTTCGTGAGTAGAATGATGATAATCAATGAGAGCACAGATGGCAATTTCATCCTGTTGGGCTTCTCTGATCAACCACAACTTGAAAAGATCCTCTTTGTGGTGGTGCTAATCTCCTACCTCCTGACACTGGTAGGCAACACAGCGATCATCCTTGTCTCCTGTTTGGATTCCATGCTCCAAACGCCCATGTACTATTTCCTTACCAACCTTTCTTTCGTTGACATCTGCTTTTCCACCAGCATTGTCCCTCAGCTTCTGTGGAACCTCAATGGTCCAGCCAAGACAATTACTCCCACTGGCTGTGCTATTCAGCTCTATGTGTCACTGGCTCTGGGGTCCACTGAGTGTGTCCTCCTGGCAGTTATGGCCTTTGATCGCTATGCTGCTGTTTGCCGGCCACTCCATTATGCCACAGTGATGCACCCGCGGCTCTGCCAGTCTCTTGCAGGAATAGCATGGTTGAGTGGAGTGGGTAACACGCTGATTCAGGGCACCATCACCCTTCGTCTGCCTCGCTGTGGAAACCACAGGATTTATCACTTCATCTGTGAAGTTCCTGCCATGATCAAGTTGGCCTGTGTAGACATTCATGCCAATGAAGTGCAGCTATTCATGGCTTCCTTGGTGTTGCTCCTCCTTCCCCTGGCACTCATATTGGTATCATATGGGTACATTGCCCGAGTACTGATGAGGTTAAGGTCAGCTCTAACCTGGGGTAAAGCTCTTGGAACCTGTGGATCCCACCTGCTGGTAGTAGTGCTATTTTATGGCACAATTACAGCAGTTTATATCCAACCAAACAGCTCCTATGCACATAGTCAGGGGAAGTTCATCACCCTTTTGTACACTGTGGTTATTCCTACTCTAAACCCCCTCATTTACACTTTAAGAAACAAAGATGTAAAGGGGGCTTTGAAAAGACTGGTGAGAAAAGACAATAACACATAAGAGAAATTTCTTTAGAAGTATAGATATAACTCTTTTCTCACTAAGATGAAAGTGCTGATCTAGATGCATTACCCAGCGTCATTTCTGACACAGATGATCCAAAGTCAAACTCACAGGCCTCTCTGGTGAGCTATCATCAATAAAACCTTTTTCCTCTACACACTTGGAGATGTTCCATCTAGACAGATGTTTGTCTTCCTGATAATCGGGTTATTTAACAAACTGAAGATAACATTTGCTGTTGTCAAGATTCCTACAATCAATTTTCTTTTTTTGTATGGTCCCTCTATGATTACGAATCCTGGCTCTATACTATTAGAATAAATATGTCTATTGGTTGATCTCTTTTGTAGAACGTATGTTTACAACTATCTAGAAGTCTTTGAGGCATTCTTTGGTAGTGTGTTCATGTAAACACATGAAATAAGGTTCCTTACATCCTTGGACCAAGATCTCCTGGTAATGGCCCAGTCTAAGCCAGACCCTTGGGCTTTGTTCCCTCACTGGTCTGCTCTGGTTGCTGTCCTCGTGAAGTTTTGTTGTTTTTCACATCATGTGTTTTTGCTAAGTGATATTTCCACTCTAATTTCAATTTTACATATCAAATTTTGTCAATTGGATAGTGACTCCTAAGCTTTGATTTCTGTGTTGAGAATATTACATGAATTTTTAATCATGTGATCTTAGAAATCCAATATCTTCTAGGCAAAACCAGACATGAATTTCGAGAAACTGTGAAATGAATATAAATTGCTAGGTTCTGAGAGTCAGCCTTCATTAGTTAGTTTGTAAAATTCTTTAAATATTTAAATGATGTAAAATTATTGTTCTTTTTGATTTCTACAGCTGGGCTGTCAGAAGTAAAACCTAATAACATTATAAATTGGGCTAATTAAGTAGAAAATTAGTTTCTTAAAGCCATATAAGTTATAATGTAAAAGTTACCCAAATTATCTTTAATTTTATTTTGTTAAAACTCAAATATTAAATTAAGCAATCCATGAATAACATTAAAAAGTAAGCTTGATTACTGAAATTGATTGAAGTAATTTTTAAAATAGAACTATCCTGTTGAAAGTTAGATTACTAACAGTTTGCTGGTATTTTTACTTACATTTACAATAGAGTTTACTTACTATTCACTGTTTCTATCTGATTCCAAGAGGACAGATGTTTTTACACAGCCAGCATTATTAACTAAAATAAAAGGGAAGATATTGTATCAAGATCTCAGTAGATAAAAACTTTTCAAACAAAACTCCAGCAATTCCATTTCTGACTTAAGATTTACTACAAAGATGTAGGAATTTAAACAGTATGAAGCGTTCAGTATTTAGAAAGCATGATAGATCAACAGATAAGAATAAAGGATTTATCCATGAATGTCACTTGATATTTGCAGCAGCATTGCTTATGATTGTTTCTCTAGTTTGTGATAAACCCATTTAAAACATTTAGTATATATTATTAATGCATATATGTGCCTATGTGTACATGCATATAGATGCCTGATAATGTCAGAGATACATTGGATTCCCTAGATCTGGGCTTTAAGAATAATGTGAATAAAATTCATGTCCTCTGAAAGAGCAGTAGGCAGTCTTACCAGCTGAGGCATTTTTGGTATTTGATATTATCAACTTCCTCCTCAGAGTGCTCTTTCTGTATCCCGAAGCTTTTGCTATGTTGTGCTTCCCTCTTTGTTGCTGTTGTTTTCCATACAAAGAATTGTTATTAAATCTGTTTTAGACCACTTTGCACATGTATTAATGCACGTCCATCACTCTCATTTCCTTTGTTAAAATTTTCGTTATTATCTTTGCATTGGCTAATGTGTGGATGGAGGAATTGGCAGTTTAATTTCCATGTTCATGATGACTACAGAAATTCTATTATTGACTTCTAGTGTTGTGCCATGATGATCAGAGAAGATACATAAATAGTTTTGATACTGTTTTTATTAGTTAAGACATAGTTTCCGTCCCAAATTATATTTAACCTTGAGAATGTTTGTGCTGGTTAGTTTTTTTTTTTTTTTTAACAATTTGAAGTAAACTAGAGACACCTGGAAAGAAAGAACCTCAGTAGAGAATTTGCCTCCATAATATTTGCCTACAGGCACATTTGTGGAGAATTTTCTTGATCTTAGCTTATGTAGAAGGGCCAAGAGCACAGAGATGTTACCATCCCTAGTCAGATGAGCTTGTGATTAGCTAAAAATGAGCCTAGAAGGAAGCCAGCAAGCATCATACTTCTGTGCTTTCTATTTCAGCTTCTGTCTCTAGGTCCCTGCTCTGAGCTCCTGCTATGGTTCCCTTTATGATTGACTGTTAGTTGGAAGTGTAAGATGAAATATTCTCAGTGTTCAAACAGAGCAACAGAAGGCAAACCAGGACAGCATTTTATGAAAACTTAAGTCCGTATGTATTCTCAAGCTGAGGGAGGGAATGTTTTCTAGATTCTAACTAGGCTCACGTGTTCAACATGATTTAAGTCCAGTTTTTTTTTCTTTATTTTAATCTGTCCAGAAGGGTTAAAGGCCCCTGCTACGTTTCCTAGTGTTGCAGCCTGTGTCTCTGTTCAAATCTATTCATAATTATATTTTTGGTGCTCTCAGGCAAGATATATTGTGTATTCACTTTTCTTATTGAATTGACTGTTTTACATTAAATAATGACTCTTACAGTTTCAAAAAATGAGTCTGTTTTATCTGATTTAAGTATAGTTACTTCAGCTACATTTTGCTATTCTCTTTTAAGGAATATATTCTTCTAACATTTCACATTTAATGTCTATGTGTTTCCACAAATCGAGTTAGTCCTTGCAGTTTACAGATGAATCCTGTTGCTCTTTTTAGTTATCCATATAATCTGTATATTATATCAAATAATTTTATCTGTTTGCATTCTAGGTAATTGCTGACACTAAAGCCATTTGACAATTTTTCAAATAACTTTCCATCTAATTATAAAGACTTTAAGATAAGTTAATTTGATTCCAATAAACAATTATATTTTACATCCATATAACTCTCAAATTTTATAGTTTCTTATTATAATATATCTCTTTACATTAAATATATTAGAATAATTATATAATTTAATAGTTTTATATGTTAATGTTGATATATTTGCATATCATCATCAAAATGTTAGTATCTTCTGAAATTGAGTGTATATTAGCAGTAAAAGTTATTCTTCTGGAAAATTAATAATTATATCTAAAACCTTTGCTAAAAATATGGAAGAAATACAATACCTTTATTAAAGCCTTCCTACTAATTTGGTTTTGTCACCTATGTACCACATATTCTATGTAAATATGTGTATCTAGACTTTCAAAAGTCTAGATATCTAGAAAATTGTGATTATGATAGGTATCTGGATAAAAAACTCTCTGGCAGAAAGGACTTTAAAGATAGATTAGACTATTCAAGTTTTCACATGTCTTTGTGTGCCACTGGAGAAAACTGAAACTTTTTACCACAGTTTATTATTGTGCTCCCAAACATTCTAGCTTACATAAAAAATAGTAAAAAATTTTTTCTAAGAAATTTCAAGGGTCAAAGAAATTCCTGGGCTTGTTATCACTAGCATTCTGTGGTAGGAACTTTGAATTTCTTCTAATGTATAGACCTTGACCTTTCTCTGTCTGATAGACTAATTTTATAGTAAAAATTTAAAATTCATATTCCTTCCTTCTACTCTACTTCTCAGTCATTTTTTCAATGTCTGGATTTTTATTTTCAAAAATGCAATTGTTAACAATAAAGTAGTATGACTTTGACTTTTGGCAGAATTCAATTCAACCTCATTTGGGACCCTGGGTTTTAAAAAATATTTTATTTAATATTTATACACAGAGATAGTATGTTTGGATTTATTCCACCCCCTGTTTCTTTGCCTTCAATTTCTATCTTATTGACCTAACATTTTCTCCAAAATTATTTCATTCTTTCTCTCTCCCTGTCTCTCTTTCTCTTAGAAAATTAATACCTGCTAATCCCATTTAATTCTGACTTTCTGTGCATGGGTGTGGGAACATATATTAATCATGGGTATTCTATGATCAACCATCATCCCTGAAAAAAGCACTGAGTCTCCCTCTTGTAGTAGCTGTCAACTGCCAATAGCTTCTCAAATCTCTAATAGGCATGGGCCTTCATGAGTCCTTTTTCTATCCATGCTTGCTTTGGGAAGGATGCCATGGATCTTGATCACATCTTGTGTATGAAGTTACAACCACTACTTCTGACTCTTACACTATTTAAGACCACTCTTCCCAGATAATTCCTGAATCTTTCAGAAAGATGATTATATTGATGTCCATTTGGATTTGAGTATTAATAACCACCAACTACCAAAATAAGCTTCTCTGATTAGAGTTGTGAAAAGCACTACTCTATGACTATAAAGATAAGAAGTTAAGTAATGATTTATTACCATGTCCATTTAGCATTATATTTTCTTCTAGAGCCTATGATCTAGGCAGCCATATATTTTTGGTCTAGCTAATTCTACCAGGTATGAGTTTCAAATTCTGGAGTGAGTTTTAAATATAAGCAGAAAGTAGTTGGTTGTTCCCATAACATTTATGGACTAGTCTACCAGTTGATTTATCTTGCTATGTAAGTTATTATGTCTCACAATGTTTAGAGCTAGGAAAGTATCTTAGTTTAGGTTTCTATTACTGTGTAGAGATACTATGACCAGGGAAGTTCTTAAAAAAAATTATTTGAGGTAGCTTATGTTGTCAGAGTTTTAATATATTATCATCATGGTATGACATAGTGGTGTACAGGCAGACATAATAGAGAGAGCTGATTGTTGTATATCTTGACCTGAAGGTAACAAGAAGTGAACTGACTTACTGAGTGTAACTTGAGAATAGGAGATCTCAAAGCTTACCGCTGATGTGGGAATGTCTCTCTGTATGCTGTAAATATCAATCTTTAAATAAAGGAGCTGTTTTGGCCCATGATGGGCACCATAGGAAAAGTAGGTGGGGAATCAGAATAGGTAGGAAAGGAAGGGCGGAGTCAGGGACAGACTGATCCAGCCACCCAAGAAAAATCATGTTAGGAGCTCAGGAAGCCATGGGCCATGTGGCATGACAGATTAATGAAAATGAATTGAATTAAGATGAAAGGGCTATCTTGCAATGTGCCTAAGCCATAGGCCATACAGCATGAAGCTAATATAAGTGTTTGAGTCATTTCTAGGGGCCTAAGCAGTGGCGAGCAGCTAAGGGGTCTGGGACAGCAGGTCGGTGAGTCAGGACCTCTGGCCACTCTGGGCCAAGAAACCTATTGTAACACTGATTCTTTTTTATATATAAATGTTTAGACTTGACATTCCTTTATGTTTCCTTGTCAGATTACCTTTAAAGATAGTAATAAACTAATTAATCCCTTTTTGGAGCCACAAGATGTAGCCTGCCAGTAAAGGAATATCTTGGAGGAGAGATTGCATGAGCAAAAGTATCAAGATCATGAAGAGGAGACCCACAAAGGCAGCTGAACTGAGCTATTGCTGTTGTTACCACACATGAGAACACACCAGTAACCACACTAGAGTTTATTCAGGTAAATTGCCAACAAGTGCAAGGGAAGAGGAGAAGAAAGGGTGATACCCTCATCTATTCCCTTATGAGAGAGCAAGTGGGCACAGGTCTACATAGCCATACCTAAGGTATGACTATGGATGAACGGGGAAGCTGGGAGTACCCAGAGGTCCCAGGTAGCATGTGTACAAGTGGAGTTTATATGGCTCACCTGATCATGAATATGAATGAGAGGGATATGCCCTCCACATGCTTATTCTGAATACATGTCAGGTTATTCAGATTAGTACATTTATCAGGTAGCTACCATGTGCCAGGGATCCTTACAATTGGGAGCTCAGACTCTTAGACGACAGCTGAGGAACCTTCATGGAAAGGAACTAAACCCTCCAAATGTAGATCACAGTCAAATGACACAGGCAGTTTGTGGAGCCTCTTGCAGGCAAACCAGAGTTTATTCCTGGTGCATGAACTAGCTTCTGAGAGCTCATTATTTACAGTGAAATGCCTTACTCAGTCTTGATATTTTGGGGATGGTCTTGGTTCTACCTCAAATGGATATACCAGACTCAACTGGCTCACCTTGGAAGTCTTTGACCTCTCTGGAGAATGGATGGGGGATGAGGCAGGGGGAGGCTTAGGGAGGACTGAGAGAAGAGGGGGAAAGAGGGGGAAAGATATTTTTAAAAAGGAAAATATATCTTGCCTGCTTATATACTGCTAATCTATAAGAAGTAGCTTGGGTATGAATGTATGTGGGTTCTTGGGATAATATGTATTTTTTTTACCTGTAATAGATAAAATATTTCATCATGTAAAGTATATGGAAAACATGCTGCTTTTTTACTTGCATTTATTATAATCATTACTTGAAACATAGAATGTAACCTCATTGTAATTGTTATATTACCTGAAAGATTTTGCTGAGATATATAAGCTTTAAGGGAAAGAATGAAGATAGAGTTACAATATGTTCAAAAGAAAACATAGAGTTAGAAGGAAAACATCAAGAATGAGAGTAGAAAATTAGTAAATAAAGAATGCAAAAGAAGAATAAAGAAAAGGTGTGAAGGTAACCATCAAGAGATTGTGTGTCTTTTCCCTTTAATTCCTCAGAGGAAAAAAAAAATAATAGTATGCAATGGCTCCGTGGATTCCCTTTGAGCCCTGTGCTGCTGAAAGTTGTCTCACTCAAGAAGCAACACTGAAAACCTTTTATAAAGCAAAGGATCCTGTAGATAGCACAAAATCTTTCCTATCAATGAGAAAAGATTTTCACACCTACATCTGATAGAGGACTAATATCTAAAATATATAAAGAATACAAGAAACTAGGCATTAATAAACCAAATAATCCAATTAAAAATGGAGTACAGATTTTAACAGATAATTCTCAATAGAGAAATCTCAAATGGTTGAGAAACACTTAACAAAAGAAATGTTCAGCATCCTTAGCTATCAAGTAAATGCAAATCAAAATACTTTGAAATTCTCTTATGCCTGTCAGAATGACTAAGTTCAGTAACAGGGGTTACAGCTCTTGCTGGCAAAGATGTAGAGCAAAGGGAACACTCCTTCATTGCTGGTGGAAGTACAAACTTATATAGCACTCTAGAAATCAGTATGGCAGATCCTCAAGAATCACTCTACCTCAAGACCCAGTTATATCACTTTTGGGCACATATCCAAAAGATGCTCCATCATATCATAAGGACACTTGCTCAATTCTGGTCATAGAGGCTTTATTCATAATAGTCAGAAATTCTACACAACTTTGATGTTTCTTCCAAAGAATGGATTTAAAAATGTAGTATGTTCACACAATGGAGTATTTATCAGCTTTTATAAAAAAAAGTGACATCCTGAAATTTGCAGGCAAATAGAATTCAGAAAAAAAAATCATCCTGAGGGTGACAAAATGGACCAAGAAAAACAAATCCGGTAGGTACTCACTTATAGGAGATATTACATGTAAAGTAAAGATGAATTATGAGGCTCAGGAGGAACACATGGATATCCCCAACAAGAGGAAACAAAATAGATTTGTGTGTGGACTGGGGACTGATAGGAATGGAAACATGAGAGACTTAGCAGAGGATGGAAAGACACAGAAAGAGAGCATGTGAAGAGACACTGTAAGGAGAGACATT
Organism: Phyllotis vaccarum; assembly: GCA_033318265.1. Classification (NCBI taxonomy): domain Eukaryota; kingdom Metazoa; phylum Chordata; class Mammalia; order Rodentia; family Cricetidae; genus Phyllotis; species Phyllotis vaccarum. The sequence goes on from JARWLC010000084.1 coordinate 942,722, forward strand.
TAGATGGTGGTGTAAAAACCTACTATAGTAGAAGATTCCTGGAACATAAAAGGGTTGTCATAGCAAGTACTCTTAGGAATAAATGATTAGGAGCCTGCACAGTCCATTCTCTGTAACCAGGCTCCTATGGTGGGGACTGGGATGCAAATATTTGATCCTCAACCTGTTCCTCTGAAAAATGTCCTGGAGCAATGGTGGCACAGAGGGCTTGGAAGGAAAGAAAAGAACAGATCTGTTCTCCTTCATCTTCATGGCCTCTTACATAACAACTCCCTAAATGTAGCCTGTAGGGCATATATAATATTACTTTGTGTGTTTTCAGGACTTATTAGCACTGGATAATCAATTGGTATGCTCTATCCTGGGGAAACAATTTGTACAACTCCTGGGTTTCCTCAGTTGCCTATAATTCTGTGTGAAGGGTTGAGGCCTCATAGGCTTTTCTTTTTCCAGTTTGATACGTCCATTAGTATATCCCCTGAATTCTTGCCCATACCAGTTGAGTTTTGCTTTTACACAATGCAATAATTGAAGGACTGACTTTAATTTTAACTATCAGGAAATGAAATACTGTTTTATTCTTTTGTGTCTGAATTCTTCAGGTCTTCCTTGTCAGACAGTGTGTTCACCATAGATGGTACAATTGAGATAGTGAGGAAATGCCATGCCACCACCCAGTTATCAGGAGTGCCTCCTAGCTCTGGTACTGAGCAGTCATTTCCTGTACAGATGGAGTGGACTCAGAAAGCAGTTTCTGGACCACAGCTGCTATCCTTAAACTGGAACAGTACAGCAGCTGAGCCTGATATTTCTTCTAAAGATGGAAAAGCTTGGTTATAAATAGATTTTTAAAAAAGGAGTGAAAATAGAGGAATGAGCAAAGGGGTTATGTTGTAAGAATTATCAAACCTATATCAATGTCTATGAAGAACGTAAAAGAGTTGATATTGACTTAGGTTAGATGATTTTGTTCTTACTTTATTAAACCTAGCCAAAGGTATGTCTGCCATTATAAATGGTCTCATCATGGGAGAGTCCAACAGGCAGTTTTATTTTAGGCTGGTTAAAACATAGTGGAACTCTAATATAATAGCACTAACTTGATACTTTCATTCTAAGTGATCCATGGTCAAAGCTAAAGTATAACCCATGGAATAAGAAATATATTTAATCTTTTCACCCAATTCTTGGCAGAGAGCTGATAAAACTTTTGGGGAACTCTTAGTAATAGGAGTGTCTTCTGTAATTAACACAGAACCCCTTTTGCTCACCTCTGAATTTATGGCAATGGGATGGATTCAGGGGACTTTCTCTATATAGCTTCAGTGTGTGAATGTTCAATAGAAAAAATACATGATGAAAAGTTTAAATTTTCATTGGAATTTGGAAATAGAGTGGGTTTGTTTGCTAAAATTCTGAACATTTAATTTCACTAATTTCTTGTTTGGTGCACATGTCAGAATTCTGGGAGAATAATGTGATCACAGAGGCACAAAAACACATAATACCCACTCTCCAAAACCTGGCCTTCCTTATTTGTCTCTTTTCCCAAGTGGCATTTTCATAATAAACCAGTATTTAAAAAATAGCAATGATATACTTTACTTTGCTATAATTTAAAACTTTTTATCAAAACTCAACAAGAGACTTAAAAGGAAAAGACTGACTTCCCCTCATTCCCTTTCTACCTTTTAACTCTTCTCTTCTTTCATCTGACATGTGCTCCACTGCTCTCTCCAACTTTCTCAAAATCTTTTCTTTCCCTTCTTAAAGTTCTCTTTCTTGTTTCATGATCTATACCAACACCCACACACGTGTATACACTTGCAAAACATTAAAAGCTGGAACTCATATATGAAGGAGAACATGAAATATTTATCTTTCTGTTTCCATTTTCTTGATTGATATAATTTCTATATTAATCCATTTATATAAATTTTATAATTTTTCCTTTGCAGAAGAATAAAATTTTAATATATATATATATATATCACATTTTCATTATCTGTCATACGTTGATAGATTCTTGCTATTATAAATATGGATATACAAGTATCACAGTAGTAAGATTAAAGTCCTTTGGGGATATTTCTAATATTTATATGTTTTTAATTAAAATTTATGATTTTGAGGGCTCTTGGGTCATTATCTATTTCCACTTAATTTTCTGATAGTATATTTTCCTATTTGCTTTACAAGTATATTGAACATGATGTCAGAAACCATAAAGATAAAGCTGTTTTCAGGCGTAGCAACATGATTAAACATGGCCCGATCCATAGATAAAGAGCTACATGAAGTTAATGGATGCTGGGAGAGGAATAGTCAGTCTTTTCCAGGTATGAGACCACTAAGAGATTTCCCAGTCCCAAAGGGTGAGCCATAAACACATATTCATAAAAGAAAACTAAATGAACATAACATGTTAAACATACATCTATTATGTTTATATGTACATATATTACACATACATACACACAGAAACATATCTGTATATAAATAGAAGAGATAATAAATTTGAAAGCCAGTTGGAGGTAACATGGAAGGAGTCTGGAGAAGGAGAAGGGTGAAAATAATGTAAATCCAGTGCTCATGTATAAAATCCTCAAAAACAATTTAAGAAATAAAACAATATTGGTGGTGAGAGTTATAGAAAATATGGCTGCTGTATACTGCAGAATTGAAGGTGACTTGTTTGTCAAGTTACTGTTGTGTGTTTCCTTCATCAATTCAAACCTGGACTAATGGTTGAACTGAAATGGATTTCATAATCATTTGCTGAAAAGTTTTTTAAAAATTATAATATCTCCTCATAATAATTGCATTTCTCTTGTGGTTAGCTTAGTTTTAATTTACAAATAATATTTCAAGTTCAAAATATTTACTATAAAACATTTGCATTCTATACTTATGCAGATCATTAGGAAAATCATGGGGTCAGTGGCTGCTCTAGTCCCATCTGCTCATGCCTCATCACCAGTGCAGGACAGGACATGTGTTAAAAACCTCGAACACGAGAGTGTTAAGTGTAAACATAACTTTGTTAAACTGAACTAGAAGATATAAACAGGAACAAAAGAGCAACATGTAAATCTTTGATGGAAGACAATGCACAAGAATCAACCCTCATGTGGTATTAGTAAACAAGGCTTCCCCCCAAAAGAGTATGAAATAAAATATTTTTGCTAAATATATTTTATTGCCTTTTGAAAATGACAATTTCTGTAACATTGATGTTTTTGTATTTTATCAGTTATTGTCATTAAGTATGCAACTCATAAATATTTGTAAAATAGAAACTAAGAATTGGGTCATACACCCATTTTATTAAAATATGGACTTTACGGGAAAGGAAAAATATAACTCTAACCCCATAAGTAGAGTCACAAAAGACTAAAGCTAAAACTGAGAAGTGGGAACATAGTGTCTTAAGTAACTTCACAAGAAATTCATGTTGTACCTAGTTAGCCTTGGCTATCACTGGTGGGCTGGATAGTGACAGATGCACAATATGTCAACAGTGGTATTGAGACAAAAATTACTCAGAACACAATTCATCAATTCTAAGTACAAAAGTACATGCACATATCTTTCAAAGTCTTCATACACAGACACAGACACACATACACACACACACACATACACACACACACACACACACACACACACACACACACACACACACACACACACACACCTACCTGTAGGGTTTGGAGTGATTGAAAGGAATAGTTGAATGTAAGAACATCAGAATAAAAAATATTGATTGCCCTAATAGCACAGGTATTTGACTTCTATCTGCTTGAGAGGCAATACAGTACAGCAAATTCCAGGACTGTCTGGGCAGCTTACTGAGATGTTAAAATAAAACAAAGGTAAAGTGATAGTTCAGGGGTTAAGAGTGCTTGCTATTCTTCTGAGGACCTGAGTTTAGTTTCTAACACCCATGTTATCCTATAATTCTAGCCTCAAGAAATCCAAAATTCTCTTCTGGAATATGTAGACAACTGTGCACACATGACATGAATTCACACAAATTTATTAACACAAATAAAAATGAATCTTTAATATTTTTAAAGCAAATAAAGAGAAGCTTATGATGTAGTTTAAAGAAAGTGTTTGCCTAATTTGTAGAATGCTCTGGTTTCAACTCCAGGTACAATTTGGAGTAAATAGAAAGAGTGAGAGGATATGAAACATATTGCTTCGTGTTTTATTTTGTAGGTATTCTGGTACTTTCTCACAAATCAACTGTACTATGTATCTCATGAGAATGACTATTAAAATAATTTACCTATCATATTGTGCCTGAATCAGCACCCTGAAGAAATCAAGGATCCAGTCAGTGACAGATGAAATAGCCAATGCCACACCCCAAATAAACTAAAGCTGCTCTTGACTTGGGAGGAGAGCTACCTCAGTGTTTTTGAGCTATGACTGTTATGTCTTTTCAAGTCAAGAAACAGAAAAGAATATGTCAGTTTCCTCTGTTATCTGTGGGAACTCCAAGTCCCCCACCCCAGTCTTATCACTGCCCCTTTTACTTCCTTGTTCCTCAGTGTATAGATAAGAGGGTTAAGAGTTGGAGTTACTACAGTGTAGAAAAGTGTGAGAAACTTTCCCTGTTCATGAGCATAGCGAGTCTTAGGTTGAAGATAGACACCTGTAACAGTACCGTAGAAGAGGGAGACAACCAGAAGGTGAGAAGTGCAGGTGTTAAATGCTTTTTTCTGCCCTTCAGTTGACTTTATCTTTAGCACACACTTCACAATAGCACCGTAGGAGGAAAGAATGATGGCCAAGGGTAACACTAGGAGAATAACACTGGCTATGGACATCTGAACTTCATTGTAGGTAGTATCTGCACTGGAGAGTTGAATCAGGGCTGGAACTTCACACACAATGTCATCTACCACCCGGTGAGAGCAAAAGGGCAATCTGAGGGTAGCAGAAGACTGGATCAGAGACTGAATCAAGCCAGCACTCCAAGCAAGGACAGCCAGTTGCAGACAGACTTTGGGATGCATGATAGTTGTGTATCTCAGAGGATAGCACACTGCTACATAGCGGTCCACAGCCATGACAACAAGAAGAACACATTCAGTGGCGCCAAGCCACAGGAAGATGTAGAGCTGAATGGCACAGCCATGATAGGTGATAATCTTGTTTGGACCTCCAAAATTAACCAACATCTGAGGAATACAGCTGCTGGTAAAACAAATATCTAGTAAGGAAAGATTGGAAAGGAAAAAATACATAGGGATTTGGAGTTTTGGGTCCTTCAAGGAAACGAGAATTATGATTGTATTTCCAGCAAGAGTCAAACAATAAAAGATCAAAATGACCCCAAAAAGGATCTTCTCTAAATATGGCTTGTCAGAGAAGCCACGAAGAATAAAATCACCATGGCTGTCATTGCAAATTGTGGCCATGCTTTCTGGGACAATTGCCTCTTCACGAGATGACAAAAGGGGTTACTCAGAAGCCTGTGAAGATTGTAGCAAGCAGAAAGCAAGTCAGGACAAATTGACTCCTTTTAACTTAAGAATATAAAGTTATCCTATAATTCTTAGGGGCGAAATAATAAATTGAGCAAATGGTTTAATACATGATATCCACCATTCTTTTTTTAATCTTTGATGCTTTATAACTATAGTTCTTCAAACTACACAGAAAATATACTTACTTTCTGATAAAAACCACTTTGCTAAATACTAAATATGCTGCACATTTGTTATTAAAGAGTCAGTATTTACTACATTTACTGGAATATGCAGACTGTGTAATGGTTATTATCTTCCTACTTCCTCTTGCTTACTTGTGCATCTCAGTTTATCTGGCTTTTTTCTTGTGGATTCTATCTCTCATTTCCTCCATTTCCTTCTCTTTGTGTCTCTTTCATCTTTTACATTCTTCCTTTTCACTCTATCTTTTAATTTCTGAGCTTGTGTCATCAGGCAATTTTATGCTCTGTGATCTCATGAGTGAATTCAATATTCTGCTTTATATTTTCACTATTTCTTTAGAGAATAAAAGCAAAACCCTTTAAATATATAGACTTAAAAGCCAAGAAACTGTGAGCGAATTATATTCATACATATCTGTATTTAATGTCCTCATCTAGTGAAGATTAGCACTTGTTCATTCATATAAATGTTTCTCATTCTTCATTGGGGCAAATTTGACACTGAATTAGTAATTCTTACACTTTATGTAGTAGGATATCATATATTTTTGAGGGATAATGATGAAGAATGATAGTAAAAGTGAACTAAATTGACCAAAAAGCTTGAAATTAATATTAAAACATTTTAAATCAGTAAAATACAAATTAGTACAAATAACTTAATGACATATATAAAATTGGGCCTTGATTATGGGAAAGGTTGTTGTGTTTTAATATTCAAAGTATGTTACAGTCATGTTTTTAACTATTCACATACTAGAAGTAGATTGAGCATTAGGTTCCACAGTCAGTATTTATCATAACTAAAAACATTAAAGTGCATGTCCCTTAGGACAAGTTTTTTTCAGAGCACTTCAATGAATTAATTCAAATTTTATAATATTTTTGTTTGCTTTATCCATAGTTTTTACTGTTCCATGCATTCTAGAAAACTTATATACTGTCTTGTGACTGTCATCTCTTTGGTGCCATTTATCCCTTATGTTTTCTAAATTTTTTAACTGTGCTGATGTAGAAGCATCTTTTGTGTGAATATGATTTAACATAAGTCACAGGAGGTTAATTATTGTTTTGAGAAAATTTGCTTCCTGTGTCCACACCTACAATATCATTCTATTCTTTAAGTTCTATTAAATTTTGTGTTTATATAAACTACTCATCTCTGTTTACCTAAATTCTGCATCTGTTTCCTCTGTTGAGTCGTGTCTCTTTCTGAATATCTTAGATTCTACATATCAGTTTATCTATCTTCTGTCTCCCATTTCCTAATTAATTATAAAGCATTTCAGAAAATATATTTTCCCAGGATCAACTGTTTACACAATGTTTTTCATTAGGATACAATCTTAGACTAACTGGATTTAATCATACAAAATTTAAGAATTCTCCTTATCTGTTGCTGTTCAGGTTGTCATTTTCCAAAAAGTATCAATTATCTCTTAATTGTATTTCAACTCACCTTTTTTCTTTTTATTTTTCTGAGCACTATCCAGAGAGTTTAATGTAAAAACAGCATTTGTTTATTTCTTTTAAAGTTGATGTTTCTGGTTCAGATGTAGCTCATTGCTTCAGCTCCAGTCTAATTTCAGCAGTACTACTGAGTCCTCTGTGGACTCACATTCAGACAAACTGACAGTGATTTTAGGACCCAGTATATATATTCCTCTCTGTGTCTTGAGGTCTCACACTGTGAAAGACCATTTTGCAAATGAACAAGAGTTTCCTAGAACCACTGAGAACTAATGACCCAAGGGAAATCCTCAACTGAAGATGGTAGCAGGTGAATAAATGTTTTAGCCGGTCTTCCTTCAGGTACAAATGTTCTTTTTTTTCTGAGTTGCTCTGATAAAATACATACCCATCCCATAAAACCTGGCTATCTAAACTCTATATTGCATTTTCTACTTACTTATCTCATTTTTCTTCTCCCTTATATGTTTGACTTGGTATCACTGCCAAAGTTACTTAGCTTTACCTACTTCTTTTCTGTTTTTAGAAGAACCTAAATTAAAGGGGGATACTAGAAGTTGACTTAGAAGTACATACCTTAGAAAAGTATTTTGGAAATAGACATTTTGCCAGTCAGAATACCAAGGACCCTGAACTGATGAATAATCATGGTAACTCCTGCCATGCACCAGCATCACCATCACTCACAATTCATCTTGCCTATAGCTTTAGATGAGAAAATTGAATGGGCTCTAGCAGCCCTGAGCATAAAACACATAGGTCCAAGCATGGCAAATATTACAGACCAAATTTTCCCCTTTACCCCATTTATTGTCTTTTGCTAAAACCGTTAAATTCCTAAAACTAACTCCCCAAATCCATTCCATATTTGGCCATAGACTCATTACTGAGACAAAACATCAAGTTCCAACAATCAAAACTTGATATTTGGCTGACAGACACATCCAATCAGGATTTGCCAGCTCATCCTAGCACAAGCTCCCCATTTCCTCCTTAAATCCCAGCCTTACAGAACACCCTGTCCTGCTGCTCTAGCTCCTGCACTTTCCCACTTCTGTTTATGCTGCTGCTGCTTTTGCAGACCTCCTCCCATTTTCCTTCCACAACAATAAAACTCATTTGTGCTGAGAATTTGGTGTCTGGGTATGACCTGTGCCAATTCCTGGGGGATGGTCTTTCTGTCAGAAGTAAAAAATGAAACAGGAAACATAGATGACTATTAATCTGTATTTCTTAATTATACATTACAATTTTAAATAAAATGAATAAATATATTGTCTTAGACAAAAGTAAAAATATACATACAGTATAACAAAATTGACCTTAAATTTGTATCAATAAATCAAAATCCATCCCAATGTAAAGTATTTGAGATTAAAAATTACTTTTGTGAATCAAAGTATACTCAATAATCTATCTTTTTATTATTTCTATATCATATGCCTACTTTGTCCCTAGAAAAAGATTAAGACCACTAAGCATTTATAATAAAACAAACATTTATAAACAATAGTTTGAGAATTTGGGCTAGTTTTTACATTACTACTTTCTTCTGTTTGGGGGAACTGTCAATCTTATGGGGGTCCTAAGGCTAGATCATCTTAGCAGCTTTGAAGCTGATGTGGCCATCTCTTCCCATCAGAGATTTTTGGAGTGGTTTCCTTGATCAAACCTAGCATTCCTTAACCTAGAATAAATCTACAACCTCTCATTTTCTGTGAAAATAAGAAGAAAACTTCTTCTCTAAAGTAACATACCTTTTGACTTTAATTTTGAAGTCAAGGCATTTATAAAATAAATTGAATTAATCAAGCAAGATTTATAATTACATGTCTCTTAGTGACACTGGCTCTATCCTTAGCAGTCAAAAACTTCAAAGACAGCATGACATATGGTTTCTAGATTCTGAGTATTTTCATATATAGACTTTATTTTTAAAAGAACTTTCTCTATATTTTTTCCTTTTTCTTTCCTCTCCAAAAGTCTACATATATTTTTAAACACATTGTAAACCTTTTACGGGGGGTGGGGGGATTTGTCTTTATATTTTTTTATCTTTTTCTATTTCTGACCACACCTTTAAGCTGCTAAAGTATGGCTAGTATTAAAGGCTTGGGCTATGGTGGTTTGGCAGAGGTACTAGCAGGAACCACATTTAACACTCTGACTCTGAGAAATTTTAGGATCCACACTGCTACCAAGTAGAGCACCACTTCCAGTTGGAAAATGCTGCTATTAAAAAGCCAGCTTTGACTCTGTTTCCTTTTTGTCCGTATGAACAGAAATCTTAAATCCATCATATGCATCTTGTGCTCATACCAAGGCTTCTGTGAGACTGTGGAAGCATGCCAAGCTACAGTTCAGCCTAATTAAACCTGATAAAAACATAATAAAGCCCACCATTTTGTAACTCAAGCCTGAACACCACTCTGTACCATGGCTCACTTGAGAGACACAGCTAGGAAGCTGGTATTTGCTCTCTTTAAGAATCTTTTAAAGCTTTCTCAGGTCTATGGAGTCATGCCCCATGTTGGAACACCAATTGTATTCAGAGGTTTCTGGCCTGGCCTAGGCCCAAGGTCTAGACCTACAGTCTCTTAGTCTCAAAAAATCACACAAAAGCTTATATTCATTAAAAGCTGTTTGGCTTATAGCTTAGCCTCATTATCAGCTAACTCTTACAACTTAACTCAACCCATTTTTATTGATCTATTTCTTATCATTTGGCCAATGGCTTTACCTAGATTCCATTACATCTTGCTCTCTTGGACAGAAGCTCCCAGCATCTCTGTCTGACTGCATCCTTCCCATTTCTCTATATTTGGATTTCCTGCATAACTATAAGCTACTTTGCCATTGGCCAAAACAGTTCCTTTACTATCCAAGGATAATTTACATCATATAGAAAAATATTCTACATCAGTACAGTAACAAAGTTAATCTCAATTCTGTATCAATATATACAATTTATATACACTATACAAAAATCCTACCCAATATAAATAATTTAAAACTAGTAGTTGTTTTTTAAAAATAGATTCAATAATCTACTTTTATATCCTATCATATTTATATTCCCTTTTTGTCAGAGTAGATTCAATAATTTACTCTTTTATCCTGTCATATTTGTACCCCCTTTTATTTCAAACAAGAACCCTGAATATAATCACCCTTTTCCAAATTATCATTACCAATAACAATTTGTAATAAACCATTCTAAATAATGACAATTATTCATAATCCATTGGAAGACCCAAAACCACCCACCCCAGCCAGCTCTTGAATATTTAGGCATTGTGTTCTTAAACTTACTTCCTGTTGTCTGAGGGTGACAGCATTTTTAGGAGATTCTTTTATACATTCCATCTTTGGAAAGCATAGGAGTATGATAATTAAGTTGATTGGTTTCAATAACTGTTCTAGAAAACTTTAAGAAAAATGAAATAGTATGATTAAGTAATCCAAATATCAGTGATTCAGATTTTGTGTTAAAATATGTGCTGGAGAACCAGTCTTAGTCTTTTTGATTCTTTATGACTGATCCAATAATTGTAATCTGTAACAAAGTTAAGGTGTTGATGATGATAGTTCTAACCTAAAAACCATACTTTAAAAAACATCTACTTACGGAATGTTATGAAAATAAAAACTCTCATACAGCATTAAGAAAAGCTATTTTTTTCAGACCTAGGAACTTAATAGTAAGAGTAAAACACTGTAAAGAAGACCAACTAAACAATCATCCAATCAACCAGTAAAACTTCACACAAGCTCATTAGATGTTTTATGACAAATCCAAGCCTCTGGAAGGTGGTTTGGGAATATCTTTCTGTATGCTGTGAATATCAATCTTTAAGTAAAGGAGCTGTTTAAGCCCATGTCAGGCACCATAGAAAAAGTAGGAGGCAAAGTGAGAACATAGGTAGGAGAAGTATGGAGTCAGATCAGATCGAGCCAGCCGCCTAAAGAAGCAACATGTAAGGAACACAGGTGAGCCATGGGCCACATGGCAGACATTTAATAGAAATGGGTTGAGTTAAGATGAAAGAACTAGTTAGCAAGATGCCTAAGCCATAGATAAAACAGCATGAAATTAATATAAGCACCTGAATCATTTTGGGGGAACTAAGCAGCAGTGAGTGGCTAAGGAGTCTGGAGTGGCAGGTCTGTGCATCTGGACCTCTGGCCTAGTGGGGCCAAGAAACCTTAATGTAACAAAAGGGAATATAAAACATTGAAATATGGACTAGTGCTCATCTTATCTGTTTCACTTCAAAAATTGTATCTGGAACAAGAGAGACAATGTAGTGGTTAAGAGAGCTTGCTGTTTTTTCAGTGGAAACACGTTCTATTCCAAGAACTCACACACACACACACACACACACACACACACACACACACACACACACACACACTTTTTATGTTTTATTTTTGAAATTATAGTTATAGCATTTCCCCTTTTCCTTTGCCACTCTTGACACTCCCATGCATTTTTCTTGCACTCTTGTAAATTCATGGCCATTTTCTTAATTGTTAATAAACCTAAGTGCATAAACACAACTCCATATAATGACCTCAGAGCTGGTTACTCAGTATGTGTTAGCCAGCTGGTGAACTCTTCCTTATGGAAGAAATTTTTTCGTTCTTGCATTTTCCTATTATATCTAGTTCTTTTTCTAGGCCTTGGGCCCTTTGGGCTTTCCCCCTCCCATAATAACATGTCCATTGGCCTTTGTTTAGGCAGTCATGTTGATGACTGCGTGATTATACCCTCTATAAAATTTTTATCATCCAAGAAATTTAGAAATCTGAGCATAGACACAGGGGAAGGAGGGTGGAGTCACAGGAGATGTAATCTATCCCCCCAAGAAGCAATAACTAATAGTGTACATGTAAGACAAGCCACACGGCAAGACAGATTAATAGAAGTCACACCATAACAAGCTTCTTATTCCTTTGGATTTTGCAATCTTTCTGTCACCTCTTTTGTTTCCTAAGCAATAAGTGCAAGAATATATACATCTTTTACTAGATATATAGTTAGAATTGGGCACCATATGATATCATTCACTATATTTTGATAGGTTGTAATTTTCAATAATTGTCTCTTGCAATAAAAAGTTACTTAGGTGAAGGGTAAGAACTACTTTTACATGTGCAATGTCTTCAGATTCCTGTGATGAAACACCATGACCAAAATCAAATTGTGAAAGAAAGGATTTATTTTGCTTAGACTTTCACATTGTGAAGTAAGCCAGAACAGGAACTCAAAAAGGGTAGGAACCTGAAGGAAGGAGCTGATAGGAAGTCATAGAGGGTGCTGGTAACTACCTTAATCATAATGACAAACTCAGCCTGCTTTCTTATAGAACCCATGTGATGTGGTATGTCTTTGTATATGCTGTGAATACCACTGGATAATAAAGGAATTTTTGGTCTATGTCAGAGCATTCTAGAAGAAGGTGGGAAATCCAAGCATAGATACAGGGGAACGAGAGTGGAATCACAGGAGATGCAATCCATCTCCACAACAAGCAATATCTAATAGTATACAGGTAAGACTCGAGCCACACAGCAAGACAGATTAATAGAAACTGATTGAATTAAGATGCAATGAAAGAGCTAGCTAGCAATAATCCTGAGCCTTAAGCTGAACACAAACCTTTGTATGATTATTTGGGACCAAGTAGGGATTCCTCAGGCTAGGCCAGGCCATAGACAGGAGAGATTCATTTGTACTGTGGAAGTAGGCTGGGACAGAAATTTCTTACAATACTCAGGACCACCAGACCAGGAATAACACTATAAGCATTGAGCTATGACCCCACATATCATTAATTTAGAAAATACCTTACAGCCAAAACATATGGAAGTATTTTCTCAGTTGATGTTTCCTCCTCTCAGATGATGCTAGCTTATGTGAAGGGATATAACATTAGCCAGCACATGCATACACATAGGATAAATATTTCTGTTACAATATACTAGTTTCTTGGTCCTGGGCATCCAGAGATCCAGACTCACAGACCTGCAGCCCCAGCCCTCTTAGCCGTCCACTGCTGCTTAGGCCCCAGAAATGACTCAGATGCTTATATTAACTTCATGCTGTTTGGCTTATGGCACAGACACATTGCTAGCTTGCTTTTACATCTTAAATCAACCCATTTCTATTAATCTTTCCTGACACATGGCCCGTGGCTTACCTGGGTTCCTTACATGTTGCTCCTTTGGGCTTCTCATTCAGTCTGTCTCTCCTTACATGTTGTTCCTTTGGGCTTCTGGCTCAATCTGTCTGACTCTGCCCTGTTTCTCCTACCTACTCTGATTCCTCCTCCTACTTTTTCTAAGGTGCCTGTCATGGGCCAAAACAGCTCCTTTATTTAAAGATTGCTATTCACAGCATACACAAAAACATTCCCACATCATATTTCTAATGTAATTAAATATGGTGATAGTTTGGTACTGTGATAGTTGAAGGTTCTCCTCTTGATACCTCACAAGACCCACATTGTTTGTTGGCTTGGTTCTAGTACCAGGCATAGGTTCCCTGTCTACCTAGAGTTGTGTATGTATGTCTCTCTGTGTGTATGTTTGTGTATGTGTGCATGCATGTATATTTTAAATAAAATAAGCCTAACTAAGCTAACAAGGCTCTCTATAAGACTCATAGACTATCTAAGAAAAATCCCATACCAATAATTAAAAAGTTCATGTGAGTTGTTTGTTACGGTTGCTCAAAAGACTCCCCAAATATTATAGACTACTGTAGTTGCACTTGGTTAGAGCCCAGAAGTGGAAGGTGTGTCCTTGTTGTTGAAGACACCATATACTATAGTCATGGGACTGTGGGGATTCAATAAAAGTTTCAGAAGTTTTGGAGATATCAGAGGGAATCTACCCACAGTTTATGTGGGGGGGGGGGGTAGTAAAAGCTCCAGAAATCTCAGAGCTCTAACCACAGTCAGTCTAGGAAAATCAGAGAGTGGTGATTCAAACCTTCAATCCCAGCACAGGGAGTATCCTGGGAGTGGTGACCACACCCTTAATCCCAACTCAATCCAGGTCACTTCAGATTATAGAAGGAATTCCAGGCTCCCAAGCAGGTGTGGTGGGGCCACACCTTAATTACCAAAGAGTACTTAAGACAGGATTTAAACACAGAGGGAGCCATTCTAAGGGAAGTGAGGCTGAGGAAGCTGGAAGACAGTTGGGTAAGATCTGACTGTGGTGTTTATTCCCTCTAGTATCTTCAACTTCTTCAGAGATCTCTCCCTGAGTCTCATTCTTTCGTGCAACAATTGGCATCCAACTTTGGGGCATGAATTTCTCTCCTCCCTACACAAAAAACCGCACTTGCCAGCCAGAACAACATGTGGTTGAAGGAGTAATTACTAGCGGCTAGGCTTTCTGTTCCGGGTTAGCCTCCAGCCTTAGGCACACCGGCCACACGTGTTTCTGTTTCACTCTCATCTAGGTAAGTCTTTCAGACAGTGGCCTCTTTCTCCTGGTGGGTTGCTTCTTTTTCCTTTTTGGACCCCTCCTTGGGTTGCTATCACACTAGGTAGCTGCCCCACTTCACAATCATCAATGGACAATAACCGTAAGTAACTCAACTTTTTTTTTTTAAAAAAAAAAGAGGGAATTTGTTTAAAGCAATGGAGGGTGATTGGTCATACTGTAACCTCTCGTTAGATTATTTGATATTAAAACCAGTAAAGGAAAACATAGATAAGATAGATGGAAATATCATAATGTTTATCATACTATTTACTGTGAATATTTATTGTTTGATATCACAGAAAAAGTTGACTAATGTAAATCCAAAGAAAAAGGTCTTTAAAAAGCCTGTTGGGAGAGAATACAAGGATGCTCAAATTCAAACAGAGGAATATGAAGAACCAAATTCACTAAGGTCTTCTAAAATTAGACAAAAACAGGCAACATTAATATACCCAGTAACTTTTAAAAAAATGAAGGATGTTAAAGATGAAAGAGAAGCTAGTTGGGCTCCAGTAAAAATATTAGAATTACGGAGAGTAAAGGAAGCAATTGTATCATATGGGATGCATTGACCATTTGTTAGGCAAATGCTGAACTCCTGGTCATGTTGTAACCAGGTCACCCCTAAAGATTGGTTGGATATGTTTACAGCCATTCTTGAGGCAGGGATGCTCATGCAATTCAAGTCATGGTGGAGGGAGGAGGCTAAAACAATAGAACAAAGAAACAGGGCCAGAGGCATAGAAGTCTCCCAAGACCAACTTCTTGGGAAGGGAAATTATGCTGATATTGACAGGCAGTCATTATGCAGTGACCATCTTCTGGATTTATGTCGCATGGCAGCTTTAAATGCTTGGGACTGGATTAAAGAATTTGAGGGGAAAAGTGAAACATTTATAAAAGAAATTCAAAGTCCCAAAGAAACTTACAGATTTTTTGCATAGATTAACCACAGCAGTAAACAGAATGGTACCGGACTCAGAAGCCAGGTGAATAGTCACTGGCTTTTGAGAATGCCAATGTACAATGTAGAAAAATACTTAGACATTTAAAAGCAAGCTCAGCACCTTTGGAGGATTCGATTCATGAAATAATTAACATGGAGTCTTATGAGAGTGATGATAACTGGGTAGGAGAGCTTATTTCAAGAGGTATAAGAAAAATCAAAATGTCAAATGTTATAATTGTGGAAGAGAAGGTCACATAAAAAGAGAATGTAAACAAGGCATTCCCAGAAACAATGCTTTTGGTAGTAATAATCTCAAGAGAACACTCCTCCCTTCTGGAATATGCAGAAGGTGTGGAAAAGGAAGACATTGGACTAATGAATGCAGGTCAACAAGAGACAGACAAGGGAACTTTCTGCCCTTGAGAAATGTTCCAAGGGGGCTTTCAACCCCCCCCCAGGTCAGGTAACTTTCTGCCTTCAGGGAACGCCCTAAGGGGGCTTTCAAAAGCCCCCATATCAAGTCCAATCCAGTCTTACCCTGCCATTGTGGAGGAAACACCTTCCTAGAACAATTAAAAAGGTTAAAACCTATTTTAAAAAGACACGCTAACTGGAATGATAGAAAATTTACAGAAAAAGAAAAAAATTCAGGAAAAAATATAAATCAAATATTTTGTCAAACTTCTATCAATGAGCAAAGGCCAAAATTAAAAGTTCAAATAAATGATGTTATTATTGAAGGCTTTTTGGACACGGGCGCAGGTGTATCCATAATTTCACCTGAGTCATGGCATCCAAGTTGGCCCCATCATGAGGTAAATGTTCAGTTTTTGGGTATTGGGTCGATATCCCAGATAAAACAGAGTGCAAGATGGCTTGAATGTATAGGACCAGAAGGACAGAGAGGAATAGTAAAGCCATATGTGGCTGATATTGCTATAAATTTATGGGGAAGAGATTTACTGCAACAGTGGAACATGCAGATTAATATTCCTCCAAATACAGAAATAAGCCATGAACTAGCACATGGTTCCAGAAAAAAATGTCAGAAGGTATTATGAGAAACAGTCACAGACCATTCAGGTTATAGAGAAACAGGGCAAAACAGCTGCTGATCTTTCAAAAACACCCACAGCACTACCTCTAAAATGGCTAATAGAGAAGCCTATATGGGTTTATCAATGGCCTCTAACAAAGGAGAAATTACAGGTCTTAGAGCAGCTGGTACAGGAGCAGTTAAATGCTCAGCATATAGAAGAATCAACCAGCCCTTGGAATTCTCCTCTATTTGTTATTAAGAAGAAATCTGGAAAGTGGAGAATGGTAACAGACCTAAGGGCAATAAACAAGGTGATACAGCCAATGGGCTCTCTACAATCTGGGATTCCTTTGCCTTCTCTGTTGCCTAAAGAATGGCCTATGATAGTTATTGATTTAAAAGACTTTCTTTTACAATACGTTTACAAGAACAAGACAAAGAAAAATTTGCCTTTATAGTGCCCACTTATAATAATTCTCAGCCTGTAAAGAAATTCCAGTGGAGAGTCCTCCCTCAAGGAATGCTGAATAGTCCTACTCTGTGCCAGTATTTTGTTCAAAAGCCAATAGAAAAAATATGCAAGAAATTTCCAAAATCTATAATTTATCATTACATGGATGACATCTTGTTGGCCTATTCAAATATTGATACATTGGAAAAACTTTTTAAAGAAGGGAAAAGAATTTTGCCTGCTTGGGGATTACAGATTGCCTCAGAAAAAAATACAATGAGGGGATTCCATTAATTATTTAGGATATAAAATAGGTCAACAAAAAATTAGACCCCAAAAGGTACAGATCAGGAGAGATTGATTAAAGACACTTAATGATTTTCCAACACTACTAGGAGATATTGCCAACTTACAACTGACTATTGGAATTAAAAATAATGAACTAGATAATCTGATGAGTATTAAATGGTGACAAGGACTTAAATAGTCTGAGAGAGTTGTCACCTGAAGCTGAGAAAGAACTGGCTTTGGTGGGAAAAAAATTACAAGAGGCACATGTGGATCATGTGGATCCAGACCTCAATTGCATTCCAGTTATCTTGCCCTCTAAGCATTCTCCTACAGGAATTTTAATGCAAAGGGAAAATGTTATATTGTAATGGATATTTCTTCCACATAAACCAAGCAAGAAGTTAAAGACATATGTGGGAAAGATTTCTGAACTTATTTTTAAAGGAAAATTAAGACTTTGTCAATTGACAGGAATGGACCCAGCAGAAATTGTTGTACCTTTGACTAATGAAGAAATTGACCATTTATGGGTAGAAAGTGAACCTTGGCAAAGAGCCTGAAGTAATTTTTTGAGAGATATTAGCAACAAATATCCTAAAAGCAAAAGAATTGAATTTGTAAAGAAAGCTAATTGGATTTTCCCTCGTATTGTATGAGATAAACCAATTTCCCGAGCTCCTACATTTTATACTGATGCAAACAAATCAGGAAAAGCTGGTTACAAATCAGCACATATAAGTAAAGTGACCCAAAGCCCTTATAATTCTGTTCAAAAGTCAGAATTATATGCCATTGTGATGGTGTTAATGGACTTTACAGAACCACTTAACATAGTCACTGACTCTCAGTATGCAGAAAATGGTTTTCTACACATTGAAAAAGCTGATTTTATTAATGATGAATCAGAATTAACTTCATTATTTATTCAGTTACAAGGAATAATCAGGACTAGAAATGACCCCTGTAGTAGTGGGGTTCTCGGGTCCCGGGCGGCCGAGACCCAGAGACCCACAGACCTGTCGCCTGAGACCGCTTAGCCGCCCAGCTGCCCAGGTCCCCAGAAATGACTCAGACGCTTATATTAACTTCATGCTGTTTGGCCTATGGCTCAGGCACATTGGTAGCTAGCTCTTATATCTTAAATCAACCCATTTCTATTAATCTGTTGGCCACGTGGCCCGTGTGGCTCACCCGTGCTCCTTACATGTTTCTTCTTGGGCGGCTGGCTGGATCTGCCTGACTCCACCCTGCTTTTCCTACCTAAGCTCTGATTTCTCCTCCTACTTCTTCTATGGTGCCTGCCATGGCCCAAAACAGCTCCTTTATTTAAAGATTGAGATTCACAGCATACATATACGCATTCCCACATCAGACCCCTTCTATATAAACCATATTCGATCCTATACAGGTCTGCCAGGTCCTTTAGCACAAGGTAATGATGAAATTGATAAATTATTAATAGGAAATGTACTAGAGGTCTCAGAATTTCATAAAAAGCATCATGTTAATTGTAAAGGATTAAAAAAGATTTCTCTATCACTTGGCAACAAGTCAAAGAAATTGTAAAAAGGTATCCTACCTGTTCTTTCTATAACCAAACT
The DNA here is from genome assembly GCA_033318265.1 of Phyllotis vaccarum. Classification (NCBI taxonomy): domain Eukaryota; kingdom Metazoa; phylum Chordata; class Mammalia; order Rodentia; family Cricetidae; genus Phyllotis; species Phyllotis vaccarum. The sequence goes on from JARWLC010000084.1 coordinate 961,709, forward strand.
CCATTGCCAGCAAGAACTAATCCTAAAGGTATACATAGAAATGAAATCTGGCAGATGGATGTACTTCATTTTACAGAATTTGGGAAATTAAGATATGTCCATCATACAATAGATACATTTTCAGGATTTCCATGGGCAACTGCTTTGAGTTCAGAAAAGGCTGATTCTGTAATCACACATTTGCTAGAAGTTATGGCCACCATGGGAATACCTGCACAAATTAAGACTGACAATGCTCCAGCATATGTCTCTACTAAAATGAAAGAATTTTTTGCTTATAATATAAAGTATATTACAGGAATACCACACAATCCTACAGGGCAAGCAGTCATAGAGAGATCAGATAAAACTCTAAAGGATATGTTAAATAAACATAAAGGAATAACAAAAACCCCCAGAGATAGACTACATAGTGCTTTATTAACTTTGAATTTTCTCAGTGCTAATGAGAAAGGAACAACAGCTGCTGAAAGGCATTGGACCATAGAAAAAACAGCTGAACTAAATCAGCCTATTTACTTCAAAGATGTACTAACCTCTGAATGTAAGCCAGGGTATGTGCTACATTGGGGAAGGGGTTTTGCATTTATTTCCACAGGTGAGGAAAAGATATGGATACCATCAAAATTAATAAAGACTCGAACCGAACCAGAGACACTTCATGAAACTAACAATTGATAGCTTATCCACCCATATTACAATTCTTTCAGTTGTAAGAAAAAACAAAGGGTCGGGGCAGGCTTCTGTTTTTGTCTTTACAGGAAACTTGATATACTCATCCTCAAGAAGTTAAAAGGCCTTGAACATCTAGACATCTGAAGCAAAAAAAGAGGCTGTCCAGGAAAATTTGCAAACAAAAGAATATGGTAACTATTGGTACCAGTATACTTCATAGGGTAAACTATTATTACTTAACCTTTACATTTTTTTAATTAGTTAAAGTCCCAGTTTAATTATAATTTAAAGCTGGTTTTAGAGTTGGATTGTGGCTTTCTCCTTCTCTAAACTCAAGCATATTTTGTTAAAGGAAAATAAAAAAAAATCTCTGTATCATATTAGAGGAGCCATCTAATATGGAACAGAAAAATAACAAAAAATAAGGGACTATTCTATTGTTACTAATCCTATGCTCAATAAATTGTTATATTTTTAGTTTCCTGTACATTGTGCTGGTTTTTAGTCTCTTATCAGTTTTCTGCAGTGATCCAGGACAAGACCTAATTGTGAATGGGGCCTCACAACGATGGTTTCACATGAACTCTGACAAAGCCACTAGGCTGATAAACACCAATCAAAGATCAGATTTGGACTACAAACTGCTCACGACAATTTTGTAGCAGCTCGCTGAGATGAACCAGCTTCACAGACTACTATGGCCAGGACTTGAGACAAGCTGTGTGCTTTCCTGTTATGCAGAGACTGAACAAAAAAATGACACAGCTACTTATTTCAGGACTTGACATTTTTCAAAACTTTTCTTCTCAGGATCCCCAATAGATGCCATTGCCCCCAGTCAGCAGGAAGTAAACTTAAGGACATAGAGCCCACACTCCCAAGTGATGGGATGGATTGGTTTTGGTTCCCAAGTGGTGGGGTGGCTTGGTGTTGGTTGTTCAATCGGTTATGGATGATTGTCATTGTTTAGGTTAATTGGTTAAAAATTGTTCTTGGTTATGGCTAGAAAAAAGTTAAACAAGAATGATTAGATTCAAGATTTGTGTTCAAGAAAATAAAGAAAAAGGGGGATACAGATATATAGGATATAAGGATAAATTATGGAATCTTCTTTTAAAAGGATTTACTAGCTTTAAATATTTTACTTTGCATTGGTTTTCTGCATAACAAATTGTGAATTTTGAGATTAATTGTGTCATTGTATAAATATTTCTATGTTTGTTTCAGGTAGTATACTTAATCAGTTTATCTAACATTGTAATCCAAATTGCTAGTCCATGAAAATTTTTATTTCCAATTAATTAGAATATAAAGCAATGCAAGTCAGTAGTTAGACATTACATTCAGACATAGTCATGTTAGATATGTTTTCAAGGTCAAACAAATATATTTTAGATAAACAGGGCTTCTTCAAAAACTTCAGAGATCCATAGAATATGGCATTTAAAATATTTTTAGAACTTAAAGACTTTTCTGGACAGTGAGACAGATCTGCTCCTAGCAGCCCCAATCTACTTCAAGAGAAAAAAGGGCATTGAAGAAACTCCATATGGAATCTACTTTCCTTGTGGCAACAGTTAGTCATTGGACAAGAACCGGTCCCTGTATTGACTGCTTGACAGTGTGCTATTTGAACTGGACATGCAGGTTTCCTCAGAAAGTGACCTTTGAACTTTGACAAGAACAAGTTGAGATGGTCCTTCAGATTCCTTTTTTTCAGAGAAAACTGTCAGAGATGGCCCATGGACGGTGTGAGGCTGGTAGCAGCCCCTGGCATGATGGGCCTGGATCTTCCTGAAGTTGGGTTGCTTGGGAATGCAGTCCAAAGTGGGTGGTAAACTCCACCTAAGGCTAAATACTGGCACAAGACCGATAACCAACAAGTACCGCAAAGGAAAATTGAAAAGAACTTTGAAGAGAGACTTCACTCTTCAGGACACAAGGAGAAGTGATTGAACTACCCCAAAATGAACAGAGCAGATTTTCTGCTTCATTGACATGAAAAGCGACTCTGGGCCTATAGGCTTAAGATGGATGCCCCAATTTTATAAAGGAACTTTGGGTGACTGTCCAGGCAAATAGGTGTTATCTTTGTCATTTCTAGTTTTTGGAGTTGCTTGCACTTCCTAGTTATTTGGGTAAATATTATTTCCTTCTTGGGTCTCTGAGGTAGTTGAAGATGAGATAGTTATAGTTACAATTTTCTAATGACAGTTTTAGAAAACAAACTTTGAAGTTAAAGTTTATAAGTTTAAGAGATATCAAAATAATAGCATTTAGTTAGAAAGGAAATGAATTAGGTAGAATTCTTTGGAATCATCCAAATAGGATAATTAATGAAATATTTTCTTGGAATTGTCAATGGACTGGACATTACTCATTTATTGTTTGTATATATTGTACATAATTATTGTACCTATTGTATATTGTTTTTCTTATGTTAGCTATCACCTTCTTTTTTCAAATTTGACACAAAAGGGGATATGTGGGGATTCAATAAAAGTTTCAGAAGTTTTGGACATATCAGAGGGAATCTACCCGCACTCTATGTGGGGGTTAATAAAAGCTCCAGAAGTCCCAGAGCTCTAACCACAATCAGTCTAGGAAAATCAGAGAGTGGTGATTCAAACCTTCAATCCCAGCACAGGGAGTATCCTGGGAGTGGTGACCTACACCCTTAATCCCAACTGAGTCAAAGTCACTTCAGATTATAGGAGGAATTCCAGGCTCCCAAGCAGGTGTGGTAGGGCCACACCTTAATTACCAAAAGAGTACTTAAGACAGGATTTAAACACAGAGGGAGCCATTCCAAGGGAAGTGAGGCTGAGGAAGCTGGAAGACAGTTGGGTAAGATCTGACTGTGGTGTTTATTCCCTCTAGTACCTCCAACTTCTTCAGAGATCTATCCCTGAGTCTCATTCTCTCGTGCAACATAGGACCCAGAGGATCTGAACAGGATATGAAAGACTTCTGATGAAGAACTAACTTCCAAGGTACTAGAAGGCACCATGAAGTCTTCCAAGGAAGGAAAATATCCATTGTAATAATCAACTATGATGCCTATGAAGCACAGCAATAACCGTCACGTCACAATAAGCCTAAGGTAGAAATGGTGGCTCACATATCTCTGGTATACAACATCTTTCTAATTTGTCTTGGTCTTTTTTTAAGCAGTTGTCACCTATGATCTTTTGACCATAGATGGTCTGTGTTAAATAGGACATGGAAGAAAATTTAGCAAAAGTAGTATTTTTAAATATGTGGATTTTTTAAAAAAAATATAAATTATGGAATACCATGTGTGTATTATATGTGAATTATCATGAAGCTAGCAATAACTGTAAGCCTATTTTCAACACATAGTCTGAAGTGAGAAATGGAAATATGTGGAACCTAAGTACGCTTTGTAAAACCAGACTTTCTATAGAAGTTGTAAAAAGCTATGTGAAGGCATAGACACTATGGGATCTGTGAAAACACGACACTAAAGTTCTTGCTTGGGTAGAACTCCCAAGCAGTTGTTATCTCACTCTATATACTTTATCTGAAGGTTCCCAACATCTATGCTCAAGAAGAAACCAGATCATCTTCTGAAATCAGCCTTGAGAGGCACAGCCATGGTAGAAATTGCAGTGGGCCAGAGGAAAGAACATATAGTACCCATCACATTTGCAATGAAAAAAAGAGTACTCAGATGTTAGTGACTTTGTTTAGAAAAAGGATTGTGGAATGGGTAGACAATGAGAAACATCTCTACTTGCACCTGTTTTTCAAAGTATTTGAATTTTTCCATAATTAATAAATAGTTAATTATTAAAAACTTATGATTTACATTAAAATATTTCAAGTAACATAGATTTTATAATGATGCCTCAAAGACAGAGTAAATACAGTTATTAGAGTTAGATACATTGATTGTACATAAATTCATGAAGGCATAAATCTAAACCTGCTGTGTGGTCTGTGTAAGAAAACTATAATAAGTATATGTAAAAATACATAGTAAGTATTCTTCAATAAGTAGTAGACAGATTACTTTCTCATGGTTGCTTTATTGTGACAAAATACTAAATATTCAGAAGGACTTTTAGTATTTCTAGACTATTCATAGTAGGTAGTGGTTTTCATGCATATTATATCTTAGGAATTATTTGTTGGCAATTAATTATATAAAGGATTGATATCTATTTAGGGGTTTCTTTAAACACTCACTGACAGAAAATTGAACTTTAAGGCAATTTTTGGAGAGTTAAACTGTCTCACTCAGTGATGTTTTATCAGAGAACATAGGAACAAACAGGGAGGGCAGGCAGCGTGTACCTGGGACTTTAAAAAGGGTGCTGGCCACATCCCATCTAGGGTCCTCAAGACCCCAGAGTTATATCTCCAGGTCTCCCTATTTTTGCTATTCTTGTGGTATTTATTTATTATTATATTAGAGACATTTACATCTTAAAATCACATATTATATTCTTAAATGAGGTATATCAAAAAATTTCCTTTAAATTACTCAAAATAACTGGTTCAAACAGGCTAATTTTTAATTGCATACATATTAGCTCATGTTTAGTATGTTGGGAAATGGAATCAATTTATTTCAAAATGCATCTCAGTACAGCACAGATTGGTGCCTAACCTCAGCACAACAGATAACTAATTGTATGTTTGTAGCACATCCTCAGAGAGCTCTTTCCCAGGGAGCTGTCTATGTCTAATCACTCAGTAAAAGGGTAAATGAGCTGTCTGTGAAAATCATTCCCAGGAGTCTCACAAGTAGCAGAGAAAGATGATAAATTAAAAGCCTTCTTGGGAGTTTCCATTATTGTCTTTTTAATTTGAGCATTTCCTTCACTTGGGCACCTTTGTATGAACTGAAAACTTGAGAGTTCTAAAGCAAATCTTAAACTTATCTTCATATTAGATCCACTCTGTCTTCTAAAAAAGAAAATTAAACTATTTTTTATAATTACTTTTTACCAAATAAAGGGGGTTCATTAAACTAAGGTAAGTAAAGAGAAACCTGTACGCATCCCCAGGAAAGGTGGAAAGTGTGCGTTGCTGTGTTTAATTACTACACAAAAAAATACAACTATATTTCAAAAGTCATTTATAAGCTTTGGCTGTATTTATTTCGGTGGCTCTAGTAACAACTAGACTTTAATTTGTGGTCCATTTCATTCTAGGTTTCTCTCTGAAATCAAACTCAGAAGTCATTAAGTTTCCATAAACACTATGCATATTGATTATCTGAATGAAGTATTAATGCTTTAGTCAGTCATTTGATCTTATAAAAACATGTTTAAAATGTGATTAATTTAATTCCTATATTTAATACAATGCTTTAGTCTCTGATTTAATAGGTCTTCTTTAATAAAGAATGCTTTCAAAATAAACATGGCTTTTTTTCAAACCTCCAAATCCAAAAAGTATTACAAATATAAACACATTTCTGTGTGTTGTTGAATTCAAAGTGAACATGTTGTGCTGCTTTGAAAATTAAAGCAGTAGTATGGATAGCACATCAATAGGAAATCAGCCTGTAATTGAATAGTGATTTTAAACACCCTTAGATGAATATATCCTGATGAACTTGAAAAGTGATAAATCACTGAGTAAGAAAATAAAAATCTCTCTTTTGTTCCCATCCCCATCTGCCTTCGGTCCACACACAATTTATTTACTTCTCACAGGAAGATCCTTGTGCTCTCCTAGTTATCTTCTCTAACTTCTCTGGGTCTGTAGATTATATTGTGTTTATTCCTTATCTAACAGTTAATATTCACTTATAAGTGAGTATAGATTTTTGTTTCTCTGGGTCTGGGTTGACTCTCTCTGGATAACTTGTTTAGTTCCATCCATTTTGTTGAACTCCTAACAACAGTAGTAGGGGTGTTTCTGACCTTTTTGCCCCCTAGTGAGACCCCTTTTCTCGTACTGGATTGCCTTGTCCAGCCTTGACCTGTACCTAGTCTTACTGCATCTTGTTATGTCATGTTTGGTTGATATAACTAGGAGGCTTTTTCTGATGGAAAACATTGAAGACATGGATATGGGGGAGAGAAGACTGTGGGGCATAGTAGGAGGAGAGGAAAAGAGAAGGCTGTGGTCAGGATTATTGTATGAGAGAACAAAAAAAGAAAGAAAAAGTCATTAAATTCAATAGCTATACCACAATTTATCATTAAGAGTAACTAAAATAATTAAAATCTAAAGGCAGAAGAATAAAGATAAATACATGGGAAGGTAAGTCACATTCATCTTAGAAGACATGGGAAAGGGAAGGTAAAGTACCTGTTAATAGAGTTAGATAAATCTAATTATGGAAGAATTTGTAGAGACTAAATCTAAAATTGCTCTTTGAAAAACTAATGGCTCACAAATGTTTGAAAACTATAACTATAGAAACATTAAGTGAACAGCATTCACTAATATGCATAGGTTACAATGTGGAAATATTTATTTTATAATCATAATAGTAATACAATGCTCTTATTAGTATTTATTCTACAGCATAAAGATTCACATGAAATAAAAGTTTAACCTAAGATATCATTGTATATTAGAGATGCTTATCTTAATATAGTTACGTCAAATGCTATGCAATGTCAACATGCATCAAACCCCTGACACAGGCACTTTTTGTACTGTTCAGGAGTGCTAACTTATACTCTGATACTTTGTAATTACATTTTAGGCATTGATAAATTTTTGATATCTAGGCTAGCCATAGTTCTTAGGAAGCTAACAAAACAAGCATTAAAAAGTATCTCAAAATACAGAAATTTTTTTCATAGTAGTTGGAAACAGGTTCTAAAGGTTTTTACGGTGGGAAAAGTTTGTCAGAGTGCTTATCAAAAAGTACTCATTTAGAATTTCTTGAAGAAACTGGATAAAATGGATCAGCAGTTTAGAATACTGTTTGCTCTTCTAAAGGATTTGTGTTCCAATTCCAGCATCCACATGGAGACTCACTATCATCCTTAATCCAGTTCTAGGAGTCTTTTGACATCTTCTGGCCTCTGTGGGGAGCAGACACACTTGTCATGCACAGAAATACATGCAGGCAAAACACCAATATGTGGGGGTATTTTGTAATATACTAAAAACATTCAGAGATACCAGAGGGATCTACCCACAATCAGTCTAGGAAGATCGAACAGTGGTAACTCACACCCTAAATCCCAGCACAGGGAATATCATGGGAGTGGTGACCTATGCCTTTAATCCAATTTATTATATTGTAAAATATCCCCATACCAATACCCACAAAACAATTTATAATGTGTGTTAAAAATAAAGAAGTTGCTGAACAATTTATTTTACTAATATATATTTTTGCTTCCTGTTTTGAGTGGGATTATAAGGTGTGTTTCACTTGCCGACACTTTTACCTGAGTACTAACTAGAGATAAATCTCAAGTCCTTTTACTTTGTCATAAGTCTCCATATTGAATGCATATTTCCTAAACACCCCCATACTATTCCAGCTGCAGAATGCTAACCCTGTCTTCTATAGTAACAACCAGCGGCTCATGAGTCTTTGCTATTACTATAATACTTTCTTGATACTTCTTTACTACAGGTGAGTCAGATTGCAAAGAATGGAAGCCATCAATAAAAGTCACCCAGAAGAGTTCATTCTGCTCGGCTTTGCAGACCATCCTTGGCTGGAATTCCCTCTTTTCATTATTCTTCTGGTAACATACCCACTGGCCATGATGGGAAACATTGCCATCATTCTGGTATCTATATTAGATCCCCATCTCCACAGCCCCATGTATTTCTTTCTAACCAACCTCTCCTTTCTGGACATGTGCTACACCACAAGCATTGTGCCTCAGATGCTAACTAACCTAGGAGGTTCCACAAAGACCATCAGCTACTTGAGGTGTGTAGTTCAGCTTTATTTCTTCCATACAATGGGGGGCACAGAGTGTGTCCTCTTGGCTCTTATGTCCTTTGACCGATATGTTGCCATCTGCAGACCTCTGCACTACACCCTTATCATGAATCCACGTACCTGTCTCCTGTTAGTGTCAACCGTGTGGCTGACAGGAGTTTCTTATGCTGTCTCAGAGGCCACTGTGACTCTGCAGTTGCCACTGTGTGGCCACAATAAACTTGATCACTTGGTGTGTGAGATTCCAGTTCTGATAAAAACTGCCTGTGGTGAAAAAGAAGCTAATGAGCTTGCTCTCTCTGTGGTATGCATTTTTATTTTAGCTGTTCCTTTGTGTTTAATTCTTGTCTCCTATGCTAGTATTGGGCATGCTGTGCTTAAAATCAAATCTTCAGAGGGGAGGAAAAAGGCCTTTGGGACATGTTCCTCTCATCTTGTAGTAGTACTTTTATTCTATGGTCCAGCCATTAGCATGTATCTTCAGCCCCCCTCCTCTATTACAAAAGACCAACCCAAGTTTATGGCTCTCTTCTATGGAGTAGTGACTCCTACTCTGAACCCCTTCATCCATACCCTAAGGAATAAGGATGTAAAGGGAGCCTTAAGTAACCTATCTAGAAACATTTTTAGTTCAAAGTGAAAGCTTATAGCCATCACACAAAATAATTAACTGATGTGGGAATGCCTTTCTGTATGCTGTGAATCTCAATCTTTAAATAAAGGAGCTCTTTTGGCCCTTGACAGGCACCATAGAAAAGGTAGGCAAAGAAATCAGAATAGGTAGGAGAGGCAGGGCAGAGTCAGATGCAGATTGAGCATGTCACCCAAGGAGCAACATGTAAGGAACATAGGTGAGCCACCGGCCACATGGCAAACAGATTAATAGAAATGGGTTGATTTAAGATGGAAGAGCTAGCTAGCAATGTGCCTGAGCCATAGGCCAAACAGAATGAAGTTAATATAAGTGTCTGAGTCATTTCTGGGGGCCTGCGCAGCAGCAGCGGGTGGTTAAGGGGTCTGGCACAGCAAGGTCTGGGCCTCTGGCTGCCCGGGATCAAGAAACCTCATTGCAACAATTAACAAATTAGAGGTTTTCTCTATAACTCACTCAATGTACAAAGGTCCTCTTTTTTTTATATGTGTTTTTGAAAAACATGTCTTGTGTAGTTTATATTCATGCTAAGTGGTGGTTAATCTTGTGTAGTATCAACCAATATGGATGGATGGATGTTTTAATTAGAAAGTATATTAAAATACTTATATTGAGATTAGCACATTCAGAAATAGTTATTTTGTTACGTACTAAAACAATCATTTAATTTATAATACAATTACATTGTTTCAAGCTAATTGTCATGAAATCCACATAGTAATCATTTACAAAGGCTTTTTGATATTTTGTTTGTGAAAGAAATTTAAGTCTTCTCAATTTCTTATGGGAAATAGTGAAGCAGAAACTGCTTTTAATAAAGTATCTTATAAGTCTACAGGCTCCATTTAGATGGATGATTATGAAAATTTACTGTTATTTTTCTTAAAGATAAATATGAATATATTCTGTAGTGGGATTATGTTGTTACATTGTAAATAATTGTCCTGCCTGCTTGTTTAATAAAAATACTGATTGGCTGAAGGCAGACAGGAAGTATGGGTGGAGTTACCAGACTGGAAAAACTCTGGGAACCAGAAGATCAGAGCAAAGAAACCAGATTCACCCCTGACACACCATGAGAAGCTAGAGAGATCCACAGAGAAGACAGCAAATGCAAAGGATAACTGCTGCTCTGAGTAAAGATAGTGAGCTGCATGGCTGAACAAGATTAGAATTATGGGTTAGTTTAAGAGTAAAGAGCTAGCAAGTTATATGCCTGGGCCCTAGGCTAAATAAAATTAATAGAAGTGTCTGTGTGTTTCTGTGCAACTTCAGGGCTGTGGGTCTGTGGGTATGTAGGTCTGTACCACAGGATGGATAAGCCAGAAACCTCCTACTACAATATTCTATATGAGAAATTGAGGCATTTATTATCAAATACCAAAAATAGTAGAATAAAAGATGAAAACCCATTTTTAACACTTCTTTTCAATATCTAGATCAGTTAAAAAATAAGAAAGTAATATGTAATGACAGCCTGGAGCCATTTCTGTGCATCTACTGATATCCTAGTGAATTGTCATTTAAAACCCTTAAAAAGTAAGTAATTTGTAACTTGGATTTTGGATTGAAATAGAACTTTTTTGACAATATAATTTTTATAGACATGTAAACATCATTGTGGTGGATTCTATATTTGTGTGGTATTATCTTATGGATAATTAAATACTATGTATAATAAAGAGATAAACACTAGAGTAAATGCCTTAGATCTGAATAACAAACTGTTGTGAACATAGAGTTGGGTTGAGTATTGGCAACTGAATTGGTGTCCTGTGGAAAAGCAGTAAGTAATTTTTAACTGCTAGTTCATCTCCTTAAACCTCATATCTTGTTAATTTTATATTAGCTTGCCACACTGCTATGGCCAAAGATATTGTCAAAAACCAAAAGCAGACTCAAAGTTGGGGACCTATCAGAAAATATAGGAGATATTTTAGTAAAATGCTACAAATTTTAGTTCAATGGAAAAAGAAGCTCAAAGTCAGCTTAGTATAATAAGTGTTAGTGCCCTCTATATTTAAAAACATCTAAGCAACAATAATTTGTGATAATGGATATAATTACTGTACAGAATAAATTGTTTTATAACACACATATATAAAAATAGTCATTCAAAATATATAGAATTGTATTGACCATACTTTACATAAAAATGAGAAAATTTGCATGATGCTGTATTACATGTCTCAAATCATAAGATTTCTAAAGTACATAATTGTTCAAGGATATTACTAAGATTATCATAAATTTAATATTCTTGCTATATTTAACATTAAATTCTGATAATAGATCAACAATAACAACAGCTGCTATGGATCCTACTGTATAATTATGTTCAAACTACAAAAAGAATTAGCTACAAACAGGAAGAGGTATTTTAATAGAATATTTTAGTGTAAATGGTATAAATGCAAAATGAGGAACAAATTAAGCAAGAAGGCATTTCTTGCAATCATTAAGACTAAAAGTGTATTTTCTAACTTCTGGGTCATTTCCATTCTATAATTGACTGGGGGAGTATAATAGGCCTGGCTACAGGGTAGAGTTGTTTGTTAAAAAATTTAACTGTTTTATTAAAAATAAACACTCAGGCATATGTGAGTATCCCAAATGTGATATACATACCTAAAGATTCAACTTTAACCATCATAAATAAGAGGAAATATGTGACATTTATCTTTCTGAGTCTCTTTTACATTATTCAGAATGATTGTTTCCAGCTTCATCTAATTGCCTGTGTAATGAAAAAAATTATTTTTTCTTAACAGCTTAATAATATTACATTGTGTATATATACAGCATTCATTCATTAATTCCTTAATAGTCATCTAGGATATTTCCATTTCCTGACTATTGTGAATACAGCAGCAATGAGCAAAGATGAGTGTGTAACTGGATCATATATATATGTGTGTGTGTGTGTGTGTGTGTGTGTGTGTGTATAATGATATATATATATACACATATATATATATATATATGATGTGAGAATGCCTTTCTGTATGCTGTAAATCTCAATCTTTAAATAAAAGAGCTGTTTTTGGCCATGACAGGCACCAAAGAAGAAGTAGGAAGAAAACTCAAGATAGGTAGGAGAAGAAGGGTAGAGTCACAGGCAGATCGAGCAAGCCACCCAAAGAGCAACATGTAAGGAACACAGGTGAGCCACGGGCCATGTGGCAGACAGATTAATAGAAATGGGTTGATTTAAGATGTAAGAACTAGCTAAGCAATGTGCCTAAGTCATAGGTCAAACAACATAAAGTTAATATAAGTGTCTGAGTCATTTCTGGGGCCTGAGCAGGTGGCTGGGCGGCTAAGTGGTCTCAGGCAACAGGTCTGTGAGTCTCAGACCTCTGGCCGCCCAGAGCCAAAGAAACCCCACTACTACATATATATATGTACAAACACACAAGCACAAACACAGACACACAAAAACCCTTTCGAGGGTTGTCTACAGTGATTTCCATACTGGCTGCACCAGATTGCAGTCCCACCAACAGTGAATAAATATTCTCATATTTACATAACATTTGTCATCACATTTTTATATTACATATTTTGACTGAATTAAGATAAAAATCTCAAATTCATTTTAACTTACATTTTATTGCTATATCAAGATGTTAACTTTTTAAAAAAATCAGTTCTTTGAGAGTATCATACAATAAATTTGGATCATATTCACTACCCTACAAGTCTCCTTCTTCTGTGTCTACCCAACTCTCTGTCTTGTTTTTGAAAAACCTATCAAGTACAGTTTGTAGTACTTAAGTACTCTGGAATATGTGGCCTTTATTATATCACAGTCAAGCCATCAGTAGCCACATTTAAAAAATGGACTCCTCTTCTCTCAGCAATTATCAGTTGCCAATGGGTCCTTAACTAGGGTGGAACTTTAGTCTCACCTCCCCACTTCATTTTGGAATTTTTGTCTGGCTTGAGCTTAAGTTTCAAAGCAAAATAAAGCAACTGGAGGCTCCAAGTAAGACAGTTGGCAAGGTTCCGAAACTCTGGATCAGTTGTGATGGTGAGAGAGTCCCTATGGACCAGAGGAAAGGAGATGGACCAAGAGGAGATCAATGTCCCTAGCAATCAGCTGTGGGACTTGGGTAAAACTGGATCTGTTCTACATGTAGCAGCTACACAGTCCATGGAAAGAATGTTGAGATCCATTGAATAATTTAAAAACATTTCTCAGCCATTTGTATTTCATTTTTTGAGAACTCTCTTTTTAGCTTTATGATAAATTTTTAAGAGGGAAGAGAAAATGCAGTGATGCAAATGGAAAAAGTGAACTATTTAACAGAATAAGTCAAATGTAAGGAGCAAGGTAGAAGGAATGGTTAGAAGAATAACAAACACCAGCAGCCTAAATTCTCACCTGTCTATTCCAGAGGATGGAATTTCTTTTCCCCTCTTTCTGGTCCCTGTTGTATGATGCTATTTTAAAATTTATAATATTTGTTTATGCTGTGGAAAATTTACTTAATGACACAAAGATGTGTTGTATTTTTTAATGTTGTATTTAAATGTCTAAAACACCTGATTAATCTAAGAAATATCTGAATGGCCAATGACAAGTCAGCAGAAAAGATAAGTTGGGCTGGCCGGCAGAGAGAATAAATGGTAGGAGACATCTGGGAGGAGAGAGACAGGCCACACAGCTACACAGCCAGCCATAGAGTAAGAAGTAAGAAGTGTATAGAATAGGAAAGATAAAAGCTCAGAGGCAAAGGATGATGTAAGAAAGGCTGGCTAAAGTAAAGGCAAGCTAAGGCTGAGCATTCATGAGAAAAAATAAGACTTGTGTATATTAGTTACTTGTGAGCTGTTGGTGGACCCCGAAAGGGCAAAGAGCCAAAAGAATAAGAAAACCATCAAGAACAACTCCACTTTTCCAACTACCAGAACTATGAGTCTAACAGTCTCAAGTGTATACCCAAGTTAAAAAAAATTCTAAACTCCTTAAATTTACCTCTATCTCTAATCTATTTGTCACAACAGATTTCAAATCAACTACAGACCACTCCAACATCAGCCAAGCTGTTTACTGGAAATCTACATAATTGTTCCTACTGACAGATTTCACTTTCCTAGCCTCAGATGGTCCCATAGAACCTGTACATCAAATGTCATAACTTTCTCTCCCAAACTTGACTGAATGTCCTAGCTTCTTTGGGTTTCTAATAGTGGTTCACCAATGTCAGCAGGAAATGTCCAGAGAGAATGATGCCCACTTACCCACCCAGCAACCAATAATAAACAAGTGGGAATGAAGGGGCTCTAGCTAGCCCAACCTCAGAAAACACAAGCCTAAGCATGACAAATATAATAGATAAGCTTTGCCTTTTATTCCCCTTTCCATTTGATAAAAAACCATTACATTTCTAAAACCAGACCTCAAGGTCTATTCCACATTTGGTCACAGAGTCATTACTGAGACAGAACACCAAGATCCAATAATCAAAATTCAAATTCAACTGACTTGTTCAATAGGGATTTACCAACTCACCCTAGTAAAGATACCTCCCTTTTCCCCTAAGAACTTAGTCCTGCAGAAACACCCTCTCTTGCTTCTCTTTGTCTTGCTTTTTGCTCTCTTGTTTTCTTGCTGCTGCTACTGCCTTTGCAGTCCTCCCCCACTTTTCCTTCCATAGCAATAAATCTCTTTTGTGTTGAGAATTTGCTATCTGAGTATGTTTTGTTCTGATCCCTGTGGGGGAGGGCAACCTCTCTTTCACAAGTAAAAGTGGAACAGGAAGCATGGATTTCTGTTGTACATTCAACCTTTGAAAAGCTAGAAGTGCAGTAATTAAGTTGGTTGTCTTTCGTTGATTGTTCTAGAAGTCTTTAAGAATATTGAAATAGCATGTTCATGTAAGCCATCTATCACTGGGTCCAGATTTCTTGTTCAAATATATGCTGGAAAACCAGTCTCCAAATTTCTGACTAAAGTCTAAGAATTATAATTTGTAAAAAGGTTAAGGTGATGATGATAATCACTATTGTGCTAAACTAGAAACCATATTCTGAGAAGTGCTTACTTAAGGAGTGATATGAAAATAAAAAGTTCATACATCATTAAGAGAGGATATTATTTTTTAAGATCAATAAACTTCATCATAAGAGTCAAATATCTGTAAAGAAGACCAACTAACTAAACACCAAACTAAACAGTACAATTCCACATAATTTCATTAGACATTTTATTTTTTAAAAAAAATCCAAGGCTCTGGAGAGGTATAAAACACTGAAATATAGAGTGGATAGAGTAGTGGCCATCTTCACTGTTATACTTCAAAAAGTGGACCTGGGGCAAGAGTGATAATTCAGTGGTTAGGAGAGCTTGCTGTTTTTTTCTGTGGGTATGAGTTCTATTACCAAAACCCACATCTAGAAGTCTCACAAGTCTAATCCCAGATAATCTGACACCCTCTCTGACCTCTACAGAAATTAACTAGTAAACACAGACACAGACATAGACACAGACACAGACACAGACACAGACACACACACACACACACACACACACACACACACACACACACACACACACACACACACTCAGAGAGAGAGAAATCTAACCTCAGAAATAATCCTGGTTTCTTTTTTATAATAATGTTTTGTTTTTGAACTTATATTTATATTATCCCCTTTCTGCCCCTCTCTACAGTTCTATGCACCCCCCTTGCATGCCTTTAAACTCATGTCCTTTTTCTTAATTGTGAATATATAGCCATACACAACTCCGTATAATGTTATTCATATGTATATGACTTTAGAGCTGTTTCCACAGTTTTGGTTAAGCAGTTGGGGATTTTTCTTTTGAGTATTTCTTTACTCTTGAATTCTTCTGTTGGATGGAGTTCAATGTCTAGGCTTAGGCTTTTGAGCATTCTCCTACTTTTGATAGCATGCATGTCCATCGGTCTTGTGTTAGGCAGTTGTGTTGATTAGACTACATGAATGTAGCCTATTCAAAATTTATAGGGGATATTATTTCATAAAAAAATCTTTCTGTTCCTTTGGCTTTTATAATCTTTCATGACCTCTTCTGCAATGTTACCCAAGCCATAGGTGCAAGAATTTTGTTGTAGATGCACGTTGGGACTGGGCACCATTTGATTTCATACTCTGTATTTTGATAGGCTGCAGTTTTCTGTAATGATCTCTGTCTGTTTCAAAAATAGGTTTATTTGGTGAGGGGTAAGAACTATCTTTATATATACATTGTCTTAGTTAGGGTCACTAATTGCTATGATTAAACTCCATGACGAAAAATAAGTTGGAGGAAGAAAAGGTTTATTTGGCTTAGACTTCCACATTGTAGTCCATTATTTAAAGAAACCAAAACAGGAACTGAAGGAGAACAGGAGCCTTGATGTAGGAGATAATGTAGAGGCCATCAATGGGTGCTTACTGACTTGCTCATCATGACCTGATTAGCCTGCTTTCTTATAGAACCCAGGACCACCAGTCCAGGGATGGTGTCTCACACAGTAGCCTACCCACATCAATTATTAATTTGTAAAATGTCATAACTGGATCTTATGGAGGCATTTTCTCAATTGAATTTCCCTCCTCTCAAATGACTCTAGCATATGTGAAGTGACATAAAATTAGCTATCACTTGCACACATAAATATAAATATTTATAATGTAATTTAGGATGGCTCTAGTTTAGTAATGTGCTAGTTGTAGGTTCTCCTTCAAAATTGATGATCTTACAAGCTATAGGTAGTTGGCTTGGTTCTTGTACCAGAAATACTGACCCTGTTTATCTAAATTGCATGTGTGTTTATATATTTATGCACAAGTGTAGTTTAAATAAAATGTTCCTATCTGGTCTGACAATTCTCCCAGTAAGAGTCATAGACTATCTAAGAAAAACTCCACACCAAGAATAATAAAAGCATCCTTTGAGCTGTTTGTTAGAGTTGCCCAAGAGTCCCCACAAAATATTATAGGCTAATGTTGTGTCCTTGGTTACATCCCAGAGGTGCACAATAAGTCTCTATTGCTGAAAACACTGCACTACAGTTACAAGACTCAAAGGATCTAAACTAGATCTGAAAGCCTTCTCCCAAAGGACTAAATATCATGGTACTAGTAGGCTCCATAAAATCTTCCAAAGAAGAAAAGCACCCAGTAGGTTACTTCCCATTATGATGCCTATGAAACACAATAATAGCCACTGCATCACAATAAACCTGAGGGAGAAAGAGCGGCACACATACCTTGGTGGTAATCAACATTGCTCTAGTTGGCATTAATCTTTTTTAATGTGCTGTCACCTATAGTCTTTTGGCCACAGAAAGTCAATGTCAAATAGAACTTGGAAAAAATTATCAAAGTAAGTATTTGGGAAAATAAAAACATGAACAATGAATTTCTATGTGTGAATTGTGTGTAAATTATTATGAAGCTAGAACTAACTGTAAGCTGATTTTCAACACACGGTCTGAAGTAACAAATTAAAGTGTATGAAACCCAAATTATCTTTGAAGATCTGGACTTCCTATAGAAGATAATTGAAAGTAATATGAGGGCATAGCCACTGAAGATTCTATGAACATGTCACCAGAGTTCCTGCTTGGGCAATACTTCAAACCAGCTGTTATCCAACTGTCTGTTCTTTCTCTAAAAGTTCCTATCATCTATATGCAGCAAGAAACCAGATCATTCTTGTTCTGAAATCAGCCTTTAGAATAACAGCTATGGTAGAAATACCAGTAGGTTGGGGCCCAGAGGAAAGGAACATAGAACATTCAGTACATGTGCAGTGAGAAAGGGACACTCAGATATCAGTGACTTTGTTTAGAGGAAGAACTATGGAATGGGTGAACAACAACAAAAACGCACCTCTACTTTTACTTGCTGTTCAAAGTGATTGAATTTATTTCTCAATTTAATATACATTTGAATAATTAAAAGCTTATATTACACATAGAAATATTCCAAGTGACACAGACTTCATAATGTTGCTGCAAGAACAGAGTAAATACATTTATTAGAGGTAGGTACATTGATTGTACATAAATTCATGGAGGCATAAATTTAAAATGGCTGCATAGCCTGTGTAAAATTGTAACAAGCGAATAAAAGAATACATAGTAGGTATTATTCAGTAGGTAGTATTCAGATTACTTTCTCATCATTGCCTTTTTATTGTGATAAAATACTAAATATTTAGGCAACTTTTTGTATTTTTAGATTATTCAAAGTAGATAATGGATTTTTCCATTGCATTATTTTTGCTATTTTCATGGTTTTTTCTTCTTTATTGTTATTTTAGAGATATTTTTTAAATCTTATATAATATCCTTAAATGAGACATCATATCAAAAATTTTTCATTTAAATTCCTCAGAATAACTGATTAAAATGAGTTCATTTTTAATTGCATACATTTAAGCTTGTATGCAGTGTGCTGGAAAATAGAACCAAATTATTTTGAAATGCATCCCACTGAAGCAGAAATTGGTATCTAGCCTCAGCACAGCAAAAATTAATTGTGTGTTTGAAGCATGTCTTCAGAGAGCATTTTCCCAGGGAACCGTCTCTGTCTAGTCAGGAAACAGGTAAATGAGATGTCTGTGAAAACAATTCCCAAGAGTCTCTGAAATAGCAGAGAAAGATGATAACTTAGAGGCCTTCTGAGTATTATCTGTTATTGTCCAACCATTTTAAGCTTTTCCTTCATTTGAGAACCTTTGTATGAACTGAAAACCTGAGAGTTCTGAAGTTAATCTTAAACTTTCACCTTCATATTAGAGTAATTATGTCTTCTGAAAAAGAAAAATTTAAGTACTTTTTTTTTATAATTACCTTTTACCAAATAAAGGGGGTTCATCAAAATAAGGTAAGAGACACCTCATTGACAGGCATATATCCCCAGGAAAGGTGAAAAGTGTGTGGATTGTAGTGTCTAATTACTACACCGGAAAGACAGCTTCATTTAAAAAAACCATCAAAAGTTTTGGCTGTCTCTATTTCAGTGGCTCTAGAAACAACTCAGCTTTAATTTATAACTCATTTTTTTTTAGTCTATCTCTGAAACCAAACTCAGAAATCCTTAAGTTTCAATAAACACTATAGACGTCGATTACCTGGGTGAAGTATTAATGCTTTCATCAGTCATTTGATTTTATACAAACATGTTTAACATGATTAATTTTGTTCAAAGCTTAATACAATGCTTTAGTCTCTGAAAAAGTTTTCTTTAATGGAGGGTGTTTTCAAAATAAACATGCTTTTTTTTCAAATTCAAAAAATATTGTAAGTTTAAACAAAATGCTAGTATTGCCAAATTGAATGTGAATGTGTAATGCTGGTATGAAAATGCAAGCAGAAGTATAGACAGCATGCCAACAGGAAATAAGCCTGTAATTGACCAGTGATTTTAAATACTCTTGGATTAATATAATCCCTGTGAGTTAAAATAGTGATAAATTACTAGATAAAACAATGAAAATCTCCTGCTCTTATCCCCACCTGTTCCCAGTACACCCACAAAATCTATTTATTTCTCTCAGGGAGACACTTGTACTCCCCTAGACCTCTTATTTATCTAACTTCTCTGGGACTGTGGGTCATATTATGGTTCTTTACTTACCAGTTAATATCTACTTATAAGTGAGTACATATGTTTGTCTTTCTGGGTCTGGGCTGATTCGATATAATTTGTTGTGGCTCCAT
Organism: Phyllotis vaccarum; assembly: GCA_033318265.1. NCBI lineage: Eukaryota > Metazoa > Chordata > Mammalia > Rodentia > Cricetidae > Phyllotis > Phyllotis vaccarum. The sequence goes on from JARWLC010000084.1 coordinate 981,639, forward strand.
CCATTTTTGTTGAACTCTTTACAGTAGAAGTAGGATTGTATCTGACCCTTTTGCTGGCTAGTAAGACCCTTCTTCCTTCTTCTGGGTTGGCTCTCAGCAGGAGTGTGTGGTGTACTAGGAGGAGAGAATGAAGAGGAAGCTGTGGTCAGGATGTATTTTAAGAGAAAAGAATTAAGAAAAAGAAAATCAAATCATTTAATTAAAGAACTGTACCACAATATATCATGAGTAACTGAAATAATCCAAAAAAAAAAAAACCCTAAAGACAGAAGAATAAAGATAAATGCACTGAAAAGTAAGTCACATTGCTCTCAGGAAAAATGGGATGGGGAATTAGATACATATTAGATAAATTAGACAGTTAGATAAGTGTAATTATGAATTTGTGGAGATTAAATCTAAATTTGCTCTTTGAAAAATTACCCATGTTTCAAAACTATGACTATAGAATTGTTAAGTAAACAGCATTCAGCAATGTGCATAGGTTACATTTTTGAAAATACTATTAATAATTATAATAATTGATAAATGCTTTCATAATTCTACAACAAAGAGAATTAAATAAGACTTTAGCTAAAGATATCAGATATTAAAAATTCTTATCTTAATATAGTCAAATCGGAAGTTGTGCAGTGTCCATATGCACCAATCCCTTAGTGTCAGATTATTTCTCTGGAATCCAAAAATTCTGACTTCTAAACTGCAGTTTTGTAAATATATTTGAGACACTGATACGTTCTTGATATATATAAGCTACATATAGTTCTTAAAAACATAACAGAAAAACCACTTCAAATTATCGTAAATAATATGTTAAAATTATTGAAACTTTATCTTGAAATAAATATTTAAAAGACTTTAAGAGTGGGAAAAAACTTGTTACAGTGCTTATCACAAAGCATTCATTAAGAAGCTCTTGGAAACACTGGATTGGTTTCTAAGAATATTGACTGCTCTTCTGGAAGAGCTGGGCTCTATTTCCAGCATTCACATGAAGGCTCACAATCCTCATTCCAGTTCCAATAGTTTGTCACCCTCTTCTGGCCTCTGTGAGTATCAAACACACATGTGGTGTACAAATACATAGGAAGGCAAAACACTCATACCCATAAAATATTTTTTAAATTGTGTTAAAAATAGAAGTTGTTGTAATGATTATATATATGCTTTTGTTTTTAATGCATGCATTTGACATATGATAATGCTATAGCCAAGGGACGTGATTCATGTCTTGGTCTGAGTAGTTCCTTATGTAATGTCACAAGGTGGCTGTGAGTCTTCAATAAAATTAAGAGTGAGAAATATATAACTATAAGAAAATAATCAGCTACAAAGCTGCTGATTGGCTAGGGTAACTCAGATTAGGCCAATTGAATATTACCCTAAAAGCACATTTGAATATCCATATTTTCAGAAAAGAGTTTTCATAAAACACTAATCAATATAATGCATATTTTTGAAAACATTGTTTTACTCTATTCCTTGATTTTTTTTTGTATTAACATTCAATTTAGCTACAAGGTAAGAACATAAATCCAGGAGATTAAAAAAATTACTGGGATTTGAATGTCACTTTGTCTGATTTAAGATAGCTGCTGGAAAAGATTGTTGAAGTTGAAAAATATTGCTAATATCAGTGAGATTAACAAAAAATTGTCTTGGATATCTGACCAAATTTTTATACTAAAAGCATTGAGCTCAATTGATGAAAAAGTATCTCTACAATGTGAAAAGTTAACTATAATTTATCACAAATTATTGGAAGCTGAACCTTGCACTAAATAACTACACAATAAAACACATAAATGACAAAAGTAGCAACATGGTAATTGTGGCTAATTTGGTTTATAAATAGGGAAATGTTAATAAATACAAATACGAAGAAAAATGTTAACAGTGCTCTTTGCTCAATCTCAAGTACACAGAGAAGGTATGTTTATATCTCAAATGTCCTCATTCTTCACACAGAAGATTTGATGATAAGGCTCAGAAGATAAAACTGGTCAGGCCAGTCTTCCACACTGAGAGCTCAGACCTCTTCCTACTGATTTCTCTGACTAATTCCTGAAAAAAAAAATCTATGTTTCTATAATGCCATTAACACTCATGTTAAATTAGTTTCTAAGATTTATGCCATGTGTACTTTCAGATAATTGGATATTCCCTTTAAAATTTAGTATCATAAATAGAAATTAAATCACCAGATTCCAGTATATATGGTATTTGTGAGCACATCAGAGTATGCATGTGTATGAATACGTGTGCATATGTGTGTGCTATAGGTATGTTGTGCATATAAAATCCAGAATTGGTATCAAGTTTTTACTACATTTAATTTTTATGTTTTAAGGCTGTGCCTCCAACTAAACATTGAGCTCATCAATTCAGCTACACTAACCAACCAGCAAGATCCAGAAAATAACCAATCAATTCAGGACTAGAGCTAGGATTAAAGAAGTATTCCCCTTCCCAACATTTTTACCTAAGTACTGAAGATAAAACTCAGGTCCTTTTACTTTCGCAGAAGCCTCTATACCGATTGAGTTATCTCCTAAGCACATTTAAATTTTATTGCAGCCTCAGAATGCCAACCCTGTCTTTTATAATCACAATAAATTCAATAAATCATGAATTTTTGCTATTACTATAATATTTTCTTGATACTTCTTTACTATAGGTGAGTCAGATTGCAAAGAATGGAAGCCATCAATAAAAGTCACCCAGAAGAGTTCATTCTGCTCGGCTTTGCAGACCATCCTTGGCTGGAATTCCCTCTTTTCATTATTCTTCTGGTAACATACCCACTGGCTATGATGGGAAACATTGCCATCATTCTGGTATCTATATTAGATCCCCATCTCCACAGCCCCATGTATTTCTTTCTAACCAACCTCTCCTTTCTGGACATGTGCTACACCACAAGCATTGTGCCTCAGATGCTAACTAACCTAGGAGGTTCCACAAAGACCATCAGCTACTTGAGGTGTGTAGTTCAGCTTTATTTCTTCCATACAATGGGGGGCACAGAGTGTGTCCTCTTGGCTCTTATGTCCTTTGACCGCTATGTTGCCATCTGTAGACCTCTGCACTACACCCTTATCATGAATCCACGTACCTGTCTCCTGTTAGTGTCAACTGTGTGGCTGACAGGAGTTTCTTATGCTGTCTCAGAGGTTACTGTGACTCTGCAGTTGCCACTGTGTGGCCACAATAAACTTGATCATTTGGTGTGTGAGATTCCAGTTCTGATAAAAACTGCCTGTGGTGAAAAAGAAGCTAATGAGCTTGCTCTCTCTGTGGTATGCATTTTTATTTTAGCTGTTCCTTTGTGTTTAATTCTTGTCTCCTATGCTAGTATTGGGCATGCTGTGCTTAAAATCAAATCTTCAGAGGGAAGGAAAAAGGCCTTTGGGACATGTTCCTCTCATCTTGTAGTAGTTCTTTTATTCTATGGTCCAGCCATTAGCATGTATCTTCAGCCCCCCTCCTCTATTACAAAAGACCAACCCAAGTTTATGGCTCTCTTCTATGGAGTAGTGACTCCTACTCTGAACCCCTTCATCTATACCCTAAGGAATAAGGATGTAAAGGGAGCCTTAAGTAACCTATATAGTAACATTTTTAGTTCAAAGTAAAAGTTTATAGCCATCAAACAAAATAGATAACAAATTAGAGGCTTTCTCTATAACTCACTCAATGTACAAAGGTCCTTTTTCTTTTTATATATGTTTTGCAAAACATGTCTTGTGTTGTTTATATTCATGGTAGGTGGTGGTTAATCTTGTGTAGTATCAACCAATATGGATGGGTGGATGTTTTAATTAGAACGTATATTAAAATATGTGTATTGAAGTTAGTACATTAAGAAATAGTAACTTTATTTTGTGCTAAAGCAATTATTTTTACATTATAAAACAGTATAATGGTTTCAAGCTAATTGTCATGAAATTGCATAGTAGTCATTCATCAATGTCTATTTAATTTGTCATTTATGAAATAAATTCTTACTCTCTTTAAGTTTTCTCAGCTTCTTGTGTGACAGCTTGTTATACAGAGTGAAGCAGAAAATTTTATTAATAAACTATCTTGTAAGTCATTAGGCTTCCTTTATACATATAAAAAATTCATTGCTATTTTTAAAGGTAAATACAAAATTGTTCTGTATGAGGAATTTAGAAATTTCTTCTTAAATACTGAAATAATCATGATAAAAGATTAAAACATTTTAAACATATATCTGTATCTAAATGAGTTAAATAACAATAAAGTAATATGTAGTGACAGCCTAGAGCCATTTCTGTACATCTATCTGTAGCAAGATAGAATGTCTTTTAAAACCATGAAAGAGTAAATAAATTGTAACTTGGATTTTTCATTGATATAAAACTTATTTATATCTAAAATTTATATCAGTAAGATATACTCATATTGTTTCTGTCAAATTTAGCACTTTGTATAATGAGGAAGCAGGTAGAAAACTTTTGGAAATTCAAGAAAAGCCTTCATCTTTCTTGCAAACACATCTCAGAATATATTTTCTCAGTAAGGTTCAGTCTTAGTTCTATAGTGTTGTAGCATGAATAGTAATTGGTGTTAATAATAAAAACCCTGGCTATCTCAGTAGAACATGAGATTCTTAATCCCAGGGTCATGAGCTCATGCCCCACATTGAAGCCAGGTGTAGGCTGAATTCTAATTGATCTTAATAATAAGAACTTGATAACCCAGAAGCCTCCATCCCTGACTCAGCTGACTAAGGCACCCTGACCCTCAGGCCAAGCAGAGACCATGGTCTCCAGACCCTATCCTAGGTGCACTGCCCCACCACCCCAACCACAAGCAGCCCTGCCCTAAACCAAAGAAAGCTGGAACCACTTTCTCCAGCCCAATCCCCAGCAAAAACACAGCTCTGGAGACATCCCATGGGCCAAACCACACAAACTGCAACATCATCACCCACTGACAACTGGATACCCAGAAGCCTCCATTTTGGTCCACAGCTGACTAAGAGCTGACTAGGAGCTAACTAAGATTCTACAAAGAACAACCCCTGAGACAATTTAAGACACACAGCTCCTTGGCCTACAACTAACTAAGAGCTGAATAAGAGCAGCCCCTGAAATTACTGGAAACACTCATCCCCCAGGCTCACAACTGACTAAGAGCCAATCAAGAGCTGATTAAAAGTAAACCATGGACACAATGAGCAGGTGCCAGTGCAAGAATACGTATAACAATATAAAGAACAACAAGACAGCACCAGAGAAGCTCCGAATAACAATGAAGAGGAAACAGACAAAAATGATACTAAAAACAACTTCATGAAGATAATATAAGCTTTAAAAGAGGACATAAAAATTTCCTTATGGAAATAGAAGAAAATACAAACAAAAATTGGAAGAGATGAACAAACCCCAAAAAGAAAATTTAAAAAACCAAGAAAAAGAAAACAAACAAGTGAAAGAAACATTCCAGAAATTAAAAATTAAAATAGAAGCAATAAAGAAGACCCAAACTGAGGCAAAGCTGTAAATAGAAAACCAGAAGAAATGAAATGGAACCACAAGTATAAGCATAACAAATAGAATATTAGGGATGGAAGAGAGAATCTCTGGAGTGGAAAATTCAATAGTGGAAATAGATACGTCAGTTAAAAGAATAAACACTAAAACCAAAAAAGTCATACTGCAAAATGTTCAAGAAATTTGGGATACCACTAAAGACCAAACCCAAGAATATTTGGAATTAAAGAAGGAGAAGAATACTAGCTCAAAGGCAAAATATATAAATATATATTTTAAAAAAAAAAGCATAGACGAAACCTTTCCCAACCCAAGGAAGGAAATGCCTATAAAGATACAAGAAGCTTTCAGAACACTAAGTAGACTAGACCTCTCCCCACAAAAAAATAAAATAAGACTGCTTGCCACATAATAATCAAGTTACTAAACCTACAGAACAAAGAAAATAATACTAAAAGCTGCAAAGGAAAAAGGCCAAATTACCTGTAAGGGAGACCAATCAGGTTAATACCCAAGTATTCATTGGAAATAATGAAAGCAAGAAGGTCCTGGTCAGATGTTATACAGACATTAGAACAGCATGGCTGCCAACCCAGACTACTATACGAAGGGAAAACTATCAATCACCATAAGCAGATTAAACAAGATATTTCTTGACAAAGCCAGACAACACCTATACACAAATCTGGGCCTACAGAAAGCACAAGAGGGGAAACTCCATCATAAGGAAAACAGATACAGCATTGAAACCACAAGCAATCAATAATCCCACAGAAGAAAAACCCAAAGAAGGGAAATACACACAAGCTACCACCAAAAGTAACAGGAAATTACAATTATTGGTCAATAATATCCCTTAATATCATCTATAAAAAGACACACCGTAACCTGATGGATACAATAACAGAATCCATCCTGATTCATACAAAAACATACCTCAACTTCAAAGACAGACACAGGCTCAGAATAAAGGGGTGGGGAAAGATTTTCCAATCAAATGGTCCTAAGAAACAGGCTGGTGTAGCCATCCTAATATTTAACAAAATAGACTTCAGACTAAAACCAATCAAAAGAGACCAGTACAGATATTACTTATTCATCTTAGGAAAATCTACCAAGATAAAGTCTCAATCCCTTTTTTTATGCCCCAAACAAAAGGGAACCTACATATGTAAAAGAAACACCACCAAAGCTTAAACCTCACTTAAAACCCCACACAGTAATTAATGGGAGACTTCAATACCCCACTTCATTAGTTAGGTCAACCAGACAGAACTCAACAGAGAAGTAAAGAATCTAACAGATTTTATGACTCAAATGGACTTATTAGATATGTACAGATCCTTCTACCCAAACACAAAGGAATATAAATCTTTATCAGCACCCCATGGAACTTTCTCTAAAATTGACCACAGCGATATCAATAGTCACAAAAGTGGGAATGAATTCCTATATCATATCAGACCACCATGGTTTAAAGCTAGATAGAGATCAACAACAAACAGCACAGGAAGCCTACAAACTAAAGAAAACATAAAATCTCTCAATTGAACCACCTCTGGGTCAAGGAAGAAACTAAGAAAGAAATCAAAGACTTCCTGGAATTTAAGGAAAATGAATCTGCAACATACCCAAACTTATGGGACACAATGAAAGCAGTGTTATGAGGAAAACTTATAGCATCAGATGCCTATATGAAAAATCTAGAGAAATCTCACATAAGAGACCAAACAAAACATTTAGAAGCAAACTCACCTAGAAAGAGTAAACAGCAGAAAATAATCAAACTTAGGGCTAAAATCAATACAATAGAAACCAAAGTGAACAATAGAAAGAATCAATGAATCAAAGAGTTTGCTCTTTGTGAAAGTCAACAAGATAGATAAACCCTTATCCAAGCTAACTAAGAAACAGAAAAATAATATCCAAATTGACAGAATCAGAAATGAGCAGGGGAACATAACAACAGACACCCAGGAAATCCAAGAATTATCAGGTCATACTTTGAAAATCTATACTCCACTAAAATGGAAAACCTAAAAGAAAAGTACTGCTTTCTGGAAAAGTACCACATATCAACATTAAATCAAGATCAGATTAAAGAGCTAAATAAACCTATAACCCCAAAGGAAATTGAAGCTATTATTAAAAGTCTCCCAAGTAAAAAAAAAAAAAAAAGCCCAGGGACAGATGGATTCAGTGCAGAATTCTACCAGACATTCAAAGAAGAATTAATACCAATACTCTAAAAACTGTTCCACACAATAGAAACTGAAGGAACATTACCTAACATTCTTATGAAGCTACAATCACCCTGATTTCCAAGCCAATAAAAGATGTGACAAAGAAAGAGAACTATAGACAAATTTCCCTCATGGACATTGATGAAGAAATACTTAATAAAATTCTTACAAACTGAATCCAACAACACATTAAAAAAAATCCTGTGCCATGATCAAGTAAGCTTAATCCCAGACATTCAGGGGTGGTTCAACATACAAAAGACTGTGAATGTCATCCATCATATAAACAAACTGAAAATAAAAAAAACATAGGATCATCTCATTAGATACTAAGAAAGCCTTTGACAAAATCCAACACTCCTTCATGATAAAATTCCTGGAGAGAACATGAATACAGGGAAAATACATAAATATAATAAAGGCAATATACAGCAAGCCAATAGCCAACACCAAACTAAATGGAGAAACACTCAAATCAATCCCATTAAAATCAGGAACAAGACAAGTCTGTCCTCTCTTTTCTTATCTGTTCAATATATTTCTCAAAGTTTTAACTAAAGCAATAAGATAACAAAAGGAGATTAAGGGGATACCAGTTGGAAAGAAAGGAGTCAGACTATCTCTCTTTGCAGATGATATTATTATGTATATAAGTCACCCCCAAAATTCTACCAGGGAACTTCTATAGCTAATAAACATCTTCAGCAAGGTAGCACAGTACAAGATTAATTCAAAAAAATCAATAGCGCTCCTATATGCTGAGGATAAAAGGGTTGAAAAGAAATAAGGGAAATATCACCCTATATAATAGCTGCAAATATCATTAAATATCTTGGTATAACTATAACCAAAGAAGTAGCAGAGATGTTTGACAAAAACTTTAAATAACTTAAGAAAGAAATTGAAGAGGATATCAGAAAATGGAAAGATCTCCCATGTTCCTGGATAGGTAGCTACAACATAGTAAAAATGGCAATTTTACCAAAAGCAACCTACAGATTTGTAGTAAGAGCTTTCTGGCCAAGACTTTTGGGCCTAGCCCAAAAGGTTTAGACCCGCAGACCCACAGACCCGCAGAGAAACACAGATGCTTACAATAGTTTTAGGCTGATTGGCCTAAGGTCCAGGCATATAACTTGCTAACTCTTTACCCTTAATCTAACCCATGACTCATCCTGTTCAGCCATGCATCTCGGTACCTTTTCTCAGAGCAGCATAGTTGTCCTCTGCATCTTCTGGCTTCTCTTTGGCATTCTGCTCTGTTCCACCTGTTCCTAGAGTCTTCTTAGTCTGGTAGCCCCACCCACACTTCCTGTCTGCCTTTAGCTAATCAGTGCTTTTTATTTAACTCATAGGCAGGGACAATTATTTACAATGGAACAACATAATCTCCCTACACAGATTCAATAAAAATCCCCATCAAACTCCCAACACAAATTTTACAGACCTTTAAAGAACAATACTCAACTTCATGTGGAATAACAGGAAACCCAGGATTGCCAAAACAATACTGCTCAATAAAAGAACTTCAGGAGGAATTACTATCCCTGACTTCAAGCTATGTTATAGAGCTACAGTAATAAAAACAGCTCAATACTGGCACAAAAACAGACTTGTGGATCAATGAAATCAAATTGAAGTCCCCAACATTAACCCACACGCTTATGAACACTTTATGATTTTTGATAAAGAGGCCAAAAAGATTCAATTGAAAAAGATAGTATCTTCAACTGGATGGTAGTATATATAAGAATGCAAATAGATCCAAACCTATCACCCTAAACAAAACTCAAAACCAAGTGGATCAAAAACCTCAACATAAACCCAGCTACAATGAGCTTGATAGGAAAGAAAGTGGGAAGTACCCTCCCTCCAATGCATTGGCACAGGTGACTACTTCCTAAATATAACACCAGTAGCACAGACACTAAGCACAATACTCAATAAGTTGGATCTCCTGAAACTGAGAAGCTTCTGTAAAGCAAAGGGTACAGTCAATAAAACAAAATCTACAGAATGGGAAAATATCTTCACCAACCCTACATCTAACAGAAGACTGATCTCTAAAATATATAGAGAACTCAGGAAACTAGAGCCTCAAAACCTAAATAACTGAATTTAAAAATGGAGTTCAGAGCTAAAAAGGGAAATCTCAACAGAAGAATTAAAAAATGTCGGAATGACACTTAAAAAATTCCTCAACATCTTTAGCCATCAGAGAAATGGAAATCAAAACAACTTGGAAATACAACCTTACACCTGTCAGAATGGCTAAGATCAAAAACACAGATGACAGCCTATGCTAGAGAGGATGCATAACAAGGAGAACACTCCACAATTGTTGGTGGAAGTGTAAACAACATGTACAGCCAATCTGAAATACAGTATGGTGTTTCCTTAGAAAACTGGGAATCAGTCTCTCCAAAGATCCAGCAATACCACTATTGGGCATATACCCAAAGGATACACAGTCATACCTCAAAGGCATTAGCTCAACTATGTTTATAGCAGCATTATTTGTAATAGAAAGAACCTGGAAACAACCTAGACGCCCCTCAACTGAAGAATGGATTAACAAATGATGGTATATCTATACAATGGATTACTACTCAGCAGAAAAAAATGACATCCTAAAATTTTCAGGCAAATTGATGGATTTGGAGAATATCCTCCTGAATGAGGTATCACAAGTCCAGAAACAGAGTCATGGGATGTACTCACTCATAAGTATACTGTAGACAAAAGCAAAGTGTGGGGATATGTTTGAAATCTAATAAAAAACAGTCTGAGATATCAGAGGGATCTACCCACAGTTAGTCTAGGAGGATCAGAGAGTGGTAACTCACACCTTTAATCCCAGCCACAGGGAATATCTGGGAGTGGTGATCTATGCTTTTAATCCCAGCAAATCTGAGTTTGAGGTCAGTTTAGTTTACAGAGAAAGTTCCAGGCTCCCAGGCAGGCAGTGGTGGAATCACACCTTTAATCTTAACCTGGATGTGAAACAACTGAATGATAAGGGTATTTAAGGCAGACATAGAGAGACAGAGCATGCAAAGAAGCCAGGAGGAAAGAGGCTGAGGAAACTGGAAGATAGCTGCATGAGATTTGACTGTGGTATTTACGCTCTTTGCTATCTCAGCCCTTCCTTGATATCTGGCTCTGAGTTTCCTTCATTTGAGCAACAACAAAGAATACCTAAGTTGCAAACCACAAACTCTGAACAGCTTGGGATCAGAAAGAATTTAAGAGAGACATCCAGAAATTCCACTAAGAAGAGAAAATACAGAAGATAACCTTAGTAATTTGGGGTCATAACAGGATGCAACCAAGAAGGGTTGGGAACAAATCTTGAAAGGAGATGGTTGAATAAGAGAAGCGAAGAGGGGGATATAATAAAAAAGATATCTTGATAGAGGAAGCCAATGTGGGGTTGAAAAGAGACTGGGTGCTAGAGAAACCTCTAAGACTCACAGGATGTCCCTGTCCAAGTCTCCAAACAATAGTGCAGAATCACCACCCTAAGTGTCATCACAGAACCTATATCAAACAAAGAATAGAGGTGGAGGCAGAGATCCATGGTTGAGCACTGGGCTGAGCTCCTGGTCCAGCTGAGAGCAGGGGGGGGAATCTATATAAGCAAGGGGATAAGGATTATGAGGAAAATTTCCCAATGATGGCTGGCTGGAGCTCTAGGGAGCTCACTGAATCAAGAATATCCACTGGAGATTCATTGGGAAAAGAAGCTAGGCCCTCCAAGTATAGGTAACTGTTGATCAGCATGGGTAGTATGTGGAGCCTCAAGAGCTGGGATAAGACTGTGTTCCTGTGCATGGGCTGGCATCTTGGAACCCATTCCCTGCAGAGTAACACCTAACCAGTCTTGACTTTGGGATGAGTAAATCTGACTTGCCTGGAGTGAATGTGCCACATTGAGTTTACCCACCTTGGGACTTCTTGCCATTTTGGGGAAGGGGGTGGGTGGATGGGGAGGGGAAAGACTGAAGGCTGACTAGGAGGGATTGGGAGGATACATAGATAAAAATGACAAATTTTATAAAATGAAAAAAATATTAAAATTAAAAGTTCTAGAGCAATCAGAAGTTCAGAGAAAATATCTAAACATAATAAAGTCAATTTACATCAAACCAACACCCAACATCAAACTAAATGTTGAAAAATTCAAAACAGTCCCTTTAAAATCAGGAACAAGACAGGGTTGGTCACTCCATATCTATTTAATATAGTTCTCAAAGTTTTAGCTAAAGTAATAACAGAACAAAGAGAGATTAAAGAGTTACAAATTGAAAAAGAAGAAGTCAAACTATCATGATTTCCAGAAGATATGATAGTGTGCGTAAGTGATACCCAAATTATACCAGGGAACTCCTATAGCTGATAAACATTTTCAGCAAGGTATCAGGATACAAGACCAACTTAAAAAAATCAATAGCCCTCCTACACACAAATAATAAAGGTACTTAAACAGAAATCAGGGAAACATCACCCTTTGCAATAGCTCAAATAACATCAAATATCTTGGGGTAACTCTAACTAAAAAGTGAAAGACTTTTCTGACAATAACTTTGTCATTGAAGAAAGAAAGAAGATATCTGAAAATGGTAAGACCTCCTATGTTCTTGAACAGGTTGGATCAACATAGTAAAAATGGCAATCTTACCAAAAGCAATCTACAGATTCAATGCAATTCCCATCAAAATTGTAACACAATTCTTAACAGACCTTGGAAGAACAATACTCAACTTCATACAGAAAAACAAAAAATGCAGAATTGCCAGAAAACAATAGTATAATAATAAACCTTATGGAGGCATCACCATCTCCAACTTCAAGCTATACTATAGAGCTACAGTAATAAAAATATCATGGCACCAGCATAAAAAACAGACTTGTGGATCAATGTAATTGAATCAAAAAACATGACATTAATCCACATACCTATGAATACCTGATTTTCAACAAAGAAGCAAAAGTAAACAATTTAACAAAGACAGCATCTTTAACAAATGATACTGGCATAACTGAATGGTGGTATGTAGAAGAATGCAATTAGATCCATATCATCCTACATAAAACTCAAATACAAGTAGACCAAAGACTTCAACATAAACTCAGTTACACTGAAGTTAATAGAAAAGAAGATGGTATAAACTCTTGAACACACTGGAACAGGTGACCACTTTCTAAATATAACATCAGTAGCATAGACACTAAGAATAGCAATTAATAAATGGGACCTCCTGAAACTGAGAAGCTTCTGTAAGGCAAAGGGCACAGTCAATAAAATGAAACAACAGCCAAAAGAATGGAAAAAAATCTCCACCAACCCTACATCTGACAGAAGACTTATCTCTAAAATATATAGAGAACTCAAGAAACTAGAGGCCAAAAAACCAAATTATTCAATTTAAAAAAGGGGGTTTCAAGGCTAAAAAGGGAATTCTTAACAGAAGAATCACAAATGGCTGAAAGACACTTAAAGAATTACTCAGCATCTTTAGCCATCAGAGAAATTCAAATCAAAACAACTCTGAGATACCACCTTACACCTGTCAGAATGGCTAAGATCAAAAACATAGATGACAGCCAATGCTGGAGGGGATGTGGAGCAGTGGAGCAAGGGGAACACTTCTCCATTGCTTGTGGGAATGTAAACTTGTACAGCCATTTTGGAAATCAGTATGGAAGTTTCTCAGAAAACTGGGAATCTATCTACCAAATGATCCAGTAATATCTCTATGGAGTATATACCCAAGGAATGCACATTCTTACTTCAGGGGCATCAGCCCAACTACATTCATATCAGCATTATTTGTAATAGCCAGATCCTGGAAATAATCTAGAGGCCCCTAAACTGAAGAATAAATTCAAAAATTGTGGTACATTTATAGAGTAGAATACTATTCAGCAGGAAAAAAGCCATCTTAAAATTTTCAGGCAAATAAAATGGATCTGGAGAGTATAATACTGAGTGAGGTAACACAGACTCAGAAAGATAGACAGGATACATACTTACTTATAAGTGTATTTTAGACATAAATCAAAGGATGGTCAGGCTACAAACCTGGAGTGACTAAGGAGAAGGAGAAATGTAAAAAAGATATCCATGGATTCCCTGGGGAGGGGAAATAGGCAAGATCTCCTGATGTGAGATATCTTTCTATATGTTTTGAATATTATTCTTTAATAAAGAGACTTTTGGCCTATGGCAGGCATCTTAAAAGTTGGCAGAGAAATTGGGGCATAGATAGGGAAAGAAGAGTGGAGTCAAGAGAGACATTATTTAGACATTCAAGAATCAACATGTAAAGTAACACAGGTAAGTCATGGCCCTCATGGCAAAAAAGATTAATAGAGATGATTTGAATTAAGATGTATAAACTAGCTAGCAATATGCCTGAGCCATAGGCCAAACAGAATGAAATTAATATAAACATCTAAGTCATGGGGGGGGGGGGCTAAGCAGCTGCAGGCAAGTCTGCACTGTGGGGCTAGGCAGTCCGGGACTGCAGATATGTGGGTCTGGACCACAAGCCAGATAGACCAGAAACCTCTTGTTACAGATGTCATTTTTAAAAAGATGTTCTGCTTTTGTTTCCACAAAAGATAAAACCTGTAGTTGACTTCCAGATTAATATGGTTTCAATAAAAAAGAACACCTAAAAATTCTCTAATTATAAAAATGTCATTATAAATTATAAAAAAAAAATGTCACATCAGCCTAAAGGCTGCTGACTAAGATGATCCAGCCTCATAAGATTGCCAGCATCCCTCAGTCAGCAAAAAAATAATAAAAAACTATGCCCAAATTCCCAAAATAATACTTATAAATGTTTGTTTTCATTATAGTCAATCTCTTTCTAAAATATAATATATAATATAAAAATGATATTAGGAAATAAATTATTAAACTTCCTTTGATCCAAAAAACTATCAATCTCAAAATATTTTAAATTAATATAGATTTTAGTTTATTAATATAAGTTTAAGGTCAATTTTTATACTATATATATTTTTTAATTCTTGTTTAAGATATCATGCTTATGCAATTCTTTTAAAATTAATAATATATAATTTAAAAATACAGATTAATAGTCATCTTCAATAACCAAATTTATAGTCATGCTATATAATATTTTTAAGTATACAAAAATATATTTCAATTAGATAATATTTAAACACTTCAAAGCTCTACTAAATATGGCAATTAAAATATTTTTTAAAACTTAGACTTTTCTAAACAGTAAAACAGATCTGCTCTTGGTAATACCTGTCTACTTAAAAAAATAAACATAAAAAAACTCCATATAAAAATTACTTTCTTTGTGACAAGAATTAGACACTAGACAAAAAACCTGTTCTTATATTGACTACTTGACAATATTTTATATAAGCTAACCATACAAGATCCATAAAAAATAACCTCTAAGCTTTAACAAAACAAGTAAGATAGTCCTTAAAGTTCCTATCTTACAAATAACAAAAAACAAAACAAAACACCTGTCAAACATCTTTCAAAACACAAAAGAAAGCAACTGACAAACTATGTCAAAATAGACAAACAACCCACCAAATTTCCTGCTTCACTAAAAAGTATGCCAGAAACTCTGAACCTGTAGGCTAAAAATAAATGCTCCAGTGTTATAGAAAATCTTTAAATGACTGTCCAGACAGCCAAATGTCATCTCTGTCATTTCTAAACTTTAAAAGCTGCTTACACTTTCTGTTTACTCAAATAATATTATATCCTTCTATAGTCTTTGATATAATTAAATCAAATTAAATAAATTAAGTAGCTATAGATATAGTTTTTCTTAATTATTTTATAAAATATATTAAGTATAAAACTTAAAACAAAAATAAGTAATAAAATATTTTTAAAATTTTGTCAAATACAAATAGACTAAATATGATAACTGTAACTTACTAATAACTATTTTAAATATATAATTTCTTTCTGTATATAATATATTAAAATTAAAACCTTCCGTTTTAATAAACCAAAAATAGCAATGTGGGATATTTTTCAGTATGCTTTGAATATCATTTTTTAATAAGGTGACTGTTTTAACCTATGGCAAATATCTTAGAAGTAGGCATAGAATTGGAGCATAGATAAGGAAAAGAACGTGGAATCAAGAGAGACATTATCTATCAGCCCAAGAATGAACATGTAAAGTAACACAGGTGAGCCACAGGACACATGGCAAGACAGATTAATGGAGATGGGTTGAATTAAGATGCAGGAGCTAGCTAGTGGTATGCCTGAGCCATAGGCCAAAGAGAATGAAATTAATATTTGTGGGGCATAAGCAGCAGTGGGGCTACCTGAGCCACTAGGCAGTCTGAGACTGCAGATCTGTGGGCCTGGACCACCAGACAAATGGGCCAGAAACCTCTTGTTACAATTTCCTGAGTAAATTGGAACCATATGGAAAGTGAGCAACAAGAGATGGGAAGAGATCATGAAAGAATGAGATGGTTGAATGGGAGGAGCAACACCAAAGGAGAACAAAGAAATAGTTATCTTCATTGAGGGGTTAGAGAGAAACCTCGTTCTAGGGAAACATTTAAGAACCCACTAGGAGTCCCAGACTAGGACTAAAGAAGTAGTGGTGCCTAAGTAGGGGATCCCTTGTAATCAAATGAATGACCACCCTAATTGTCATTCTATATAGAACCTTCATCCAGCAATTGATGAAGGCAGAAGCAGAGATCCATAGCTAAGCACCAGGTTAAGTTCCCCATCCAGCTGAAGAGAACTTCTATGTGCAAAGGTATCAGGATCATGAGGAGGAGATCCACAGAGATGATCTGAATGAACTATTGGGAGCTCATTGACTCTGAAATAACCACTGAGGAACCTTCATGGAAAGGAATTTAATCTTCCAAATGTAGATGACAGTCAAATGGTGAAGGTAGTTTGTGGAGCCTCTTTCAGTAGGACCAGAGTTTATTCCTGGTGCAGGAACTGTCTTCTTGGAGCCCATTCCCTATAAAAGAACACTTTACTAGGCCTTGATCCTAGGGGAGGGAGTAGGAAGTTGGACCTACCTCAGCTGGATATGCCAGACCAAATTGACTCACCTTGGGATTCCTTGCTTTCGCTGAGGAATGGATGGAGGATGGGTTAGGCAAGGCTGAGGGAAGCTGAAAAGGAGGGGAAGACGGGGAAGCAGTGAAGAATATGAAAAAAACTTTAAAAAAAGAAAAAAATTCCCATATCCATTTCTGCTCCCTCTACTGCTCCTTCTCTCAGCCTTCGCCAACCCTCTCCTGTAGGGGTATTGTGTTGTTTCATGGTAAACAATTGTCCCACCCACTGGTATAATAAAAAGTGCTGATTGGTCAAAGGCAGGCAGGAAGTGTGGGTGGGGCTACCAGACTAAAAATTCTGAGAACAGGAATCACGGGACAGAATGCCAGAGAGAACACCAGAGAGAAGCCAGAAGAAGCAGAGGATAACTATGCTGCTCTAAAGAAAGGTACCAAGCCACATGGCTGAACAGGAAAAATCATGGGTTAGATGAAGGGTAGAGAGCTAGCAAGTGATATGCCTGGGCCTGAGGCCAATCAGCCTAAAACCATCTTATGCATCTGTTTGTCTCTGTCTCTGTGAGTCTGCAAGTCTGTGGGTCTGCAGGCCTAAACCTTGAGGCAAGGCCCAAAAGTAGGGCCAGAAACCTCTTACTACAAATGGCACCCAATGTGGAGCAAATATACCCACAAAAAGCTTAAAAATGGTCTAGAGCCCAAAGCAGCTTCTGAGTTGTGTCTCTCATGTGAGCTGTGGTACAGAGACACCCTGGTGAAGCACATGGGCTTGGGCTACAATGGCGGGCTTTTGGAATGCAGCATAAGGTATAAAATGGCTTGTTCCTTAAGTCTCACAGGAGCCTCAATATAAGCAAAAGGTTATAAATGATGTGTTTAAGGTTTCTGTTCAAAAGGGCAAAAAGAGAATAGAGTCAAAGATGGCTTCTTAGTGGTGATATTTTCTTGGATCAGGTCTGTTTGCCAGAGGCAAACTGAGGCTTGACTTTTTGAAAAGAAACTTCCTGATTCAGCCTTAGAGACAAAACACTTGTGAGTTTTTTAAGAGGCCCTGCTGCCTAATACTTACATGGAGTTAATGAGAAGCAGATGGCAAAGCTTAACTTGGTAATTATATGGACCCTAAAATTCCCAGAGTACCTGGGTTAAAAAGATAAATTCTATGAAATTAGACTAGGAGCTGGGTGGAGCCATCCACCCATCCTACCAACCTTGAACATTGGCAGGTTAAAGGTATTTTCAGAAACAGAAAGAAATAGAAGAATCTGGGTGGAGTCAATCACTCTAGCCAAGCAAAGGTGTGGTCATAGACAGAAAAAGTTAAGAAATAAATATACAGTAAAGACAGTTTTTATTTTTAAAAAAGTCTAAGTGGTTTAGAGTGTGTTGAAAATATAGATACATAGGCTTAGAAAAAGAAAAGAAAAAAGGTAGTGAAGACTTTAGAAAAGAAATAGAGTAAAATAAATAAATAAATAAATAAATAAAAATAAGCCATGTAAAGATGGAAAATACAAAGAGTGTCTGGATACTGTAAGCTATTGTCTGAACTTTAAGTTTCTTGACTGAAAATTACTTAGTAAAAACTGCTAAAAGACAGTTGACTATAAATGCTGTTGGATTAACTCAACGTATATATTTTGTAAATGAGTTGACTTTAAAATTGAAATGCAAAGATACACTACTTTGGAGAAGAGGTTTTCCTTTTATTTTCACAGAAAATGAGAAACTGTGGATTTATTCCTGGATAAAGAACATAAAGTTTGATAGAGGAAGACCCACTGAAAAATCTCCAATGGAAATGGTGGACCAGATGATTCAGCGTTTCAGAGCACCTCTTTGAAGTTTCCAGAGCTCTGTATCCAGAACAACTTCAAGGAGACTGGCTGAGACGACCCAGCCTTAGAGAATACTCCACTAAAGACTTGTCCATAATCCTAAATTTTTCTTTGGATTCCCTTGAGATTGCCAATGCCCCATTCAACAAGAAGTAGCCTAGAGAATGATGCCCACATTCCCAAAACATGGACTATGGATGTTTGTGTTTATTTACAGTGTTGTTTTTAAGTTGTTATAGATAAGGGGGGAAAGAATATTAGATTTGGAGTTCTTTTTGTTTTAAAAGGAGAAAAGGGGATATGTGGGGGTATTGTGTTGTTTCATGGTAAATAATTGTCCCACCCACTGGTTTAATAAAAAGTGCTGATTGGCCAAAGGCAGGGAGGAAGTGTGGGTGGGGCTACCAGACTAAAAACTCTGAAAACAAGAAGCACAGGACAGAATGCCAGAGAGAACACCAGAGAGAAGCCAGAAGAAGCAGAGGACAACTATGATGCTCTAAAGAAAGGCACTGAGCCCCATGGCTGAACATGAAGAATCATGGGTTAGATGAAGGGTAGAGAGCTAGCAAGTGATATGCCTGGGCCTGAGGCCAATCAGCCTAAAACTATCTTATGCATCTGTTTATCTCTGTCTCTGTGAGTCTGCGAGTCTGTGGGTTTGCAGGCCTAAACCTTGAAGCAAGGCCCAAAAGTAGGGCCAGAAACCTCTTACTACATTCTCCCAGGTCAATTCAGTCTAGCATATCCAGTTGAGATAGGACTTAGTCCCTCACCCAAGTATCAAGGCTAATAAAGGTATTTTCCAGCTAGACATGGGCTTTGAGGAGCCAGTTCACAGACCCAGAATAGACTCTATTCTGAAGAGGCTTCAGAAACTGCCCATGCTTTTTGACTATCATCTACATTGAGAGGGTCCAGATTTGTTTCATGAAAGTTCATCAACTAGACCTGATGCTTAGCTATGGATCTCTGCTTCTGCCTCCATCAACTACTGGATGAAGGTTCTGTAATGACATTTAGGATGGGTATTCATACGATAATACGGAAAGGCCAGTTTAGGCTCTCCACTATCGCTTGGAGACCTAGCTGTACTCATTCTGTGGGTTCTTGGGTGTTCCCTAGTATCAGGGTCCTGTCTAATCCCACAATGGCTCTCTCTGTCAGGATATTCCCTTCTTTGCCCTCCTTTTCTGTTGCTCACCCCGCGATCCCACTCTACCATTCCATTCTCTCATGTTCTCTTCTCACCTCCCCTTTCTCCCTCTCCATGATCACAATTTTCTCAGGAGATCTTGGTTTTTTTTCCCTTTCCCAGGGGGGATGTATCAATGTCCCTCTTAACTTTCTCCTCTTACCTAGCTGCTGGTTGGGGGTAGTTTTAAATTGTAGCCTGGTTATCCTTAGCATTATGTCTAAAATTCACTTATGAGTACATACCATCTGTCTTTCTGGGTCTATATTACCTTACTCAGGATGATATTCTCCAGATTTATCCATTTGCCTGAAATTTTCAGGACATCAATTTTTACTGCTAAGTAGTACTCCATTGTGTAAATGTACTGCCATTTTTTAATCCATTCTTCAGTTGAGGAGTATCTAAATTTTTCCAGGTTCTGGCTATTACAATTAATGCTGCTATGAACATAGTTGAACTAATGCTCTTGGGGTAAGAATGTGTGTCCCTTGGGTATATGCCCAACAGTGTTATTGCTGTACCATAGGGTATATACTGATTTCCAAAGTGGCTGTACAAATTGACATTACCACCAGCAATGAAGGAATGTTCCTCTTGCTCCACATCCCCTTCAGCATAGGTTGTTGTCTGTGCTTTTGATCTTAACCATTCTGACAGGTGTAAGATGGTATCTTAGACTTGTTTTGATTTTCATATCTCTAATGGCTAAGGATGTTGAGAAATTTTTTAAGTGTCTGTCAGTCATTTGGAGGGCTTCTGTTAAGAATTCCCTATTTAGCTCTATTTCCCATTTTCCAATTGAGTTCTTGGGGGTTTTTTTGCCCTCTAGTATCTTGAGTTCTATCTATCTATTTTAGAGGTCAGTCCTCTGTCTGATATAGGGTTGTTAAAAAATATTTTCCCATTCTTCAGGCTGTGTTTCATCTTATTGACCATGTCCTTTGCCTTACAGAAGCTTAGTTTCAGGAGGTCCTATTTACTAATTGTTATTCTTAGTATCTATGCTACTGGTATTATATTTAGAAAGTGGTCATCTATGCCAATGTGTTTAAGACTATGTTCCACTTTCTTTTCTAGTAAGTTCAGTGTAGCTGGGACTTGAGTTTGTGCAGGGTGATAGATACGGATCTCTTTGTATTCTTCTACATACCACCATCCAGTTATGCCAGCACCATTTGTTGAAGATGCTGTCTTTTTTCCACTGTATATTTTTTTGCTTCTTTGTTGAAAATCAGATGTTCATAGGTGTTTAGATTAATGTCAGGGTCTTTGATTCAATTCCATTTATCCAGAAATCAATTAATTTGTCAGTACCAAACTGTTTTTATTACTTTTCAGTAGAGCTTGGAGTCAGGAATGGTAAGGCAGTGTTAATACTAGACCATCCTGAAATCTCCTCTGCCAAAGTCATTAAAATAAAATAAAACTCTTCAACTTAGCCTCTGGCAAACTTTTTTGGACAAGGATAGAAAGCAGTCACATTCTTCGTGCGCGCGCGCACACACGCACACACACACACACACACACACACAACAAAAAGACTCAACAACAACAGAACAAACCCACTAATAGTTTTCCTCTCTGAAACTTGTTAAACTGAGCCCACACAGTTCAAATTGCCCTCTGCACTGTCTTTCATACTGAGGATGGCCCAGTAAGCATTGCTTAAAGCATCCAATCACTTTTTTAAATCCAAAGTCCCAAAATCTCTTATATTTCTCCAACAGCCTGGTCAGGCCTGTCACAAAAATGTTCCAGTTTCTGATACCAACGTGTCTTAGTTATAATTTATATTGCTGTAATAAAACACTGTGACCATGACAACTCATAAATAAAAGCATTTAATTGGGGATTTCTCACAGTTTCAGAAGTTTAGTTCATTGTCATCACAATAGGAAGCATGGTTTCACTCAGGTGGAAATGGTGCTGAAGAAAGAGCTATGAGTTTTACATCCATCTCCACAAGCAGAAAGAAAAGAAAGCCACTGGGGTTGTCTTAAGCTTTTGAAACCTTAAAGAGTACCCCTAGTAACACCGTTTCTCCAAGAAGGTCACACCTACTCAAGCAAATCCACATCCCCTAATCCATTTAAAGTAGTGCCATACTCTGATGACCAAGTATTCAAATATATGAGTCTTTGATGACCATTCTTATTCAAACCACCATACAGACTAAAGAAGTCAGTACCTCAATGTACAGAAGCTCTGTTCTTTCCAAGAGAAAGGTTGATCTCAAATTTGTCTTTCAGCTGCTCTCAAAAATTGTCTCATGTATGTTGTGCATATGCTAATTAAATAACTAGCTCTAGATTAGTCAGTTGGGTTCCTCAGAGCTTCTGAGGTTGAAATTAACAATGGACCCCAATAACCAGATTTTCATACCTAAATTTTGTCATTTAAAGAGTTTAAATGTAGAAAGCACACTCAGTCTTTCCTCTACTCTTCTTACTTATCTGATGTGGGACTGTCTTTCTATATGCTGTAAATATAAATCTTTAAATATAAAAGCTGTTTTGGCCATGACAAACACCATAAAAAAAAATAAGTAAAAAATCAAAATAAATAAAAAAAAAAATTCAAAATCAAATCAAACCAAACACCCCACAAAACAAACATATAAAAAACATGTAACAAAACAAATTAATAAAAATAAAATAAATTAAAATAAAAAACCAACAATAAGCCTAAGCCATAAGCCAAACAACATAAGTTAATATAAACGTCTAAGTCATTTTTAAGGCCTAAACAACAACAGAAAACTAAACAATCTAAAATTACAAATCTATAAGTCTAAAACCTCTAGCCAAACAAGCCCAAAAACCATATTATAACAGATGGTGCCCAGATATGGTAGTAAATTTTATTTGAAATATATTAATATGATTAATATTTATTGGAAAATAAATTAATATGTATGATAATAGGTTATAGTTTAGGAATATATTTGAGTGATTGGGATAGTCTAGGTAAGGGACGTTGGTCTACTCTTTTAAGAAGGTAGGAACAAATGGGGCCTTTAAGATTTTAGTAGTTTTTTTTCTGAACTGGGCTGGCCACACTCCCAGGACCCTGGATAAGTGTCTTTTGACCTTATCAACTGACACCTGAATCTCACCACACTTATCAAGTGACTAATTTACAATTATAAAAAATAGCTAAATATTCATGTCACTGGTTTGAAAAGTACAAATCAGGTATGTGATTGTCTTTAAAAGAGCTTTGACTTCTATTTTAGATTATAAAAAGACTATATGTTTAAGGAGACTATTGTACAAATGTGACTGTTATTCAATGCCATAAATATTATGTAATATTCTACAGGGGAAAAAAGTTCATTCTGATAAAAAGAAGTTTATATATTTTACAAAGCAAAAAGAGGAGAAAAATACATTTTAAAATTGAAAAAAATTATCTTTAGAAAATAATGTATTACTGACAGTACAGTGATCAACCTTTTAAAATACTGTTTTAAGTTTCAGCACAGAAAATTATATGTACTTCATATATGCTTACTATAGTTCATAAAGTTTATATTTAGTCTTAGAATACAAAAAAATATGGAACAAAATCCCTTTTGGCATTTGTTTGTAACAGGGGAAAATCAATCAGGCATTTAATTATGCCTTAAATAAAAAGTACAACACAAAAAATTTTCTGCACAGAAAGTGCAGATTTAAAAGATTAAAAATATATTATAAAGATTTTCAATTATAATGTCTTATTTTATTAGGAATTAAAATCAGATCTTTCATTAACAAATACAACAAAACACATATCAGACTGAATGGGTTTGCATTCATAACAGTTATAATCTGAGAAAAAAACTATTACTTTTAAATCTGACTTTTAACAAGACTATCTTCAACATAATTTACCTTAGGCAGAAAGAGCTTATTTATACTCACTATAATACTGTGTGATCCTGCGAGAGGATAATAAGTCTCACTGCTTGAGTCTAAAGATGGCTAGACAATAGGTGGACTGGAGAACCTTGGGAAAGATATGTACTATTATACTGTTAATGTCACTAGTACTCAAGATACTAGTGGCCCATTAGCCTCTTTATTGCCCCTCTGACATCTTTATTTCTTAGGGTGTAGATGAGAGGATTCAAGCTAGGTGTGACAACAGTGTAGAAGAGGGCGATGAACTTGGCTTGATCCTGAGAATTTTCTGTTGGAGGCCGAAGATAAATGCACATGGCTGGGATAAAAAAGAGGCAAACAACCATAAGATGAGCTCCACATGTTCCAAATGCTTTCTGAAATCCTGTGGTTGAGTGCATCCTTAGAACAGCTTGAGCAATAGCAGCATAGGAAGTGAAAATGAGGATGAGTGGGATTAAAACAAAAATAGAGCTTGCAATCAGTAAGGCCATCTCATTAGCTTGAGTATCAACACAGGATAACTGGAGCAATGCTGGGACTTCACAGAAGAAGTGATCTATTTGGTGATGTCCACACAGAGGCACCCAGAAAGTGAAGAGAGAATGAAGTGCTGAGTCTATAAAGCCACTTACCCAGGAGGCTGCTGCTAGCATGCGACAAAAACGAGGATTCATAAGGACAGAGTAATGCAAGGGTTTGCACACAGCTGCATAGCGGTCATAAGACATCACCACCAATAGAACACACTCCGTGGTGCCCAGAGCAAGAACAAAATAGAGTTGGAGCATGCAACCAGCGTAAGATATTGTCTTTTCTGGACCCCAGAGGTTGAACAGCAGCTGAGGGACAGAACTAGTGGTGTAGCAGATATCCAGGGCTGAGAGATTTGACAGAAAGAAGTACATGGGTGTGTGCAGGTGAGAGTCTAAGTGTGACAGGATGATGATGAAGAGGTTTCCTGTCAGTGTTGCCAAGTAGAATATCAAGATCACCACAAAGAGAACTACCTCCAAGTGAGGCCACTTAGAAAAACCCAGAAGAATGAAATACCCTTCTGAACTTACATTGATTTTTTCCATACTAATTTACATTCTCTTTTGTTTTATCTTCACTGCTAAGAAAGCTTGCGTGTTAAGGGGGATAATTACAGTTATTTATTGAAGAATATAAAGCATCAGCAAACTCAAGCTATGAAACAAAAAGAAAAATCAGTTAAGACAAAAGTATCTCATTTGTTAGAATGCTAACTATAAAGTATAAAATGAATGACTGTTGGGTGACCTGAATGGATGTAAAAATAGTTGCTATCTTTGCTGAGAAATAGGTTATTCATATTTTTGAACTATCCCTTTATAAATAATAAGTTACTTACATTTTTAAAATACCCCTTTATAAACTATTTTTTAATCACAAAGTAAGCTTTATAATACAAAAAAACTTGTTGATACCTTTATAACCACATACTATTAGCTTACTGGTGGTGACACAAAACTAGTACTACATGGCTGCTAATGTGATATTTTGAAACATCATACCACTCAAGTATCACTACTGTCCAGAAGACATAACTAAATTCTTGTTATAAAGAACCATAAAAAATTCAAATAAACACAAAATAGCTTGCCTGTACTCTAAAAAGTCAGTAATTATAACAATTAAGATTAAGGATTAGGTTAATATATTTTAAAAGCTGGTGCCCAGATGATCACACACTTGAAAAATAGCACAAATTTTTTATAGAATTGGAAAAATTTCAATACTCACTAATTTTTCCATTTTAAACTAATTAACATTTAAACTATACAGAGTTTACATAAATAATTGTATTGTTCTTAGAAAGAAGCGTTAAGAAATCCAATGGGAGAAAAATGCTTGCATGTCCAATCAATGACCCAATAGTCCAAAAAAAGTGATAATTTATAGATATCATATATGTTAATTAGAGATATAAATGATTATTATAATGATGATACATAGATAATAGATGATAAGGATAGATGATTATTAGATGATAAATGACAGATAGATGATATATTTGTAAGTAGATGACAGATATAGATAAATAGATGATATACAGATAGATAATAAATGGATGGGTAGGTGATAAATAGAAATATGATAGATGTTAGATACATATGTATAGATACATACATAGATAGATAGATAGATAGATTTTGAGTTGATAATAAATGTTTAAAATAGCAAAATGTTGTCCAAAAATGCTCACTAATAGTCAATTCACATATGAGATAAATTAGTGCTACTTGTACTTTTTGTAATTGCTCTATAAGTTTGAAAATTTCCATAATAAAATGTTATCAAAATAAAATATAAAATGAATTTATATTTTATGTAATGTTTGTATTTTTATAAAAAATAAATCAAGTTCTCATGTATCCTAGAATAACAGATGAACAATTGTTAATTGAATAAATACCTAATATAGAGTTGAGGGAAGATAATTTCCATTCAACAAATGGTCATTGATAACAAATAAATCATTTACATTTTCTTTTCAGTATTTTCTAATAGTTTCTACTTATGTGATAATATAATCAATGATCCTGGAGAAATACAGACATTATAAAGACACACTAATATCCCTTACTCTAACAATCAGACTATTGGACTCCAAGACATAGGAATTTTCTTGGAAGGGCAATGCTTTTAAAGAAAAAAGTGCCATCCTGAGAGGCAACTTGCATTTCAGGTATAGATTTTACATAGTTCAATAATCCTAGAGAATGAGACTGAATCCAGATAATGATGAGTCTGTGGTGAATGGAACTACACATTGACCTAGACTGCTTAAATGTGCATATCCTTGGGCCTCTATGAAAATTTTATCTCACTTCATGATTCTAAACACTGACTTGGGAGTATTTCCTGGATCTCTTTGCTCCTTCCTGATTTGACCACATTGAATAAATCTCCAGTGTTTTGTTTTCCACATTTAATTTGGCTTACTGAGAATGGCTGGTGGGGATCTGACAGTACATTTTGTGGCTCTGAAGTCTGATAACAGAAGCAAATTATTTAAATTTTGTTATATTTACAAATTTTCTACTTATGTGGTACTAGGAAGCACAATTGCAATATAATAATCTTACATATAGATAAAAGACAAGTAAAAAACATCAAATTCAAAAGTTATTAATACTTATGTTGAGATATATATTATACCTCAATTAAATATGCCCACCAAAGGAAATAACTTTGTTTTCCAATGTATCCTAAGTATTTTCAAACATATGCTAGTTTTTTAAATGTTAGGAACACAATGGAATTAGATTTTTTAAAAAGCCACAGATTATGGACACATAAGTATTAATGAAATACTATAGTTTATAAAACTGAGAGTCTGGATGAGAGAGTGCAAGAATGTGTCCTAGAGACACATTGAATGAGAGAAAAGTATAATCATTAAGCTCAAAGATGGGAGAAGAAAGACCACCTACCAAAATCATTACAGCCAAGTTAATTAAAGCAAGTAATTAAAACAAGCTTTTTTATTCATGAACATGGGCTGCCTCCCCCTAAGGTGGGGTTAAAGAGGTTAGCCCTAGATGTGAGGAAGTTCAAGGACAGGGTTTTCTAATTCGGGATTTGGTGGACAAAATTGGCAGGGTGATAGCAGCAGAATGTGATGTTAGTCCTAATGAGCTCCAGAAACAAAGACATGATTTCAAGGTGGTGATAACAACAGGTAGTTATAACAAGGTAGCTATAACAACCCTTTTGAAATAAAGATATGGTTGCAAGATCGTTATCAACTTTTTGAAACAAAGACACAATTGTCAATCCTAGATGAGGCAGTGCAAACCATTTGTAGTTAAGGTTACAGGTAGCACAAAGCCCAATCCTTGAGAAACAGAGGTTTAATCATAAACAGAAATGAACCTAGCTTGTCTTTATCATAAGATAAAATTTAAGCCAAAGATAAAGGCCGGCTGGTTTTTCATAAAGCAAAGTCTAGTGAATATGTCCACTAGAAGGGCTTGTAGGAAAGACAGGAAAGGATGTATATTTAGACTATGGGGGACAGAATTACCCAGGCTACAACTTGAATCACTATAACCACAAGTTATCTTTCTTCTTGGAAAATAAGTGTAAGCAAGGACACAGTAAAGAATCCACTAAAATGGCTACTCCATGGTTAGAGAAAATGTTTATTTGTAGGTAAGGGAAAGAGAACAGTCAAAGCCATGTGAAAGAGTCCAGAGCAGAGGGGGGAAAAGCAGACTGACCATGGCTTGGGGTAAAGAAGCAGGTCTAGAAAATCATGTTGAGGGGACAGAAGCCTGTGACTTGAAACCAACTGGAAGTTTAGGATAGATGAAGGGGAAAAGGCCAGGATGCTAGCTTGGACTTGGAAATATATAGCAGAGTACAGTTTAATATGAAACAAATGAATCTGGAGGCTAGCATGGGCTTTGACATGTAAATGTAGGTATATGCCAAGAGAACTGGCCCTTTCTGGTAGGCAGAAACCTGTTTCACAGTTTCCTAAGGAATGTTGCATGTGAGTTTTTATGTCTCCATCAGGAGTCCTATAGTTCAGTTTGAGCTGAGTCAAGACTGCTATTTTGGACCAGACAATCAGTAATATGGTATTTAAATTCTAAGCATAGGTTTGAATCACTTCACTTGTTTACTCTCCTCTAAAGAAACATTGACAGTATTTTGCAAATCATTAAGTGGCTTATTTTTTTTCAATTAATATATTACACTAATGAGTCTTACATTTGTTTTCTTTTAAAAAATAAACTATAATTCATCAATACTTATAACTTTTTGAAGACCCTTTTTTGTCCTATAGATTTTCAATCTTTCTTTGACAAAATAAAATCTTCCATTTGTTACATAGTTATTGAGTGACCTAAGATTTAGATGTTTACTGAATTCTTAGTCTCCTCCAATATTACCAGCTTTGTTTTGTTTTCCATATGCCCTCACAGTTAATAAGGGCCCTTTCCAATAAGCTGTGGCAAATGACGAATAAAATTATTTATAGTTTCAACAGTTTTGGTTCTTTATAGCTTATGTTCTATAAGTTAAATGCTTGCAGAAAGATATTGGGGTAGAAATATACTTCATCAGGAAAATTTGGAGAAACCAGATTGTCTCCAGGGCTTCTCAACTGATCCTAATCCTAACTTTTAGCAATTCAACAGTGTCAGTAAACTAAAGGAAACCATCCTACTTTGCTGAGAGAAACAAGTCCACACATTATTTAAAAAGAACTTCCTTAAAAACTATAGTTGAATTCAAATTATATAACAGTAAATTTTAAAATAGTCCAAATTTAAAGATAACTGCCATTTACTATAGATGGAAATCTTCTAAAAGATTCTTTTTTTAAAGAAAACTTTCCTTAGATTGGAAACATCATGGCAAGTTTGAGCACAATTGCTGAAATTACTTCCTTTAATACACATATAATTTTTTTCTTGCCTTTGAACAAAAGTTGCTGACAAGAAGACATGCCTGCAAAGACTGATTAGAATGGCAGTGTGGCAGAGTGGAATGTTACAGGTTCAGAGGCTGGTTACCTTATCTTGGACTAGTCCTGGTGCTCCAGAACAGCCATTTTTGTCCACCTGTTTCTGAACTAATGTCTTATGACTAATAGATAGAAATCTCTGAAATCTAACTTAGCAGAACACTATCTCTCACCAACCCCAAAGCTAAGAATGCCATCAGATAGCATCTTGGGTCTACGGAAAGGTTCCCACATCTTATTATAACCCACATCTTTAATGTAACCACCAATGTATTTTAATATTGCCTTGATTTAAAGGCTTTTTTCTGTAAACTTATAAAACTTTATGAAACTTCTTCCATACTGAAACAGAATTGAAGTAACCAAAATCTTTATTGCCAGGCCATGATCATTCAAAATGGATCCAGAGTAAATTATCTTTTGATTTCTTTAAGATGTCAGCTATGATTTTTGTGTCATTAGCCACTATGACTATCTCAACTAAAATGAACATAGTAGTAGCTGTGAGTTATTCTTTTCTATTTAATGAATTTGTATAAGAACAGGTCAACAACAAATCTAAGAACAAGAACAAACACCAGATGAGAATAAGAAAAGTACAGATTTCTGGTTTAATTTCTTCATTCTGGAGGGGTAGAAAATGAAGTTACTTTTTGTTCTGTGGGTAAGTTCTTCCTCCTAAGTTTAAATTCTGTGTTATAGAAGAAAAAGTAGTGACTGTTCCCCATCACTAGAACTGACTAGAATTTTCCTATTCTGAGTCTATTATTCTCATATAGAGCATTCTCTAGCACTCAAGTAATACCTGAAGCCCATTTACTCACATTTTGATTCTGTTCATATGCCCATTGTTGCCTTACCTTTCAATACCCTCACCTGTATGGCTGACCTTCTGGCTAGTATTTGTGTCCTTGAGAACTCTAATATTGCCTATTCTTGATTCTGCTACAGAAGAGAAAGCCCTGAGGGCAGTAAAGTACTTCTTTGTAGCCATAAGGTAAAAGTCTGAGCTTTCAGTGTATCCCGGGAGAGATTTTTATCTGAGAACAAATGAGGATTATATAAACAGAGAACTGACTTCCTTAACTGTAGCATTGGGAGTGTAAATCCCTACAGGGACTTGTGAAGTTACACTTTTTCCCATGAATGTTCTCCCCTTGATCACAGTTGAACCAAGGTGACAATGAAACTCTGGCTCAACTACCACTCAGAGGTGTGTTTACAAAAAAGAGAATGGAGTTGTAATGAGATTGCTAAAATTCTTCCTGAGTCCTCAAAATGTTATGAGCTAAATTTGACAGAAATAACATGAGGATTAATGTTATTTGACAGGAAATAATATAAAATTGAAATACAAATAGAACTCAAAATATTTTATATTAAAATTGGATGCCCCAAAACTGAGACTCAAAACTTAAACCTCAAAATAAAATTCATTAGTTTATTATAATAGTATATTTTACAAGTATTTGTTGTTGAATTATAATTATAAGAATTCAAAATAATTAATAGTGAAAAACAAACACAATAGAAAAAGAAGCCAACTGGACTTTTTTTGCCTTTCTTGATTCTGTTCACATGCCCATTGTTGTCTTACCTTTGTGTATGATCTAGTCTAAGTAAATAATTATAAGGAAAAATTCTGTTATTCCAAATAAAACACAATGACATAAATTCACATAGAATCTATGGGGTTTTTTTTCAGTTATTAAGACCATGAACTTTTGGTGTTATTGACACAAAAGCACAGGTCTCATCTTTAAAATGATAGATATATTAATCTAAAGTCATTTTAAGTGGTCAAAGGTCTGAGAATGCAGATATAGATTAACCCAACTGCTGCATTTCAATGTGCAAACCATTTCATGAAGTTTTACATTTTACAGAAAAAAAGAGGAAAGCTCTTAAATTAAATTAAATTAAATCACAATGCTGGATGCATCAGAGATTCAGCTACAGTAAGATAGGGGAAGCTTTTCTACAGAGTCAAGATGCCTCTAAAGATATTCTCAATTTTTAACTTAGTGGAAGCTAGTAGTCTGCTAAATTAGTAGGTTTCAAAGATTTTTGCCTGTTAGACACAGGATGTCAATTCTGTCAGTGCAAAAAACACAGTTCTCACCTTAAAGACCATTTTTATGAACCCATTTGGAATAACAAGAAAATTTAATATAAGAGATCTAAAAATATAGAAATCTACATGTAATAGTTTTATACTAAAAATATTTTGAGGAAATCATGAATTTAATGTTATCCATTAAACAAATGAGATAAAATTAATAGAAGTATATATAATTAGAATCTGTTTTAGAAGGAAATCCCTAACAAAACCTATATATATAACATCAAATTTTATATCAACAAAATTTTATGACTCTAAGAAATATTTTATATAAACAATTCATTTTAAGGTTTATAAAACATCTAATATACCCAAAGATAACATTTAATAGGTCTTAAAAATCTTTAAAGTCCTGAAATTAATAAAGTATAATGCATTTATGAGGTCTTAATATATAATCACAATATTTAAATTTGTGAATCTGCATGCACATTTTAATTGGGTATAACAAAACTTTACTAAACATATAACAAAAATGAATTTAATATTTTTGACACAAAGAACATAAAGTAACAACCAAAGACATATAAAAGCAACCACCACAGACACATATGGCAGAATTATGTGAAATTAGGTATACCTGGTTCATAAAAAAAATGTTAGAAAGTTTATTTCTTAAGATATCAGGAAGGATCAGTAATACAAAGGGCCAACAGATAAAGGTTTTTTTGGAAGAAGTATGTGGGGCTAATGAAGTATAGTTATGTCATCTCATAAACACATTTTAAAGAAACTTTAATTGCTAAAACTTCCCTGGGCAAAAATTGATCTTTTGTCATTTAGACCAGTAATAAATTTCTATGTAAACGGCCTTTGGAGCAGCTATAAATTCTATACAAAGTGACCCTGAGTTAAGTTAACTGACCATTTAACTGCTTTCTCTCACTTCTGTAAACTTTTCCTTGCTGCAAATGTACAGACAGAGCTGCCTTTCTGTATACATTACAATTGCATTTTTGCCTTCAAAAACTCAAACAAACTGGAGGTCAAGGCTGCTTCCAACTCACTACTTTTTTTTGCAATATTCCCATTGAGAATAAATAAAGACGCCATTAGACTCCATCAGGCATTTCAGGAGATTTACCTTTCATATACCACATAACATTTGGAGGCCCAAGTGGGATCACTGAGAGCACTCCCAGTTCCTGAGGTTAGGGCTTCTCCTAGGCAATTGTTAGGGTTGACAGTCCTACAGGAAGCCACAAAAATAATATCCCTCAGCCCTGGGAATTGACTACATTACACCAACTTGACCGTAAAACTTTTTAAAGGAATCTACATGTGCATCTATATTTTGGGACCTCCAAAGGTTAAGATTGTTGTTAACACATGCGAAGAATAAACCACAATACCAGTAACCCATGCTAGAGTTTATTTAGGAAGCTTGTGGGAAGAGTAAATGGAGATGGGAAAAAAATGAGCAATGCAGGTCTTTGGGTTATAAGGGTGATCATGCATATGGATGAAAGGGTTGTGCCCAGCTAAGGAGCATTACATGACCCCCTCCCCATGCAGTGTGCCCTGGTGGTGCCATGTTGGTATAGTGCATTTAGCATTTACCAGGTAGCTACCACAGACCGGAAATCCTAACAAAGATAAACCTATATTTGGTGTTTAAAATTAAACCTAAGTATTGGGTTTCTGGTCTGTCTGGAGCACCAATCCTGGGACTTGTAAAAAAAGTTAGGCACACTATAAGAATTGCCGAGTCCAAGGTCAGGGCTAGAATGCTGCTACACACCCTCTGGATCTAGTTTGTTTTGGAGAACCAATTTGTGTCGCATTTTTGTTGTTTTTGCCACTTACATGTGCTTCTGTATCCCCAATAATATTTTCCAGTTACAGGTAGACATGGGAAACTAAACCTCGGTGATGGTCTCCCCTGGTACTCTGATGTCAGTGCAGCTTGCCTGCTTTGTCACCTCTTGGGACTCCAAGCTACTCCTTGCTGCCCCCTCACTAGCTGTCTGCTTCGACTCTTATTTCCCTCCTGCTGTTTACTCCATCTTTAAACATGGCTGACCACTTTTCCCCCTAGAGGTGTCAACTCTGTCTCTCAGCTCTCTGATCTGCTGCCTGCTGCTCACTACTGTTTCTAGCCTGTGTCTAGAATCTCTTTTCTCTGAACTTTTTTTGCTCTCTTTTTGCCTTAGTCCTTCCCCATGGTCATTAGATTCAAGTTTTGCAGAGATTTAGGTTTCCTTTAGGTATTGACAATACCAAAATATTATTTTATGCTCGTTTACTTTACTAAAAAGCTGTCTGGAGTTGGTATAGGACCCACCTTCTCTTGATACACATAGACTTATTTGAAAGTTTTCTCATCTTGATCCTGTGTCATACAGGCCATCTGACACTAACAGGAAGAGTAGAAAACGAAAAACAAAAAAATCCCAGGAAAAAACACACAATTTGCTTTAAAACAACTAAAAATTTTAGACTGCTTCCAATAGAGATTACTACTACTCATCAACATACTCATTTTGGTTTTATTTAATGCTCTGGAGCTTTTACTAAAGCATGAACTTTATCTCAATATTTATAAGATTATTATTGTGCAAACTTTCTGTACCTTGTACCTGTCTACTGGTTTAATAAAAAATACTGATTGGCCAAAGGCAGACAGGAAGTGTGAGTGGGGCTACTAGATGAAGAAAACTCTGGGAACAGAAAGAACAGAGCTGAGATGTCACAGAGAAGCCACAGAGACACCATGATGAGTATCAGGAGATCCAGAAGAAAGTTGAAATGCTCTGAGAAAAGGTACCAAGCCTCACGGGTAAACAAGATAAGAGTCATGGGTTAATATAAGAGCAAGAGCTAGCAAGTTATATGCCTGGGCCCTGGGTCAATCAGCATACAATTAATACAAGCATCTGTGTGTTTCAGTGGTACTGTGGGATTATAGTCTGAAAGCCTGGGCCACCAGGCTAGGCCAGAAAGTCTCGGCCAGAAACCACAAACAACATAGATGGATCCCTAGATGTCCCTGTGAAGTTCCTTTGAACCCCACGCTGTTCATGGGTTGTGGTTTGCAGCTTGAAAATTCTTTGCTTTTTGTCTAAAATCCACTTATAAGTGAGTACATCCCCTACCTATCTTTCTGGGATTGTGATACCTTGCTCAGGAGGATATTCTCCAAATTCATTAATTTTAAGATGTCATTTTTTTTTACTGCTGATTAGTACTCCATTGTGTAAATGTACCATAGTTTGTTAAAACATCTAGGTTGTTTCCAGATTCTTCCTATTAAAAATAATGCTTCTATGAGCATAGTTGAGCTAATTCCTTTGGGGTAAGAATGTGCATCCTTTGGGTATATGTCCAATAGTGGTACTGCGGGATCCTTGGGAAGATTGATTCCCAGTTTTCTTAGGAACCACCACACTGCATTCTAGAGTAGCTGTACAAGTTTACACTCCCACAAACAATGAAGGAATGTGTGATGTGGGAATGTCTTTCTGTGTGTTGTGAATGTCAGTCTTTAAATAAAGGAGCTGTTTTGGCCCATGACAGGCACTATAGAAAGTAAGAGGGGAAATCACAACATAGATAAGAAAAACAAGGCAGAGTCAGAGAGACCTAGCCAAAGCCCTCCCCCCCCCAAAAAAAAAAGAACATATAAAAAACACAAGTGAGACACAGGCCACATGGCAGACAGATTAATAAAAATGGGTTGAGTTAAGATGTAAGAGCTAGCTAACAATGTGCCTAAGCCATAGGCCAAACAACATAAATTTAATATAAGCGTTTGAGTCATTTTTGAGGCCTAAACAACTGCAGAGAGTCTAGCGCGACAAGTCTAAGTCTAGACCTCTGGCTGCCCAAGACCAAAAAACCTCACGTGCTCCACAGCCTCTCCAGCATAGGCTGTCATTTGTGTTTTTGATCTTAGCCATTCTGACAGTGTAAGGTGATATCTCAAAGTTGTTTTTATTGGCATTCCTCTGATGGCTAAATATGTTGAGTGATTTTTTAAGTGCCTTTCAGGCTTTTGTAATTCTGTTGAGAATTCTCTGTTCTGTAGGCTGTTGTTTTGTCTTATTCACTGTGTCCTTTGCTTTACAGAAGCTTCTCAGTTTCAGGAGATCCCACTAATTGAGTGTTGTTCTTAGTGTCGTGCTACTGGTGTTATATTTAGGAAGTGGTCACCTGTGCCAATACATTGGAGGGTATTTTCTACTTTCTTTTCTATCAAGTTCAGTGTAGCTGGGTTTATGTTGAGGTCTTTGATCCACTTGGATTTGAGTTTTGTGCAGGGTGATAGGTTTGGGTCTATTTGCATTCTTCTACAAATTGTCATCCAGTTAAGCCAACACCATTTGTTAAAGATACTATCATTTTTTTTCCATTGAATATTTTTGGCCTCTGTCAAAAGGTCAGGTGTTCATAGATGTGTAGGTTAAGGTCGGGGTCTTTGATTCAATTCCATTGATATGCAAGCCTGTTTTTTATGCCAGTAACAAGCTGTTTTTTATTACTGTAGCTCTAGAGTATAGCTTGAAATCAGGGATAGTGATTCCTCTTGAAGTTCTTTTATTGAGCCATATTGTTTTGGCAATCCCGGGTTTCCTGTTATTCCACATGAAGTTGAGTATTGTTCTTTCAAGGTCTGTAAAAAATTGTGTTGGTATTTTGATGGGGATTGCATGGAATCTATAGATTGCTTTTGGTTCAGATTGCCATTTTTACTATATTGTTCCTACATATCTAGGAACATGGGAGATCTTTCCATTTTCTGATATCCTCTTCAATTTCTTTCTTCAGTGATTTAAAGTTTTTGTCAAACAAATCTACTGTTTCCTTGGTTAGAGTTATGCCAAGACATTTAATGTTATTTGCAACTATTATAAAAGGTGATGTTTCCCTTTTTTTTCTGCCCTTTTATCCTTAATGCATAAAAGAACTATTGGGGTTTTTTTAGTTAATCTTGAACCCTACTACACTACTAAAGGTGTTTATCATCTGTAGAATTTCCCTGGTAGAATTTTGGGGATCACTTGTGTATACAATCATATCATCTACAAATAGAAATAGTTGGACTTCTTCCTTTTCAATTGGTATCCCCTTAATCTCCTTTTGTTCTCTCATTGTTTTTCAGTTTCTTGGTCCCGGGGTGGCCAGAGGTCCAGACCCAGAGACCTGCAGCCCAGACCCCTTAGGCACCTGCCACTGCTCAGGCCCCCAGAAATGACTCAGATGCTTATATAAGTTCATAATGATTAGTCTATGGCTGAGGCACATTGTTAGCTTGCTCTTACATCTTAACTCAACCCATTCTCATTAATCTGTCTGCCACATAGCCTGTGGCTCACCTGTGTTCCTTACCTGTTGCTCCTTTGGGCTTCTGGCTCAGTCTGTCTCTTTTTTTCTCTCTCTCATACTTTCCCTTTTATTCCTGTTTCACTAGTAGGAGTTGTTGCAGTGGGGGCCCCATCTCAGTTCCAGATTCTTTGTAGATAGGTGATAGGAGGAAATGTTATTTACAGTGAAAAACTTAAGCATTGTTGATGCGCAAAGAAAATATTTATATCTTTTATGACTTCAGAAGATTGTATGTAGACAGGATGTTTGGAAGGTACAGATACAGAAAGAAACAAAGTTCAAGATGAAGTCACAATAATATTGGTCCCTAAACATTCTAACTGTCTTCTGTCCCACATCAGGTGGCTTTTCTGATACAAGACAAAATTTCTCACATTTTCTTTACCAATATGCTTGGGTTTTTAGAGGAAGAAAACCACTTGCTTTCACTCCAAATCCAGCCCTATTAATAGTCAAATTAGGGCCACAAATTGTTTTTGAGGTATAGATATAAGGATGCAAAGCAGTAAGAAATGAGAGATTACCCAGTAGTGCATATTTGTGTCAGTTGGTCTCATAGTCCATTGTTTACATTCCTTCATCATCAATCTCTCTTCCATTGCAGGTAATCAATCATTCAATGTCCAGTCAATGTCTTTAAAACAGTTGTATCTATTTTCCTTAAAGACAAAACTGAGACCCTGCCCCAGGCTTATTAAATATAATTTCCTTACCATGTATCCATTTGTCATATCAGGGATGAGCAATTACTTCTCCTCCTCTGGAAGGGACTCCTTTTAGAAACAGACCTTTATTAATTTTGTTGGTACCCATATCTTTTCTTTTCCTGTTGAAATAAAAGCAAAACCCCTACCTCATCAAAGCACATATCCCGGCTTCCATTCTAAAGTCAACACATCCTTAAAGTAGATGGGTTGATTTATCTCAGAAGACTTCTCTATTACCCAATATCTCTCAGCAGCTGATATTCCCTTTTCATCAGCATTAAGAAAATTCAAAGTCAATAAGGCACTGTGCAACCTCTCCCTGGGTGTTCTTATTTCTCTCTTCTGTTTATAAAGCATCTCTTTCAAAATGAGATGAGATCTCTCTACTACTGCCTGTCCTGTAGGATTGTGTGGTATCCCCATAATATGCTTTATATTATAATATCCAAAAATCAGCTTCATTTTTGGGGAAACGTAAGCTGGAGCATTGTCAGTCTTAATCTAAGTAGGAATTCCCATTATTGCCGTGGCTTCCAAAAGGTAAGTAAGTACAGCATCAGCCTTTTCAGAACTCAGGGCAGTCGGCCATTGCATTCCAGAGTAAGTCTCAATAGTATGATGTAAAGATTTCATTTTTCTTAATTCTGGGAAGTGAAACACATCCATTTGCCAGATCTCATTTCCCTGTGTACCCTTAGGATTACTTCCTGCAGGTAAAGATGGTTGGTTATAGAAAGAGCAAGTGTTACAATTCCTTAGTATTTCTTTTGCTTGATGCCAAGTGATGGAAAAATTCTTCTTTAGTCCTTTGCTGTTAACATGATGTTTCTCATGAAATTCTGTGGCCTCTAGCACGTTTCCTATCAGCAACTGATCTATTTCATCATTACCCTGCACTAGAGGGCCTGGAAGACCTGTGTGTGCCCTGATATGTGTTATGTACATAGGATGTATCCTATCTCTGATGATATCCTGTAGTTGTATGAACAGTAAGGTCAAGTCTGTATCATCAGGAATGAAGTCAGCACTTTCAATATGTAAAGCAACTCTTTCTGCATATTGAGAGTCAGTAATTACATTGAGAGGCTCTGTGAAATCCAACAACACCATAAAAATTGCATATAGTTCTGACTTCTGAACAGAGTTATAAGGGCTCTGAGCCACCTTAATTAAGTTTTCAGACTTGTAGCCAGCTTTTCCTAAGTTGTTCACATCAGTATAAAATGTAGGGGCTCCAGAAATGGGTTTATCCTGTACCACATGAGGAAAGAGCCAATTAGTTTCCTTTATAAATTGAATTCTCTTGCTTTGAGGATATTTATTATTAATTTCTCCTAACAAAAACACTACAAGTCTTTTGCCAAGGTTCACTGTCTGCCCATAATTGATCAATTTCTTCATTAGTCAAAGGCACAACAATTTCTGCAGGGTCTTTCCAGTCAATTGGTGAAGTCTGAATTTACCTTTAAAAATCAGATCAGAAATTTTTTCGATACTCTTGCTTGGCCTATGCAGCAGAAATATCCATTCTAAAATGTTTTCTCTTTGCATTAAGATTCCTGTTGGAGATTGTCTAGAGGGTAAAATATGCAGTCTAGTTCTGGATTCACACGATCCACATGTGCTTCTTGAAGTTTCTTTTCCACCAACTCTAATTCTTTCTTGGCTTTATCGGAGAATTCTCTTGGACTATTTAAATTCTTTTTACCATCCAAAGTCTTGAACAAATTAACTAGCTCATAGTTTTTTATACCAATCATGGGCC
Source organism: Phyllotis vaccarum (assembly GCA_033318265.1). Lineage (NCBI taxonomy): Eukaryota > Metazoa > Chordata > Mammalia > Rodentia > Cricetidae > Phyllotis > Phyllotis vaccarum. The sequence continues at coordinate 1,020,824 of JARWLC010000084.1, forward strand.
ATATATGAGCAATATCTCCAAGTAACTTTTGAAAATCGTTAAGATTCCTCAATTTATCTCTATTCATTTTCACCTTTTGTGGCCTAATTTTCTGTAAACCTATTTTATATCCTAAATAATTGATAGAATCTCCCCTCAGTACTTTTTCTGGAGCAATGTGTAGTCCCAAATCAGGCAATATTTTCTTTAGTTATTCAAACAATGTTTCTAATGTTTTGGGGTTTGGGTCTGCCAACAAAATATCATCCATATAATGGTAAATGATAGATCGTAGGAAGCACTTGCACAGTATTTCTAGTGGTTGTTGTACAAAATATTGGCATAAGGTGGGACTATTCAATATTCTTTGGGGAGGACCCTCCATTGGAACCTCTTAACTGGACATGAATTATTAAGAGTAGGCACTGTGAAAGCAAATTTCTCTTTGTCCTGTTCCTGTAAAAGTATGGTAAAAAAAAATCCTTCAAATCAACAGCCATAATAGGCCATCCCTTAGGTAACAGAGAAGGCAGAAGAATACCAGATTGTAAAGATCACATAGGTTGGATCACTTTATTAATTGCTCTTAGATCCATCATCATCCTCTGTTTTCCAGATTTTTTCTTGACAACAAAAACAGGAGAATTCAATGGACTGGTTGATTCTTGGATATGGTGAACCTGTAACTGCTCTTGTACCAACTGTTCCAAAGCCTGAAGTTTTTCTCTTGTCAAAGGCCATTGTTGAACCCAAATAGGCTTTTCTGTTAACCATTTCAAAGGTGAGTGTCCTTTTAGGTTCTGTGGTTATTGGGCAATTCTTTGTACAACCTGAATGGCTGGTGAATTTTCTTCATAGCACCTTAAAGCAACACTTTTGGAAACATAATTGAGTCTCCGGTCGATATCAGAACCAGGAGGGATTTTAATCTGGGTATTCCATTGCAGTAGAAGGTCACGACCCCACAAATTCACCACTATGTCAGCCATATATGGCTTCAACTGTCCTTTCTGACCTTCTGGTCCTATGCATTTGAGCCATCTCATACTCTGTTTCACCTGAGATATTGTTCCAATACCCAGAAATTGGATATCCACTGCCCATAAAGGCCATCTTGGATGCCATAATTGTGGAGTTATGATAGAAATGTCAGTCACCATGTTGAGTAAGCTCTGGATATAAATCTTATCTACCCATATTTTCAATTTTGGTCTTTCTTTATTTATTGAAGTCTGCCAAAATATTCATTTTGTGATTCTTCTTGGAACTTCTGATTTTTCTCTTGAATTTATTCTATTATTCAATACTGTATAATCTTGTAGATCAGGCATTGGATGCCCTACTTGTCCTGAGAATGCTGGTCTTCCACTGTGACTGGATATGATCTTACCTTCCTTGAATTTGGAGTCTGATTTTTGGGGGCTTCCTGGGGGAAGCCCCGAAAGGCATTTCCCGATGGTAAAGAGTTGCCTTCTTTGTCCCTGGTAGATCTATATTCGTTGGTCCAATGCCATCCCTTGCCATGCCATCTGCATAACCCAGAAGGCAGTAGCCTTCTGTTTGAATCAAACCTAAATCGGGTATTATTTCTAAGAGTATCTTGTGTACAATTCCATCTTATATGGCCTGCTTTACCACAGTTGAAACAAGTGATGCCTTGGTTTCTCACCCTAATAATAGCAACGGCTTGGCCTACCCAATTCTCTTCATCACAGTGGAGAGATTCAGCATTGTGTATTGAATCCATTCTTCTATAGGTGCAGTTCCAATCTTTAAAGGCATAAGCATTCTTTTACCAGATTATCATGATCAAAGGCCAGAGAAAGTATTGACTGCTTCCTAACTTCTGGAACTGATACTGCTCTATGTACAGCCATGGTAAGCCTCTGTAGAAAGTAGGTATAAGGCTCTTTTAAGCCTTGTTTGACCTTAGTATAAGGCTCAATTTTTTGACCCAGGTCCAAAATCTTTTCCCAAGCATTCAGTGCAGCAGTACAGCATAGCAATAAAGTATGCCCATCATAAGTAGTTTGAGCCTTCACATCAGCAAACATGCCTTCACCAAGGATTTGGTCCTGAGAAGCAAAAAACCCCTAATTTTTCCTTATTGTTCTAAGGTCCTGGCCTCCTCTCTAAACCAGCTTCCCCACTGCAAATTCTGACTTTGGTCCAAGACAGCAGCTGTTAGCTACATCCAATCAATTGGTAAAATCCAGTTTTTTGCTGACTATGAATTTAAAACCTGCTTTACATAGGTAGAGTGTATACCATGTAATGATATTGCCTCCTTAAAATCCTTGATGTCTCTCCTCTCATATGTTCTGGCTCATAACTATACTCTACAAATTCCGAGGATCCCCCAAATGCTTTCTTTGTCTGAACAGTAGCTGGGAACAATAGTGTTGAGGAAGGGGGTAGCCTCATCATGTTTACCACCTTAAGTAGAGTATCTCCAGTACCATACTATCCCATTGGTGGTTGACCTGAATTGTTCTGAGCATAAGATGCATCACTACCCTTTTCCAGTACTGCAATACAGTCCTCCCATTCCTGGATTTTGGATACTACCAGTTCCCATTCCTGGATTTGGATATTACCAGTTCCCATTCATGGATTTTGGATATTACTGGCTTCCATTCCTGGATTTTTCGATACTACCGGTTCCCATTCCTGGATTTTGGATACTACTGGCTTCCATTCCTGATTTTGGATACTATTGATTTTTCTAGAGCTTGATTTTCCTGATGAAGCAGTCCTTCCAAAGCCCTCACCAAACCAGCAATTTTTTGATCCATGTCATTAACATAATTAATAATTTTCTTGTTCTCCTCATTAATGTAGTCAACAAGTTTCTTGTTTTCATCATTTACATAGAGCCTATATTTTTCTTGTACTGTGTTATCCATATCCAAAGAGGAGGCCTTATCTGAAAGCTTGTTGTAACCAGTTTCCAGAGAATTAATCTTATCTGCCATTTTAGTGTTTAAAATTTCCACATCACACATCCTGAACAGCAATTGTTGATTTCCATATTTTATCTCTTTCATCATTCTCATATTTTGAAACACAATATAGAGAAACAAACCAAAAAATAGTAGGACTGAGGTATTGAAGCCTTCAATATATTCATTCAAAAGTTTCTCAATCACCATGGAAAAATATGACCTGAAGTCATTAATGGAATAATTATCAGCCATTACATCATTTCAGGTGCAATGATGACGTTTGGTCCACCGCTCTCACAGTCGTGTTCAATGCTCTGCTCACAATATGGCAGATGCAGAGACTCTCAGCAGCAGGAGGATACCTACAGACCCTACGTGGTCTTAAAGGGCCCCAGCAAGCATAATACAATCCTTAGAAAAAGCAAATTCTCAAAAATTAAGACAGGTTATCATCACAAAATAGAAAGGTTTTTGTTTCCTTTGTTTGCTTATGCGTGCGCAGAGGAATTTACAGTTGCCTGGGTCATGATCAGCAACTGCTTGGGCTGGCTGGGGAAGGGGGGGTGGTGACCTGCTGCACCAGCAGGGAGAGCAGATGGGGAACTGTGCACTTTAAACTTGCCTGGTTGGGCTGGCAGGGTAGGGCCATCGTGCTGCACCAGAAGGGCAGGCAGGGAACAGCGGGGCAAGTGAGAGGGAGCTTTAAACCCACGCACTGGAGTGCAGTTTTCTAAAGCTGAACACTCTGCCTGTCCTTTGCTTTCTAACAGTGATCAAAACATAAATGGGCCCCCTATGCCTGTGGGAATAGGCCCGAGGATGTTTGGCACCAGATGTAGGCAGAGTTTCTCTTAAAATGGACCAATCCAAGATTTATATTTATTAAAATATAAACCAACACTCATGATACAGGTGACAGCTTATATTGGTACCTGAACAGGGACTGGAGTATCCGAGCGATGGATGATGGATGCCAAACTGGTCTCTCCAGCAGTCAGGAACAAGGAAACAGGGCTTCACAGGGTCCCAGCAACCCCTTATCAATGGTGTTGGCCACTCCCCCTTCAGGGGCCTGGGACCCTGGATTAGCATCCTTGGATCTTATTAGCTGACACCTGAATCTCACCACATCTGAATCCCACCACATTCTCTTATTGCCTTAGCTAAAACTTTCAGAACTATATTGAATAGATAAGAATAGAGAAAACAGCCTTGTATTGTTCCTGATTTTAGTGGGATTGATTTGAATTTTTCTCCATTTAGTTTGATGTTGGCTGTCAGCTTGCTGTATTTCACTTTTATTATAGTTAGGTAATTTCTATGTATTCATGATCTTTCCAAGACTTTTATCATGAAGAGGTGTTTGATTTTGTCAAAGGCTTTTTTAGCATCTAATGAGATGACCTAGTGGGTTTTTTCTTTCAGTTTGTTTATATGACAATGACATTCAATTTTTTTGTATGTTGAACCATTCCTGCATGTCTGGGATGAAGCCTACTTGATGGTGGTGGATGATTATTTTGAAATAGTAATTTCAGTTTGCCAGAATTTTATTGAGTATTTTTGCATCAATATTTATGAGGGAGATTGGTCTGTAATTCTCTTTCTTTGTCACATCTTTGAGTCCCTGGGTATCAGGGTGATTATGGCCTCATTAAAAGCATTTGGCAATGTGCCTTCAGTTTCTATTGTGTGAAACAGTTTGAGGAGTGTTGGTATTAGTTCTTCTTTGAATGTCTAGAGGAATTCTTCATTCAATCTGTCTGGTCCCAGGCTGTTTTATTCTTGAGAGACTTTTAATAATAGCTTCAATTTCCTTTGGGGTTGTAGGTCTGTTTAGGTATTTAATCTGATCTTAACTTGATTTTGGTAAGTGGTACCAGACCAGAAAGCTGTCCATTTCTTTTAGGGTTTTTTTTCCATTTTAGTGGCATATAGATTTTTCAAAGTATGACCTGATAATTCTTTGGATTTCCTGGGTGTCTATTGTTATTTTCCTGAGTGTTTATTGTTATTTCCCCCCTTTAAATTCTAATTCTGTTAATTTGGATTCTCTCTCTCTCTCTCTTAGTTTTGATAAGGGTTTATCTATCTTGTTGATTTCCTCAAAGAACCAAATCTTTGGTGCATTGATTTCTTGTAGTGTTCTATTTGTTTCTATTGTATTGATTTTAGCCATGTTTGATTATTATTATCTACTCCTTCTAGGTGAGTTTGCTTCTAATTGTTCTAAAGCCTTTGGCTGTGCTGTTAGGTCTTTTGTGTGAGATTTTTCTAGCTTTTTCATATAAGCATCTAGTACTATGAGTTTTTCTCTTAGCACTGTTTTCATTGTGTACCATAAGTTTGGGTATGTTGTAGATTCATTTTCATTGAATTCTAGGAAGTCTTTCATTTCTTTCTTAACTTCTTCCTTGAGCCAGAGGTGGATTAATTGAGAGATGTTCAGCTGCCATAAATTTGTCGGCTTTCTGTGATTTTTGTTATTGTTGAACTCTAACTTTAGAACATGGTGATCTGATAGAATATGAGAAGTTATTCTCATTATTTTAGTTTATTGATACTTGCTTTAGAATAAGTGGTCAATTTTAGAAAAACTTCCATGAAATGCTGAGAAATATGTATATTCCTTTGTGTTTTGGTGGAAAGTTCTGTATATATTTATCAAGTTCATTTGGGCCATAACATCTGTTAGATGCCTTATTTCTGTTTTGAGTTTCTATCTGGATGACCTATCCAAGGATGAAAATGTGATATTGAAGTCTCCCACTATTAATGCATGACATTTGATGTGAGGTTTAAACTTTAGTAGTATTTCTTTTACTTATGTGGGTGCCCTTGTATTGTGGGAATAAATATTCAGGATTGAGATTTCATCTTGATGATTTTTTCCTGAGATGAATAAGTAATGTCTGTCTTGGCCTCTTTTGACTTATTTTAGTTTGAAGTCTATTTTGTTCAATATGAGGATGGCTCCACCCACTAGTTTCTAGTTTCTTAGGACCATTTGATTTTAAAGTCTTTTTCCAACCCTTTACTCCAAGCCTGTGTCTGTCTTTGAAGTTGAGGTGTATCTCTTATATGCAGCAGAAGGATGTCTTTTGTTTTGTATCCATTGTGTTAGGGTGTGTCTTTTTATAGATGAATTGAGTCCATTGATATTAAGGAATATTATTGACCAATGATTGTTATCACCTCTTATTTTGGTGTGTGTGTGTGTGTGTGTGTGTGTGTGTGTGTATTTCCCTTATTTGAGTTTTTATTTTGTGGGATTATTGATTGCTTGTTGTTTCATGGGTGTATCTGATTTCCTTATTGGAGTTTTCCCTCTAGTGCTTTCTGTAGGGATAGATATGTGGATAGATATTGCTTAAATCTGGTTTTGTCATAAAATCATGTTTACTCCATCTATGGAAATTGATAATTTTGCTGGGTATAGTAGCCTGGGTTGGCAGCCATGTTCTTTAGCATTTGTATAATACCTGACCAGGACCTTTTGGCTTTCATTGTTTCCATTAAATAGTCTGGTGTTATTCTGATGGTTCTGCCTTTATATGTAATTTGGCCTTTTTCCTTTGCAGCTTCTAGTATATTTTATTTGTTCTGTAGGTTTAGTGACTTTATTATGTGGAGAGCAGACTTTTGGGGGAGGGTGTCTAGTTTATTTGGTGTTTTGTAAGCTTCTTGTATCCTTATATGTGTTTCCTCCTTTAGGTTGTGAAAGTTTTCTCCTATGATTTTGTTGAATATGTTTTCTGTGACTTAGAGCTGGTATTCCTTCCCTTCTTCAATTCTGATTATTCTCAAGTTTAGTTCTGTCATGGCATCTCAAATTTCCTGGATGTTTTGGGTTATGACTTTTTTGATTTTAGTGCTTTTTTTGACTCATGTATCTGTTTCCACTATTGAATCGTCTACTCTAGAGATTCTCTCTTCCATCTCTTGCATTCTGTTGGTTATGCTTGCATCTGTAGTTCTGGTTCATTTCTTCAGATTTTCTATTTCCTGCTTTGCCTCAGTTTGTGCCTTCTTTATTGCTTCTTTTCAATTTTTAATTCCCAGAATGTTTTTTTCACTTGTTTGTTCTGGTTTTTTTTTTTTTGGTTTTATTTATTTTCTTTTAGGGAGTTGTTCATCTCTTCCATTTTTTGTTTGTATTTTCTTCTATTTCTTTAAGGGAATTTTTTTATATCCTTTTTAAGGCTTCCATTTTCTTTATAAAGTTTTTTTAAGGTCTTTCCTTCTGTTTCCTCTTCATTGATATACTCAGGTTTTGATGTTGTATATTCACCAACTTCTTCTGGTGGTGCTTTATTAATCTTTATATTGTTATATGTATTCTTGCACTGGCATCTGCCCATTGCTTCCTCGGTTCACTCTTAGCTCTTAGTTGGCTCTTAGTCACTTGTGGTTTGGGGTACTAAGGGTCTCCAGTTGTCACAGAGGTCACTGTGATCACAGTGTGGTGATGCCATTTGGGGTTGGGGTGGAGTTTGATTGTGGGTTGTCTCTTGAGCTGGGTTTTTCTGGGAGTTGCTGTGCTTTCAGGAGCTCTCCCTCCTGGCTTTAATTTAGGGCAGAGCTGGGTGTGAGTAAGGTTCTGGGGGTTGTGTCCCCAGGGCCAGGCTTCAGAAATTTCTGATCTCCACTTGGCCTGGGAGTCAGGAGTGGCACTCACCTTTTAGGCAGCTGTGGGCCAGGGGCTGTGGTATATTTTATATTTAATAAAATCAGCCTGGAATGTCAGAGGACAGAACCCTCTCTCTAACCTGTTTGTTTTTGTTTTGTTTGAGACAGGGTTTTCTGTATAATAATAGTTCTAGCTGTCCTGGAACTTGCTTTGTAGACCAGGCTGGCCTCAAATTCACAGAGATCCTCCTGCCTCTGCCTCTCATTGTTGGGATTAATGGTGAGTACCACCTCTGCCTGGATGGTTGCTTCTACAGAATGCCTGAATCTCTGCCTACGTCTGCCTTAAATAACTTCTGTGCCCAGTTGTTTCACTTTCAGGTCCAACTTTGCATCATAATCCTAGAATTAGAATTAAAGGTGTGAGATACTTCTGTTTTGATTTAGGCTTTGAATTAACAGAAATATAAGATCTCTGTCTCCGGAGTTGATAGGATTATAGGAATACATTACTTACCAATTTATCATCCCTGTGCTGGGATTAAAGGAGTGAATTACCACTCTCTAACCCTCATGGCTTGGTTGTGGGTGATTCTGTTCTCTGATATTTCAGGCTGATTTTACTATAAAATATATTACCACAATGATATGTATAGATCACATGCGAATACTAGGGCATTTTATTTAATGAATGAGTATTCTCAGGTTGGTACCTGTAAGGAGTACCATATCTAATGTTTAAACTCTTGATCTTGGGATCTTAGAGACTTCACATATACTGAGTTTTAATTATTTTATATTGAATCCTAAATATGTGATAGGATTGACCATTTGGGATTGGATAACCTATTAGATGGGTTGTTCTTATAGAAAATTGGTTTTCTCTCTCAAATCCCTTAGTTGCCTATAGGTTTTCATTTACTGGGTGGACTTCATGAAATTTCATCCATCCATGTTTGCAATCCCACTGGTAGCATCATTATGCTGGTTTTGTTTAAGCTCGTACTGCTCAGATTTCAAGGATGCCACTTCCCTGTCATGTCCACATAGCTACTGAAAATTCACTTTATATCATAAAGAAGGAAATTAAATAATTGCCCACAGAGCCTCTAAATCTATGTCCTGTTATTTTTTTTCAAACCCATGGCTTACCACCCCCCATATTATCATTTTCTCATATAAACCATATCATGTATTAAAATAATTTTACTGTTACAGTCTCTTGCACTTTCTATTTTGAGTGTGTTTATTTATGTGTGATGAATATTCTGGTTGGCCATCTTTTTTCAATTTAGTTTTTTAGAATTTCTGCATTTACATCATTTCTACTACTATACTTTACACCACACACAACAACAACAAAATTTCTGAGTCTACTTAGTGTTCTTCATATGTACATGTGTTTAAAACTGATAATTTTGAATTGAATAACTGGAAAAAAATCCCTTATTCCCCCTTTCTCAGAAGCCATTGATTGCCTAGAAGTCTTAATTTAGTGGTTGATATTCATCCATGTTGCCATGTCTACTGTGTGTTCATTATGCAGGCCTAGTTTAGGCAATCATGTTGTTGATGTTTCATGAATGAAACTTCCCTTTCATGTCAACAAGGCACTACCTAGTAGAAGATCCTCTGGTCCTCTGGATCTTATAATCTTTCAGTCCCCTGTCCCTATTGAGGTTCTCCCTGAGCCAGAGATATAGGGATTCCTCTCCAGATGTTTAAACTTGATACTCCATGAACACTTATCTTTATATCTTACCTGTTGTGAATCTCTATGATCATCTCTGTATGCTTTGGAAAAAAAGTTTCTTTTATGAGATTGTCTGTGGTATAAGAATAAGTATTAGGAATACAACTAGAAATTATATTAGTTAAAGAAAATTCCAGTAGTAGATCCTCTTCTCAGGTATGTAACCCAACTATATTTATCTTATTAATCAGGACTTAAAGCCAATTAGATAGCTGTTGGTTACCCTCAAGGTATAAATAATATTATTGTACCATTGGAGAAATCCTAGTGGGCCCTTCATTCTTCTTTCTAGGCTTTTAGATGGGCAGGATAAAAAATTGCTTTTTTACCTTGGAGATTTGCATAACATCCTCCAACATTATGGGAGTTAATCCTTAAGAAAAAGGCTCTCATGCCAGCCACAAGTTGATTCATCCAAAATGTGTAGTATCTTTTGCAATAGATTCTAACCTAATGCAAAATAAATGTAGCCTCCAGTATGTGATTAAAAAAATGTATTTGCACTTCTGGGGCAAAAGGAAAAAGGAGAGAAATATTCAGAAAGTTAAGAAGTATCATTTTCCAGGAGCATATTACATCAGTTTTAATACATAATAAGAAAACATAGTGTCTTAGGGTTTTTATTGATGTTAAGAGACACAATGACTATGACAACACTTATAAAAATATTTAACTGGGGCTGGTTTAGAGTTTCAGAGGTTTTGTTCATTATTTTCATGATGAGACACAAGGCAATGTGCAGGTAGACATGGTGCTAGAAAAAAAGAGTTCCACATCTCAATCTACAAATAGCAGAGACTGTAAACCACACAGAACATAGCTTGAGCATATGAGACCTTAAAGCCTGCCCCCATGGTGATGTACTCCTGCCACCAAGGCCATGTTTCCTAATAGCTGCACTCTCTATGAGTCTATGGTGGCCATTTTGTTCAGCCACCATACATGGGAATATATCTGTGACCAGAGCAAGCTAGTCATCCAGACTATTCAGCATCAATGACAAATGGATGCAATGACAGACCCTGCCTCAATAAATAAACATAGAAAGCAATTAAGGAAGACACTTGAAATCAACCTTGAGCCTCCACATTCATGTACACACACGATTGATTCTACACACAAGTGAATACACATACAGACATGCATGCTTATTACATCCATGCGTATTCAAATAAATCTACTCAGAGTACAAATAAACTGAGCTGTTTACAGGTCAATTTACAAAAGCCAGCTGTAGTCCACACCACTGACAGTGGCATTCAAAACTATGTAACTCCCAGAGGTCAATTTAGCATAATATTTAGAGGGAACACTTGGAATGAATTTTTAAAAATGTTAATGCATCAGAATTGTAAAGGTCTTTGGCATGCCAGTTCTTCCTAAATTGTTCCATAAATTTAATCTAGTCTCCATGAAAACTCTAGGAATCTAATTTAAAAACACATTCTTATATGAATTAATTAAAACCCGGAGCCAGATATTGGGGAAAAGTTAAATATCAGAAAGATAAACCACAGCCACTTCTCACCCAACCAACTCCTCTGTCATAGTCAGCAGCATAGACTCCTATAGACTCACTCTTTGAATTCTTTAACTGCCAAGTCTAACTGAATCCTCCAACTGCCAGTCTCTCTGTCCTCAGCTGGGTCTAACTGACCTTCATTGCTTGGCTCTGTGGTTGACTCTCTGATCTTTCAGGCTATTTTTATTGAATATACCACCATAATACATTTTTCCCCTTAAAACTTAAACTTTTCTCTCTTGAAAGTATTTTTTAAAGAACAAAAAAAATCTAGATACTGGGTGGAAAATTTTGTAAAGCATCAAATTGACCAAGTACTTATATATACATATATATATTAAAACTATACACTATATATTTGTATATGTGTGTTAAAGCATAATATACATGTATGTAGTATTACATATAATAAATAGATATAGTATATATAACTTACTTTATATAACTCTAACATGTATGTATGTATATAACCATAAAATGACCATTGTTTATGTGAAGTTTTATGTGAATTTTACCCTAATAATGCCTAGCCATTTTAATATTTTTATTTAAAAGCTAATGCTCAATGCTAAAAATTACAACGTAATATTTTTTAAAACCAAGTATTGATAGAGAGGTAGAAGCATACATAAATTACCCTTATTTAATCTATTTAACATAATTTCACTGTCACTAAACTCACTAAGGCAAATTAAGTGATGTTTCTTTTGCTTTAATTACTAGCCTCATTTTCCACTCAACAATAAATATTTGTATTCAAGATTTATTGCCAAATTTCATGGAATTATTTAAGCCCCATGACAAACCAAATTTTATACAGGTATTTTCTTTTTATCTTAGATTGCAATTTCATATATAAGAGTTTTATTTGATCAAAAAATATGTCACATCCATCTAAAGTACTAAGAATCTCAAAATCTTAAAAAAAAAAAAAGTAGACACATATTGAGTTCCAAACATAAAGTTGGTAGAAAATATGTTCCTAAGTAAAATAGACAAACAAATTATCTATTTGGAACAGGTTTCTGTTTGTATTGTTCCAAGTATAAAGTTATAATTCACTTATAGTTCCAGCCATGACTTTACATTTTAAACAAAAATGTTGTTTTTAATTCAAATAATTTAATATCTGTATTTTATATTTTATGAGTCAGTGAACAAAGAGATTATAAAAGAACAAAGTGTCCTTTATGAAGGGTCAGACATTCTTACTAAAGACTACAGAGTGAAGGCCTTCTGTCACTGCTCCCCTCATACCCACTCAGCATCCTTACTGGCCCTCTGACATCTTTATTTCTTAAGTTATATATGAGAGGATTCAAGCTAGGTGTGACAACAGTGTAGAAGAGGGTGATGAACTTGGCTTTATCCTGAGAATTTACATGATTGGAATGAAAAAGAGAGACATAACAGTAAGATGGGCCCCAGAAGTCCCAAAAACTTTCTGAAGTCGAGTGGTTGACTGTATTCTTAAGACAATGAATGCAATGGCACCAAAAGAGCTCAGAATGAGAATAAGTGGTATAACAACAAAAATTGCACTCATAACTATGAGGGTTAGCTCATTTGCATGGATGTCAACACAGAATAACCTCAACAGTGCTGGGACTTCACAAAAGAAGCAGTCCACTTGGAGTTGTCCTCACAGGGGTACCCAGAAGGCAAAAGAGGAATGGAGGGCTGAGTTGGTAAAGCCACTTATCCAGGATGCCTCAGCCAGCAGGTGGCAGAAACAAGGATTCATGAGGACAGAGTAATGCAGGGTTTGCACATGGCTGTGTGGCGGTCATAGGACATCACCACCAGTAGAACACACTCTGTAGTTCCCAGAACAAGAACAAAATAGAGTTGTACCATGCACCCAGCATAAGATACTGCCTTCTCTGGGCTCCAGAGGTTGGACAGCAGCTGAGGGACAGAGCAGACAGACTGGAGAGGAAGAAATACATAGGGGTATGCAGGGGGCACTGAAGTATGACAGGTTGATGATGGAGAGGTTTTCTGTCAGTGTCGTTAAGAAAAATATCAAGATCACCACAAAGAGAAGAACTTGCAGATGAGGCCATTCAGAAAAAAACAGCAGAATAAAATACCCTTCCAACTTGCATTGAAATTTCCCCCCATTGCTCATTTTCTATTTTGTTTTATTTTCAGTTCTAGGAAAATTTGATCATGAAGAGAAAGAGTTATAGTAAATGTTTGATAAAACAAGTTATAAGTGAGCTTATATATGTGAATATATACATATTTATATTCTCATGACCATATCTCATGTATTTATATACATATTGACTTTATGTACATGAAATATAAAATATTAATGTATTAATTGGTAATAAATATATTCATGCACACAATATAAATATATTTTGAAAGTCATGAGTGGTGATGACAAAAGGGTCTAAAGTACCAGAAGCCAAACTGTTAATAAACAACATTATTGACATAAAAATATATAAAACTAGGGCTGGAGAGATAGCTCAAAGGTTAAGAGCACTGGCTGTTCTTTCAGAGGTCCTGAGTTCAGTTCCTAGCAACCACATTCTGGATCACATCCATCTATGATGAGATCTGGTGCCCTCTTTTGTATATTGTATACATAATAAATAGATCTTTTAAAAAAGTACACAAAACTAGCTATTAAGTTATCAATGAACATTACAATTATATAATTTGTATCATTCTTTTACAAAGTAATTATTAATTCCAAATTAGGAAATTTTATGGCATAGAGATCTATTGGATTCATGCATAATTATATGATTCAGGGGAATGTCACCAGTGTTTTGAGAAACCAACACTATATGGCTGAAGTTGGGATAGTTTAAACAGGACAACATGTCACTGAAATGACATTTCTGCCCAGAAGATGTAATTAAATTCTAACAACAAAGAATAAGAAACAAATAACTATGAATGATATGATGATGATGAAGTGGGTGCATTACAGATGATATATAGATGACACGTAATAGGTAGATAGGTGATAAATAATAAATGGCAATAAGAAATAGATGCTTGATAGTTTTTAACTAGATAGATGGACACATGTTAGATGATTTAAAAAGTTAATAGAGGAAGCAAAACCTTTTACTAGAGAGTTTTACTAAGGTACAGATAAAGATAAATGATTATTTTCAGTACTTTCATAACTGTTCTATAAGATTGAAATTGTTCTTATTCATCCTAGAGTAACAACTGAGTAAATAATGCCTAACCTGGAAATGAAAGATAATTTACACAAAACAAATTATCATTTCTAACAATTAAATAACTTCACATTTGTTTCCAGTATTTTTGTAATGATAGAAAAACATAGCAATTACTTTCTCAGTGACAGTACAGATAAAAGTTATGGAAGAAACACATCATATTTAGAAGTAATTTTTAATTATTCATATAAAGTGAAATATATCAACCATAGTTAGATATTGAGCAAAAATAAGCTTATTTAATAATCTGTTTATTTGCACTAAAACCTGTTTATAGCCAAGAAATAAATTTAAATAGCAATATTATCAGAGGACCCTAAATATATCAATTTATGAATATTAATGAAATTACTGAGACACTATAGAAAAAGCATTAATATTTGATCTAACAATTAAATGTGGTTTAATATTATAATTCTTAAGAGTATACATTATGCAAACAATAACTTCCTACAACTCAATAACTATTCAGGCCAATCAGTCAGCATCATAAGAGAAATTTTCTTAAAAGTTGTAGCTATACCTCAAATAATACTAGTAATATACTGATACAGTTGCCTCTGCAACTTTACAAACTATCTAATCAAAGGGAAATTGTGAGTTCTTTATATCACATGGACCATATTTAGCATTTTCATTAATAGATCTTTCATAGAAGCTATGTGATAAGAGACAAAAATTATTAGACATACAATGAAAATGTATAAACTGTGGTTTTATTTTCTTACTATTAAAATTGTAGTGAACAAAGATTATATCAAGAATTTGCTTTTATCACCTAAGAATCAATTATTTTCTCTTGTTGGAAGTCAGAATTGTAGAAGAAAGAGTGATGGCTATTTCCCACCACAACACTAGCCAATATCTTCTCATCCTAAGGCTATGACTCTCATCTCTAAAATTAACTAGTGTTCAAGCAGTGCTTAAACCTAATACATGCACACACTGTGTCTGCCCACATTCTGCATGCTATCTTCCCTCCATCCCTCACCTGTATGGATGACTGACTGGCTGGTGTTGATCTCTTTGAAGGCACCAGCATAACCAATCCTGCCTCTGATCCTGACTTACTACATCGTAGTAAGAGAACAGAGCCTCTGGGATAATTCTTGAGTAGATCCAGAACTCATAAAATAATTGTTTGTAGCCAAAGGAGAAAAATCAGAGAATGTAATGTATCAAGGAATCGTTCTTGTCTAAGATCAAGTGAGGTTTGTGGAAATAATAAAATACCTGGTTTGATTTCTATGACTGGGTCAATAGGAGCATGAATCCCAAAGGGTCAATTAATGCTCCATATGGAATTGTATTGTTTAGTCCTTTTCCCAGGAATAGATTCTCCATGATAAAACATAACTGTGACAAGGAATCTGTAGATGAATAACTGAGAAAATAGCTTCAAGAAGTGTTTATAGAAAAAAGAATGGGCTGTCCCAAATTATTTGAATGATTTTTCCTCAACTGGAATTTGAAAGATAATTAGTAAAATAACCTTGATTCGAGATAGGGGAAGATATTCAGCAGTTTATTAAAAACAAAATTATCCTTGCTTTCTTTAAATTCAGTTCTTATTTAAATATATTTAATGTGTCTAAAATCCAGTGTGTAAATCTACAGGTTCACTATCTGTTATTATCATAATAGTATATTTTAGTTGCAAAGTGTTTTATGAATTAATTCTGATTTTTTTTCTTCATACCTAAAATATTAGCAAAAATGTGTGTCGTATAATTTTGTAGTATTAGGTTTATGGCCTGGAATTTCCAGTCCAGTCTAGTGATCTGGACTTTCCAGCCTAACCTGGTGGCCCAGACTTTCAGATCTACAGTCCTATAGTCTCACTGAAGCAAACAGATGCTTCTATTAATTGTATGCTGATTGACCTGGGGCCCAGGCATGTAACTTGCTAGATCTTGCTCTTAATATAACACACGACTCTTACCTTGTTTAGCCATGAGGCTTGGTACCTTTTCTAAGAACAGCATTTCAACTTCTTTCCTCTGCATCTGTGGGCTTGGTACCTTTCCTCAGAGCAGCATAGTTGTCCTTTGCCTCTTCTGGCTTCTCTCTGGCATTCTGCTCTACTTTTCCTGTTCCCAGAGTTTTCTTAGTCTGGTAGCCTCACCCACACTTCCTTTCTGCCTTTGACCAATCAACATTTTTATTAAACCAGTAGGCAGGACAATTATTTACAATGTAACATCATAATACCACTACAAGTTTTAATTATTTTTAGCACACAAATATCATAAACTCTTATCACCCTCAGCTAGGACTGTATTGCCAATACCTCACATACAAAAAAACACCACCATGAACAGCCAGTCATAATTTTCCCTCACCATAAATGTTTTATTATTAATAAATACTTATATTTTTATTAAATATTACACATTAATAAATATTTTATTAAAAAAGAAAAATCCTTATATGGATACTTAATAGTTTAAAACTTCTCCATTTTACCATGAAGAAATTTAAAAGGTGATACTAATTCTACAAAAATCATTAGAATTCATCATTATCAGAACTGAGAAAATTCTGATATCCAGGGCCAGAGGAGATTATACTTGTACTCAAATATAGATACATTAGAAGAATGTTTTAAAAAGTGAAAAAAAATTACCTGCTTGGGAATTAAAAATTGCTCCTAAAAAAATACCAAGAGGAGATTCCATTAATTATTTAGGACACAAAATAGGTCAATAAAAAATTTAGACCCCAAAAGGTCTAAATCAGAAAAGATAGATTGTAGACTCTTAATGATTTCCAAAGTTTGCTAGGAGACATTTAAATTTATATTGGACTGATATTGGAATCAAAATTATGAACTGGATAATGTGTTCAAAACCTTAGATGGTGAGAAGAACTTAAATAGTCCAAGAGAATTGTCCGCAACAGGTGAGAGAGAATTGGCTTTGGTGGAAAAGAAATTATAGGATCCTAATGTGGGTCCAGATCTTAATTGGATTCTGGTTATTTTATCCTCTAGGCATTCTCCTATAGGAATTTCAATGCAAAGGGAAAATGTTATATTGGAATGGATATTTCTACCACTGAAACTGAGTAAAAACTAAAGACATATGTTGAAAAGATTTCTGATCTGATTTTTAAAGAAAAATTAAGACTTCATCTGTTGACAGGAAAGGACCCAGCAGAAATTGTCTTACCTTTAACTAATGATGAAATTGACCAATTATGGTCAGAAACTGAACCTTGGCAAAAAACTTTCAGTAACGTTTTGGGATAAATTAACAACAGATTTCCTCAAAGAAAAAGAATTATATTTATAAAGAAAACTAACTAGATTCTTCCTTATGTTGTACAGGATACATGAATTTCTGGAGCCCCTACATTTTGTACTAATACAAACAAATCAGGAAAGGCAGATTGTAAACCAGAAAATATAAGTAAAGTAACTCAAAGCCCTTATAATTATATTCAAAAGTCAGAATTATATGCTATCATAATGATATTAATGGATTTTACAGAACCTTTGGTCGCTGACTCTCAGCATGCAAAAAAAGGTTGTTTTACACATTGAAACTGCTGGCTTTATTCTTGGTAAGTCAGAGCTAATTTTATTATTTTATTATTTATTCTGTTATAGTAAACAATCAGGAAGAGGAATCATCCCTTTATATAATACAGATTCGTCCTATATAGGTGTGGCAGGCTGTCTAGCACAAGGTAATAATGAAACTGATAAAATATTAAAGGAAATGTGATAGAGGATTTAGAATTTCATTTAAAAATATTATGTCAACAGCAAAGAATTAGAAAAGATCTTTTTATCATTTGTCAACAAGCCAAAGAATTGTAAAAAGATGTCCCACCTGTTCCTTCTATAGCCAAACTCCATTGCCACCAGGAAGTAATCCTAAAGGTATACATGGAAATAAATTTGGCAGATGAATGTGTTTTATTTTGCAGAATTTAGAAAATTAAAAATGCATATCATATAATAGATAAATTTTCAGGATTTCAATGGGCAACTGCTTTGAGTTCAGAAATGGCTAATATAGTAATGACACAGTTACTAGAAGTTATGGCCATCATGGGAATATCTGTGTAAATTAAGATTGACAATGCTCAAGCATATGTCTCTAGTAAAATAAAGCAATTTTTACTTATTATAATATAAAGTATATAATAAAAATCCTACAGGGCAAACAGTCTTAGAGAGATTAAATTGAACTCTAAAGGATATGCTAAATAAAAATAAAGGAGTAACAAAGACCCCTCCAAAAATAGATTAAATAATGCTTTAACTTTTAATTTTCTCAAATGGTAATGAGAAAGAAACAGCCGTGAAAAGGCATTGGATTATAGAAAAAAATGACTGAGCTAAGTCAGCCTACTTCAAAAATGTGTTGACCTCAGAATGAAAACCAGAATATGTACTATGTTGGGGGAGGGGTGTTGCTTTTGTTTCTGAAGTTGAAGAAAAGCAATGGATGCTATCAAAATTAATAAAGACACAATTTGAATCAGAGAAATTTCTTGATAAAGAGAAATGATGGCTCATCTACCCATGTGACAATTCTTTAACAGACATAGACATATCTCTAGGAAATAAAACTTTCCTACCTTAAACAAAGTAAATTCTTTCTTCTCCATATAAGGTTCATTTTAGTGTTAACAATCTCAACAAAACATTGATAGACCAAGGATCTAAAACAGTCTATAAAAATGACTCTCAAAAAATGATGGGTTTCTATATTTATCCAAGTGCTATTTATATTGG
Source organism: Phyllotis vaccarum (assembly GCA_033318265.1). NCBI lineage: Eukaryota > Metazoa > Chordata > Mammalia > Rodentia > Cricetidae > Phyllotis > Phyllotis vaccarum. The sequence goes on from JARWLC010000084.1 coordinate 1,039,611, forward strand.
CAAACTTAGAGTGGCAAATAGGTATTAGAATGGACAAATGGAAGAAATCATTGACATTTTAAAAAAATGTTTAAAAAAAATTAAGGCTCTCTGGGTTGTCTTCCATGCTCATGTACCATGAATCTGTCACCTGTGGACCCACAGGAATACAGCTCAGGATACTGAAAATAAACACTTGGAAATGTGTGCCTATATTAAGAACACTGGATTTTTCTGACATTAACTCTGCTCCAGACCATACCATCTATGTTTTTGTGAATTATACATATAACTGTGAAGAAACTAGATGCACATGATTAAAATAATCAGATACTTCTAAATCTGTACATTTGGTATCATGTTTATCATACATCTGTTTTACTTTATTCTTTTATTATACCACACATTGTACCATTCTGTGTAGTCAGAGAATTAAAATATTTTAATATTAGAGAAAACAAAATGAAAAAATTGAATATATTATATGTGGCTACATTTGTGCTCCGAGAGGATCATATATCTTTAAATAATCCTTAGGCTAATAAATACCCCAATGCAAAATCTTTTTTGAAAGTGAAATTACTGGAGATTATGTTAAATGAAATGAACTGGCTTAAATAACCATTGTGTCTTTCATTTTATATATGGAGTAATAATGAAAACGACAAGGAAGTATATGAGGAACCATTGTGTTGGTGTATTTATGTATTGTGTGTGCATGTGTGCACAAGGCTAGAACCTGTGCATTGTAGCACAATTATTGAAGTTTAAAGACCACTTATAGATAATAGTTCTTCCCTTCCATCATGTGGCTCAGGAATCAGGCTCAACTGGTTATAAGTGGAATAAAATGCCTTTAGCAACTGAGTCATTTCTATGGGTCAGTGTTTTAAAATGTCATAATGAAACTTCCAACATGTGTGCATACTACATATGCAAATAAATACACTTAGATTAAAAATAAAAAATTTCTAACAAAAATGATTTGTTTCTATCTTGATATACCAAAACTGGCAGATACTTATGCCAAACAAAACAAAATCTTGAAAGTATATGAAAACAAAATTTTGTCCTTTGATGATTCAAAACCAACAAACATTTAGTAGATTCAGGTGTGGTTAGGATAAAAATTAAATCTTATTAAATAAATAAAAGAGGTGCTTACTAAACAATGGTTAAAAGGCTAGGATGAATAAAGACCTTTACAATTTAAGTGAAATCAACATGTTTTACAAGATGTTAATAACAAAAGACTAAGATAGAAACCTATGCATTAAATAAGAATGAAAACAGTTTTAATTTAAAATGATCCTACAAAGGGATTTGTATGTCTATTTTTATACATAATAAATTAGTATCAACATTTGATAAGTAGTAATGTCAATTCTATAGAAATTATTTGAAAGAGGAAAGAAAACATCAGGGATTTTGATGGGGATGTATTGAATCTGTAGATTGCTTTTGGTAAAATTGTCATTTTTACTGTGCTGATCCTACATATCCATAGGCATGGGAGATCTTCCCATTTTCTGATATCTTCTTCAATTTCTTTCTTCAGTGACTTAAAGTTTTTGTCTTTTAGTCATTGTCTTGAATTGTGTACTCACTGGTGAACAAATGAGACTCCAATGTAATCATTGATTATTATTAAGTAAGCCAGAACCAGAAAACAAATAGCCATGTGTACCATGTATCTTCTTTAGTATAATTGCTCTAGATTTAAGTATGTGTGGGTGGAATTAAAGTAGAAAACTGTCTATAGAAATGGGGGAACAGCATATATAAGGAAATGAGAAAGGGAGGAAATAGAAGGCAATGAAATAAAACTTGAAGACAGGAGAGCAGACTTCATGGAAAGAGGAAGGAAGCTAGCAAAGGAGCAGTGATGATAGTAAAAACTGTAGTTCACTCAAAAACAATTCCCAAGTCAAGTAGAATCTAGTCTTAGTGTGCTAATTCTTATCTATCTTAACCTGCTTTATCAGGAAAGTCAGGGTGGGGTGGGGAATGTACAAATAATGTACAAATGACCTAACATCAACCAGTTTTCTGTTGAATTCTGTTTCCACTGCCAAATGGAAACTCATGTTCTATTTTGAAGAAAGGAAACTTTGTTGGTTAATGTATTATAAGTAAAGGTCAACTTGAACTATGAATTAATGCCGTACCACTGCCTCATGAAAAAAAATTATATATTGTAATGTAGAATAGATTTGTGGAAGGGGAGGAATGCAGAAAATATTCATAATAATTATGATCTGAAAATTTTCAATATTAAGTCCATATTTTTAAAGAAAGATAACTATCACATACCATTCATAAAAGTTGTAAAATAGAAATCATTCTATTTATGACTACTCTATTTATTATTTTTTAACTATTATATTTTTATTATATAAATAGTTTTTAAATTTAAGTATACTTTAATTTCTTCCCATTCCCCAAGTCCTTCCAGTATCTCCCCCACTCACCTTTAAGTTTTTTCTCAAAAATAAAGAAACAAAAAAAAATACAACAAACTCCTTCAAACCAAGAATACAAGATAAATCACAACCCCCAAAAAACAACAATAACAAAAAAACTCCCACCAACTGTAACCACATAACTGCCCCCCCAAATAACTGTGGAGTCTATTACATGTTGATCCTGAACATGATCCCTGTCCTGGAGTGGTTAATATACCCAGTGTTACTCTGTTAGAGAAAACTGATTTTCCTTCTCCCAGTAGGTATAAGCAAGGTTAGTGGTTATTCTTTACTCTAGTGATCAAATTTTCATTCAGTCATTCAGTCAGTCACTCATTCATGTTTTAAAAGTATAATAAAATGAAATATAATAAGGTAAAACAAAAAAACTATTGCACAGACATTGAAAAAGACAAACCAACAAAAGAAAAAAGCCCATAAAAAGGCACAAAAATTAAAGACCTGTTTGTTCACATACTCAGGAATTCCATAAAAACACTAAATTGGAAGCCATAATATATAAGCAGAGGTTTTGATGCAGACCCATGTGGGCTCTCTTCATGCTACTCTGTGAGTTCATGTAAATATTGCTCGTGTTGATTTAGAATGTCTTGTTTTCTTAGTATCTTCCATTCCCGGTGGCTCTTACACTCGGCTTCTTTTTCCTTGGGTTCCCTGAGCTCTGTGTTGAAGGAATTGGTGAATACATCACATTCACAGCTTTGTTTTCCAAGATCTATCACTCTATATCTAATGTCTGGTTGTAGGTCTCTGTATTTGTTTCCATCTGCTGCAGGAAGAAGTTTCTTTGATGATGACTGTGCAAGGCACTGATTTATGAGTATAGCAAAATACCATTAGGAATTCATTTTAGTATTACATTTAAAAAAAACAAGAATATTTAGTTTTACCCTGGTTTCTGGGCTATCTAGTCTTAGGTTCATGGTTATTCAAGCAGTGTTATGTATGGGATCCATTTTGTTGAGTGGTCCATCAGTCAAATAAGTTATTAGTTGGTTACTCCCAAAAGCCTTGTGACATCATTGCCCTAACATATCTTAAAAATAGTACATCATTGTAAATAAATGGCTTGTGGCTGAGTTGGTGTTTACCTTCTTTTGATAGTGTGAAAAATAGCTTCTTATACAAAGAACTCTGGAACATAAGGCTGAAGGCTTAAGTCAATGTGTTATGAAGGTCCTGTCTTCAGCAATGAGGCCTTGCTATCAGTTTGTGGAGAGCAATCTATAATCTCGACAACAGTCTGAGTTGTTCAGTGATTCCCATGGGGTCCATTTAGCTAACAACTTAATTAAATAAAGCCCAATCCAAGTACTGAAAGCTTCATTGGGTGACAAAAGATGGCCAGTTTAAACTCTGTTTCCCTCATTATATGGTCATTTTATTTATATTGCCTTCATCATGTGCCTGTTTTAGAAAATTTCTTGTTTTTAGGAAAACAAATAAAAGTAATTTATTTTGGTGGAGTATAATTTATTTTTTATTTAAAGTTTTTTCCATATCTACCAATCCTACTTCTCCCTTTCCTCCTCCCAGTCACTCCCAGTCCTTCCTCAGTCTCCTTCCACCCCATTCCCCCATCCATTCCCCCAAGAAAGGGAAGGAGCCCCAAGGTGGGTAGCTCAGTCTGGCATATCCAATTGAGGTAGGTCTGAGTCCCTCATCCCAGTATTAAGGCTCCGTCAAATATTCCTCTGTAGGAAAAGGGTTCTGAGACTTCATACTACATCACAAGTGTGCCTTATTTTTAGCTGTCTTTTCTGTATGTTCTCCTTTCTCCCTGCCCCTTACCTACTTGATCCTCTCATTACTGCCCCCATCCATCCATAACTGTTCTATTTCTCCTTCCTAACAGGATCTATCCACTCCCTCTAGTTCTTTACTCTATATCTACTTTCTGTGGTTCTATGGATTATAGTTTATCATTGCCTTAACATATACATACCATACATACCATATTTATCTCTCTGAGTCTGGAACACATCACTTATGGAGTTTTTTTTAATATTTCATTCATTTGCCTGCAAATTTAATGATTTCATTTTTTAAGGCTGAGTAACACTCCATTGTGCAAATATACTACATATTCTTTACCCATTCTTCTATGGAGGGACAACTAGGTTATTTGCAATTGTTAGCTATTATGAATAGAACAGCAATAAACATGGCTAAGCAAGTGTTTCTGTGGTAGGATGAAGAAGTCTTTGGTTATATGCCCAACAGTGGTGTGGCTTTCATCTTAAGATACGTCAATTTTCATCTCCCTGAGGAAGTGCCACATTGATTTCCTTAGTGGGAAATAACTTGTTTTGTTGATCTTATGTATTCTTACAGATTTAAGATAAATTTTTGATTTGCATTTCTTTATGGCAAAGGATGTTGAACAATCTTTAAGTGTTTCTCAACAATTTGAACTTCATCTATTGAGAATTCTCTGTCTAGATATATACCCCATATTTTTATGCATAATTTATTTAGCTTCTTATAATTTTTGGATATTAGTCCTCTATCTGATGTGTAGTTGGTTAAAAAAAATTATTTTCCTTTATGTAGGTTGATACTTTGTCCAAATTATAGTGTCCTTTCTTAGGCAGACACTTCTCAGTTTCATGAAGTCCCATTTATTAATTGTTGGTCTTAATGTCTGTGCTGATAGAATTCTCTTCAAAAAGTGTTTTCCTGTGCCAATGAATTCAAGATTATTTCCCACTTTCTCTTCTACCAGGTTCAGTGTACATGGTTTTATGTTGTCTTTAAATCATTTGAATTGAGCTTTGTGCAGGGTCATCAATATGGACCTGTTTACATTTTTATATATGCCATCATCCAGTTTGACCAGTATTATGTATTGAAGAAGAAATTTCCCCCAGTGTGTAGTTTTTCCTTCTAGGTTTCCATAGATTGTAAATATATGCCTAGGTTTTTTATTTAATTTATTGATTAGCATATCTGTTTTTGCTCCCATATCATGTTATTATTATTATAGCTTTGTAGTAGACTTGAAATTGGGGTCGTGGCACCTATAGCAATTACTTTACTGTACAGGACTGTTTATATGAAGCTTAAAATTGTCCTTTTGTAATCTGTAAAGAATGGTATTGAAATCTGATACAAATTGAATTGAAACTGTAGATTGCTTTTGGTAGTATGGCCATTTTTCTATATTAATCCTACCAATCTATGAGCATTAAATACTTTTCCATCTTCTGATATCTTCCTAAATTTCTTATTTCGGTATCTTAAAGTTTTGTCATATAAATCCTAAGAATCCACAAGGATGACTCTAGCTAGACCTAGAAGTAGTAGAGAAGGTGCCTGAACTGACTTTCCTCTATAATCAAATTGGTGACTCCCTAATTTTCATCATAGTAACTGATGGCAGAAGATCCAGAGATCCACAACTAAAAACTGGGACAGGTTTTTGTAGTCCTGATGAAAAGAGGAAGAAGGGGTTATGTGAGCAAGAAAGGGGTCAAGATCATGGTTGAGAAAATCACAGAGACAGCTGACTTGAGCTAGTGAGAGCTTACAGACTCTGGATTGACAGCTTGGAAATCTTCATAGACTCAAAGTAGACCCTCTGAATGTGGGTCACAGTTATGTGGTTTGATGTGTTTGTGGGATCCTGGAAGTGGAACCAAGATTTATCCCTGGTGTAGGAACTGGCTTTTTGGAGCCCATTCCCTATGGTGGGATACCTTATCCTTTCTTGATGCAAGGAGGGAAGAGCTTGGTGCTGCCTCAACTTGGTATGCCAGGTTTTGTTGACTCCCCAAGGGAGACCCTATCCTCTCTGAGTGGATGAGGTGGGATGGAGGAAAATGAAAGAGAGTGGGGGAAGAAGAGGTAGGCGAACTATGTTTGGCATGTAAGATGAAAAAATAATTTTAAATGGTACTATTTAGTATACTTCACTCATAGGACATGAAGAAATAAAGCTAATACTGGTTTAGAAGATTCATCTCCACTGGATAGCTTTTTAGTGGTAAGAGGTTCTATTTACAATACTGGGAGAAAGGCACATGCTATGTCAACAACTGGCCTTTCAAATATGCTAACTAGTATAATTGTGACATAGATGTTGTAAGAATAAATCAAAAACTTTCTGCTTGGACATAACACCTACCCCACAACTGGCTAGACCATAGGCCCTAGTTGATAGACTTTTCTCTTATAGCAGATGATTTATTAATCTAGAGAACCAATCATAATAATACAGAGAAACAGAAGTGGTCAAAACAAACAAACAAACAAAGACTATGAGACTGTGGAATACTCAGCTCTAAGTAAAATATCCATGTCACACTGGATATCATCCAAGGCTCAGAGAATCATTACATAAGAGGGGACAGAAAGACCATAAGAGCCAGAAGTACTGGGAATCTGTAGCAACATAGTATTTGCTGTAAATAAAAGGGATGCTGTACATATGAATTCACAATAGCTGTAAATACATTTGTATAACCTACACAAAATAAAACTATCCAAAATTTCATAATGGACAAGGAAGGGGCTCAAGAAATCCCATAGCTGAAAAGTTATTAGAAATTGATAGGTGCTAGGGGAGCCAGAGGAAGTTTCTGTCACGCCTGTGAAACCTGCAAAAGGCTCTCATGCATATATATGTATCACTACATGAACTCAGGTGGCTTAAAAAAGAGAGGGCTGATGTGGGAATGTCTTTCTGTATGCTGTGAATATCAATCTTTAAATAAAGGAGCTGTTTTGGCCCATGGCAGACACCATAGAAAAGTAGGAAGGGAATGGATTGAGTTAAGATGTAAGAGATAGCTAACAATGTGCCTGAGCCATAGGCCAAACAACATGAAAAATCATTTTTGAGGGACTAACCAGCAATGGGCAGTTAAGGGGTCTGGGGTGGCAGGTCTGTGGGTCTGGACCTCTAGCCACCCAGGACCAAGAAACCATATTGTAATAGAGGGTGTATGAAGCTCAGAAAGAAAATGGTGAAGAGATAGATGAAGACTTGAAGGAGATTAAATGAAAGTTAGTTTTGATCAAAACATATGCATGTGTGGGTAAAATACATAATTTTAAAGTCTTAATGATATCCACCTGACTATCATGTTATGGAATATTAGCTAAAGAAGAAACAGACAGGGAAAATACGACTTCCAGGGCCTAAAAATTAAATCATTAAATACTGTGAGGTTATTTCAAGTATTATGTGAATTCTCCTGGGTTTGTTTTTATTTTTTATACTAATTTTGTGTCTTTTAATTTTATGATTACACCAGAAAACTATGTGAACTACTCTAAGAATGAATGAACTAAGGTACTTAATAATTTTTTATATAAGTTCCAAAGACTCATTTAATCATATATTGTTTATTTAATTTATTTTTAATTACATCTTATGTAACACTTATACACATTGTACTGTGAGTTTGAATGAGTTTAGCACATATCTGAAAAACAAACAAACAAAATCTCCCAACTTCTATTTAGTATCTGTTAATTGTACATAAGAAACATTTCCACTGAGAGTACTTTTACAAGGAATTCTCTATGCTAACACTCCTGGGAGAGGAATAAATGAATGACCTGGTTGTAAATAATGCCTCAGAGGATCGGGGAAATGCATACATAGCATATTCAAAAACTATGGTTGACTTCCACAATCAGCTGCCTGATACAGGTTCTACAGCATTTGTATCAACTGTAACTGTAAGTTTTGAAATTTGTTTGGATATGTACCTATGGATAACAGTTTCTCTGCTCTCTAAAATATCTATGATTTAAATGAATCTCCTCACAGTTCCACTTCAATAGAAAATATAAGAATAACATAAGTGAAATGATATTATTTTAAGACCATACAGTCTTGGGGAAGGCATAAACATCTGTGGTTACTGATGTCAAATATGTACATGAAGATATACAAGATTTAACCTCCAAGAATCTTCTCAAAAATTAGCAATACTTTTAGAAGCAATCAGTTATGCTTGATTTTTTTCTGTTTCTCAATCTTAAAACTATAAACTTAAGCTTCTAACATATACTGAATGTTTGAATGAAGTGTAGTCTTTATTTAATTGTATAACTGTTTCATTAGAGTATGTTTCAAGTTAATAATCCAAGTTTCTGTGATAGAATTTCTATATGTTTCATTTGTATATTTTAGCATCAGACAAAAATAAGTTATGTGTTTTCTGTTTCACTCTGTATACATTTAATAAGTGTCAAAAATTAAATAGCATATGATGAAAATATGCCTGAGAGGCATTAGAATGAACTGATGAGCAAATATTCAAAGATCTCAAGATGAACACAGTCTAAAAATTATTAAAGTGACTAAATTTTGTGAGAAAATAGATCTCCATAGAGATATATAATATAAAATTACTTAAAGCGGAATATATAAAATGAATAGAATGACAGGAAAAATTAAATATGTATGAGCATAAAACAAAAAAAGATGGGCTCTTATAATTAAAGAGAAGAGATGTACTTCAGAATATATCACAATGTCAGAAGCATCTACTGTGGTCACTAAACAAATATCAGGAGAAATAATATAGCCATGAATCATTCATTCACTACTCAAGTAAAAACTAAACTTATTAAAGAAAATATAAACATTTGTATAATACAAAATAACTTAAGATATCAACAGCACAGTAGATAGATCACTACCTTTATAGTCCATTAGCTTTAGTAAATCCTGGGTGAATTTGTAGTGTTAAATTACTCTTTAAAAGCTTGAAGAATAGTCAATGGATGAAAAAGTTAGAGTGCAAATACAAAAACACTATATGAATAGGCATCTTATATTGTAATTCATAGTTTGTGAAAACTGAAGTTTTATAATTTTGTTTTAAATAATGCAATGTAAAATGCTTTGTAGATAATTTGTAGGGAGGGGTGTGTGTTTGTGCATATGCGCATGTGCACATGTGTATCTATGTGTATGCACACATGGAAGACAGAGGCCAACCTCTAGTATTGCTCCTTAGAAGCCATATACCTTAGTTTTTAAAGAAAATGTCTCTCAATGATCTTTCCCAGGTTAAGTCTGGTTGGTCAGAGTCTCAGGGATCTATCTCTTTCTACCACACCAGTGCTAAGATTACAAGCACATACAACACCACACTCAGCTTTTCTACATGAGTTCTGAGAATTAAACTTGAGTCCTCATTATGCTTATACGACAAACACTGACTGAGATGTCTCTCAAACCCAACATAATTTATTTCATATTTCATTTTCAATTGAAAAAATAGGTCAAAATTTGTTCCTAGATTCGAGTTTTGTTAAAATCATAAATGGTATCAGATAAATGAATATATAGGTATCAACTTCATTTATGAGACACCCCTAGGCTACTGGTGCTGTTATATTACAGTTCCAGATAATTTTCTTAAGTTTTTATCTATGAAGAACATTACCAATATCAAAATCAAGTGGCCATGTGTGTTTGGCATAGATTTAAAAATTAAAATCTTGTACGTGTATTTTTCCTGTCTTTCAGGTGTAACACATTTTACAATGTTCTAAATTTCTATAAGGTGAGAATATTCAAGTGAAGAGGTAAGATGTTATTGGAGTGACAAAAATAATTTACTAATTCATCTACTAAAATACCAATTTACTAATCAGTTAATGGTTTTTATACTACCACATCACATTCTTAGGGTGACAAAGGACAGATTTTACTTTCTCTTCACTATGAAATTTCAAAAGTGACTTTGTCAACACAAAGCCATTGATAACTAAAATATAAACTATTTCCTTTAGTTCTGTACTAGCCTGTCAGGAATAAGGAAAGAGGCAGGAATTCCATCTAATTACTAATGGCTTTGTGTGCTGAAGACTCCAATAAAATTTTACTGTCATTAACTCATTTTACATCCATCTCCAAATGAAATTTTAGAAACCATGTTTAGATAGTTAACCATTCATGATTATATTCTTCTAAAAATTAGAGAACATAAAATAATTAATGTTTTAAATGACATTGTAAGATACTAAGACTATAAATTCCTAGTTTTTAGAGTTCATAGAGAACACATGTAAGTTTCCAAAAGTCCTTAGTGCTTAATTGAGAGCTTGATGCTAGCCTTATGATTTGTCTGATGCCAAGTAACTACAGTTAAAAATGTATTTGGATTATGATGAAATAGTCAATGTGAACTGTACTGACTCTTCATTAGAGTATATCAACTTGTAAATTAGACATTTCATTACAACATCTCATAACCCTACTTTGCTCTCTATTACTTTTTCCTACCTCTTTCTTCTCCCTCCTGTATGACTAGTACTCCATTTATTGTCATATCAATATTGTATATTTAATAAAAATTAATCTGGAATATCAGAGGACAAACACCCACAGTCAAGCCATGAAAGACAGGTGTGCAATCCACACTTTTAATTGCATCCATCAGGATCCTTCTGAGGCTCTGTGAGTTCAAGACCTAAAAGCTAGGCAGTGGTAGCACAGAGGCAGTCAGGAAGATCTCTGTGAGTTCAAGACCAGCCTGGTCTATGAAGCAAGTTCCAGGACAGCCAGGACTGTTACACAGAAAACTCTGTCTTGAAAAAACAAAAACAAAAAAAAAGCTTGAGAAATGGCTCTGTCCTCTGATAATCAAGACTAATTTTATTAAATATACAATGTATCTCTACATATGCTCCTTTACCATATTGTAATATCAAGAAAATCACAATGTGTTTGTTTCTATGGCACTGGCTTATTTCACAAAACACAAACATTCCCAGTTTCATACATTTCCTGTAATGATATAATTTTATTCTTCTCTGCTATTGACTAAAAAATGTTTTTAAATTTTCTATTCTCATGATTGTTGTATGGTTTGCTTTAGAGCCAGTGTTATGTAAATTTTGCTGTAGTAAGTTATGAGTCTGTAGTTTAAAGCAAGTATTGTGACATCACTATTGTTCTTTTTGCTTGGGAAAGCTTTGGATACTAAGATTATTTTATTTTCACCATGCATTTGGAGATTGCTGTCTCTATTTCTATGAAGAATATCATTGTAAAATAATGGGTATTGCATTAAATTTGTATATTGGTTTTTGTGACAAGTCACTTTAATATTACAAATTCTGTTAACCTCACAAATATGAAAATTCTATCTTTTACTGTATTCTAAAGTTTCTTTCTTCACTGATTGATGATATGGAAATGTCTTTCTGCATGCTGTGAATATCAATCTTTAAATAAAAGAGCTGTTTTGGCCCATGTCAGCCACCATAGAAAAAGTAGAAGGGGAAATCACAGCATATGTAGGAGAAGCAGGGCAGAGTCAGATCAGATGAAGCCAGATGCCAAAGAAGTAACAGGTAAGGAACACAGGTGAGCCATGGGCCATGTGGCAGACAGATTAATGGGAATGGGTTGAGTTAAGATTAAAGAGCAAACTAGCAATATGCCTGAGCCATAGGCCAAACATCATGAAGTTAATATTAGTGTTTGAATCATTTGGGGGGACTAAGCAGCAGTGGGCAGCTAAGGAGTCTGGGGAGGCAGGTCTGTGGGTCTGGACCTCTGGCTGGCCGGGGTCAGGAAACCTCATTGTAACAAACTAAAGATTCCATTTTAATGGTCTTTAATTTGTTATTAAAATTATGTCTAGATATTATTTGAAGCTATTGTGAATATTCTTATCTTCCTTGTTTCTCCTGTCACTGAACTTGCTGTTTTGCACAGACAATATAATGATAGGATGTGGAGAAATGTCAGGTAGATGTGATATCCCTCCCACCAAATCCAGTTTGGAGATGGGATCCCCAGAAAAAGCTGACTTGAAATAGCAGCCATATTGACTATCTCTAAGTTGCACTGAGACATCACCCCTCAATGAGAAAGATGAAAAAATAGTCAAGATTTATTTTCTACCTCAACCCTCCTCCTCCACCCTCAAACACCTGCGCACAAACAGCCTTACACACATGTGCATTTATACATATTTTAGCATCTATGCAAAGAGAACTGGAGGAATGAAAAAAGGAAAAAACAGTTAATGTTTTATATGTTCAGCTTATACTCTAAATTTTAAAAATAATGTTTATCAGATGGAGTTTTCCAGTGGAAACTTTAGGGTTTTATAATTATGGGATCCTATTATCTTTCCTATGTGTACATTTTTACTGCTTTCTCTTCTTTATTGATCCAGCTGAGATTTCAATTACAATTTTTCAAAATGAGAGAAAAATCTTTTCTTATATCTCATATTGTAGAAAATGCTTTCAGATTTTTTCCAATTTAATATAATGCTGTCTACAGATTTTCTACATTATAGATTTTATTGAGTTGAGGGAAGGTACTCTTAAGGTCGTTGTAATTGAATTACCAAGAGACATTATGCTATTATCAAATACATTTTTATATATTTATTGAGATAATTATGTGATGGCTGCCCTTTATTCTTGCTTATGTGTCATATTATAATTACTGATTTACATGTCAAACCATCTTTGGTTTTCTACAATGAGTCCTGCTTGATCATGATGTTTATATTTCTCCTTTTTGCTTTGATATAAGCTGGCTTGTGTATCAAGATATTGCTAGCCTCATATGATAAATCCTTTACTGCTCTTCCTTTTCTCCTTAATTAAATAATAAAAGTGATTTTTCTTTTAAGATCTATAAGAATATATTGATAAATGTTTAACTCTCATTTTTTATTTATTTAGTTTTTCTTTTTGAATCCTGCTTTAGCTTTATCTATTGATATACATGCTTTGAATTTCTTCTAGGTTTTTCCTATTTATAGGAAATTACATTTTTCAATATATTGCCCAATAGTACCCTACTATTTAGTGGTATCTGCTATAACATCACTTCCTCCATATGCAGCAATTTGTGTCCTCAGTTTTTCTTTGATTAGTTTGGTATAGTTCTTTACAGTCTAGAGGATGCATTCAAAATGCCAACACTGTTTCATTCACCCTTTATTTTATTCTCTCAGTTTTTAAGAATTTCTCCCCTAATTGTTATTATTATTTTCTTCTAATAATTTTGATATTGGTAGTTCTTGGTTTTTTAAACCCTTTTGTTGCAATGAGGTTTCTTGGTGCTGGGCAGCCAGAGGCCCAGACCCTGCTGCGCCGGACCCCTTAGCCACCAGCTGTGTTGCCCAAGCCCTCAGAAATTAGTCAGACACTTATATTAACTTTATGCTGTTTGGTCTATGGCTCAGGCACATTGCTAGCTTGTTCTTGCATCTTAAATCAACCCATTTCTATTAATCTGTCTGCCACGTGGCCCATGGCTCACCTGTGTTCCTTCTTACATGTTGCTCCTTGGGCAGCTTTCTCAATCTGTCTGACTCCACCACACTTCTCCTACCTATGCTCTGATTTCTCCTCCTACTTCTTCTATGGTGCCTGTCATGGCCTAAAACAGCTCCTTTATTTAAAGACTGATATTCACAGCATATAGAAAGGCATTCCCACATCACTTCCCCCTTTCTGTCTAAACAAAAAGGAAAGTTACAATTTTAACATAGCAAAATTACATATAACAAAATAGCCATCAAGCAAGAATTACACTTATATCTAGTCTATTTGTATTTTGCAAAAATTAAAGAAAATACTATTATCATATACCTTATCTTTATGAATCTAAAGTTTCATATCAATATACCTTTCAAATGACTAAGAAAAACTATACCTATAACTATCTAATCTTCAACTACATCAAAGACCACAGAAGGGTATATTTGCCCAAGTAAACCAGAAGTGCAAGCTACTTCCAAAATCTAGAAATGACAAAGATGGCACCTATCTGCCTGGACAGTCACCCAAAGTTCCTTTATAAAGTTGGGTCATCCATCTTCAGCGTACAGGCCCAGAGTCTCTTTTCAATTCAGTGAAGCAGGAAATCTGTTCTGCCCATTCTGGCACAGTTCATCAGTTGCTTCTACTCAAGTAAGTCCTGAAGAATGTTTGACAGTTTTCTCTGTAAAGCAGGAACCTGAATTCTGTAAAGCAGAAACCATCTTGGCTTGTTCTGCCAAAGTTCAGAGGTCATCTTTCTATGGAACCTGCATGTCCAGTTTAAACAGCACACTGTCAAGCAGTCAATATAAGAACAGATTCTTGTCCAGTGGCTAACCATTGCCATAAATAGACTCCATATGGAGTTTCTTTGATGCCCATTTTTCTCTTGAAGTAAATTAGTGCTGCCAGGAGCAGACCTGTCTCACTGTCCAGAAAAGTCTAAGATCTGTAGGTCTTAGAAGTGTTTGAAGATTACCTATCTAATTGAATTATACCTTTTTATAGCTAAAAATCTAACTAACATGCATTTCTTAATTATACATTACAATTTTAAATCAGTTTCATAAACATCATATCTTAAACAAGAGTAGAAAATACATATAGCATAAGAGAATTGATCTTAAATTTGTATCAATAAACCAAAATCCATACCAATGTAAAACATTTTGAAATTAACAGCTGACTTCCTGATCTAAGTAAATTCAATAATCTAACTTTTTAAAAAAAATCATTCATATGCCATATCCCCTTTTTCTTCTTAGAAAGAGATTAAGTATGACCAATAAACAGTTATAATGAAAAAACACGTATAAACAATATTTTGGGAATTGGGGTGTAGTTTTCCATTACAAAATCATGCTGAGTATGGGGCATTGGAAATCTCATGGATTCTTGAGGCTGGATCATCTTAGTCTGTAGCCTTGAAGCTGATACTGCCATCTCTTTCCATCAGAGATTTTTTCAGGGGGTCTTGGTTGATGAAACCATATTTGCCTGGAAGCAATCCACAGGTTCTCATCTTCTGTGGAAACAAAGGCAGAACTCTTCCAAAGCAATAAATCCTTAGACACAACTTTCAAAATCAAAATACCTTTAAAATATATATTCATGTTTAACTTAGTAGCCTTTGCATTTGCAATCCATTGTCTTTCTGCAGTCAGTTCATTAACAGTTAAAAAATTAAAAGAAAACACAATAACAACCAAAATCCATGTTTTGTGTCTATTTTCCATCTTTATGTGGCTTATTATATTTTTATTACTCTATTTCTCTTTTTAAAGACTTTCTCTACCTTCTTACCTTTTACACATATTGTAACCAATTTACAGATTTTTTTCATCTGAATCTGTTTTATTGTGAATCTTTAATTATCTTTCAACCAGAAGAGCTTTTAAAATACATTCTCTTAAAGAGCTGCATAGTTTTTGCAGGTTAGGTTTAATCAGTAAATTCTCTTCAAGAGACCACATCTCTGTTCGTGGCCAGCAAACAGAGCAGACTCAAGAAAATGCTGCTACTAAGAAACCATTTGACTCTGTTTCTTCTTTATTCAAAGTAAACATAAACCTTAAATCAATCACATGCTACCAAGTCTCTTGTAAGACTTCAGGAACTGGCCTAGTTGCAGCTTACACTGCCTGCCGCCAGTCTGCCGGTGCCATTTTGAATGTGAAATGGAAGCCATGCTTTCTTTGTACAATGACCCGCTTTGTATACACAATTTGGAAGCTGTCTTGGCTCAGTTTCTGTGATCTAGAACCCTTTCTAATCTTTATCAGGCTTTAAGTGAATAATCGGCCCACCCAGGAATGCCATCTGTTGCAAGGCGGTTTCTCGGTCCTGGGTGGCCAGACCCTGGACCTGCTGTGCCAGACCCCTTAGGAGCCTGCTGCTGCTGCTCATTCCCCAGAAATGACTCAGACGCTTATATTAACTTCATGCTTTGGCCTATGGCTCAGGCACATTGCTAGCTAGCTCTTATATCTTAAATCAACCCATTTCTATTAATCTGTCTGCCACATGGCCAGTGGCTCACCTGAGTTCCTTACATGTTGCTCTTTGGGCAGCTTGCTCGATCTGCCTGACTCCACCCTGCTTGTCCTACCTATGCTCTGATTTCTCCTCCTACTTCTTCTATGGTGCCTGTCATGGCCCAAAATGGCTCCTTTATTTAAAGATTGAGATTCACAGCATACAGAAAGGCATTCCCACATCAGCCTTGATGTTCCTTAATAGATAATTTACTTGGAGCATGTTTGTATTTGTTTAAATGCAGACCATCAACAGCTATAATCTCATGACATCTTTCATTCTATCATTTAGGTTAATGTTATATTGTACTTGTATTTCCATGCAACTTTGGAAAAAATAATTTTCTTACTAATCGCTTCCATGACAACACTTAACCATTTAAAGATATATTTCTTAATCACCATGCTTTTGTATAATTTTTACAGTTTCTATTTCTTTTGACATGTATTTTACTATAATTTGATAAGATATAATGGTTAGTTTAATTTTTGCATTGAAGACATGGTTTTTATCCTATAATATGTTTTATTTTACAAAACCATCAGGGTCTGTGGAGAAGAATATTTATTTCATGACTGTTAAATAGAACATTCCGTAAAATTTTTTTCATGGTTGATTCAATTCTGATGTGTCCATAGGGGTTGTTTTGCTTGTCCTATTTTGTCTGAATGGCCCATCTATTATTGAGAATGTAGTATTAAAGTCACCTACTGTTATCATGTTAGTGTCTGTTCACCTCTTTTGGTGGTTAAGTACACCTTAATAAAATTGAGTATACCAATATTTGGTATATGACTCATTTGCTCATAATTTTAGATACTCCTGTTGGATTGTCACCTTTATTCATACAAATTAGTGTTTTTAAATCACTAATACTGCTTGCTTTTAGGGTCCATTTTCTTGTAATGTCATTTTGATTCTGATTGCCTTTGAAAATAATATGTATTTCTTACATGCAACAAACAATTGTTTCTTCTATTTCACTCCAGCTTGCTAGTCTCTACCTTTTAATTGGAGGATTTAAATTATTAACTCTGTTAATTCTGAAAGGTATGTACACCTTCTTATCATATTTTTATTATGTTATGTTTGGTTCCTCTATAATCTTTATATATCAGCAATTATTATTTTACTACTGAGATCCATTTTTTTCTGTATACTCACAGTGATGTTTATGTATTTATTTACCTCTGTGAGCATAATTCTTGAATGAATCGTGTGTAGCACTAGCTTTATGATAAGATATTCCTTTAGTGTTCATCATTAACTGTTTTAATATTTGTATTTTAGTTATAAAGAACAGCTTTTCTGAACACAGTTATCTACTTTGGAAGAAATTTTCATTGAAGAATTGGAGTACATCATTCCATACTCTCTGGGCTTTTAGAGTTTGTGTGTTTAAAACTAGCATTAGTCTTTCAGAAATGTTTAATTGTTTAATCTATGTATATGTGTGTTTGTGGATGTGGAGGAATATGTGCACATAAGTAAAGAAATGGACATTTGATTCCCTGGACCTAGAGATATGGGTAGCTGTGTGCCACTCATCATAGGTACTAGGAAACTAATTCAGGTCTTCTAAAGCAGTAAGCACTCTTAACTATTGAGCCATCTCTCCAGATTCCCAACAACAACAAAAAGCTACTATTATTCTTATGGAGTTTTCTTTGTATGTGACTGGTACTTCTCTCAGTTTTCAATAATTGTTTATTCTGTGTATCTCTTGCTTTAAATTGGCATGGCACTTCAAAACTATATGTAATAGAAATCAAACAAGAATGGCAGTAATCAATGAGAGCTACCCAGAAGAATTCATTCTACTGGGCTTTGCTGACCATCCTTGGCTGGAGCTCCCTCTCTTCATTATTCTTCTAATGACATACCCCATGGCTCTCATGGGGAACATTGCCATTATTCTGGTGTCCACTTTAGAACCCCATCTCCACAGCCCTATGTATTTCTTCCTCACAAATCTCTCTTTTCTAGACATGTGCTACACCACAAGCATTGTACCTCAGATGCTGTTTAACCTTGGCAGTTCTAAAAAGACCATTAGTTACATTGGATGTGTTGTTCAACTTTATGTCTTCCACATAATGGGTGGTACAGAATGTCTACTTTTGGCAATTATGTCCTTTGATCGTTATGTGGCTATCTGCAGACCTCTCCACTATATGCTCATCATGAATCAACGAGTCTGCATTTTGTTAGTGTCTATTATGTGGCTAACTGGAGTGATCTTTGCTTTTTCAGAGGCTACACTTACATTACAATTGCCGCTGTGTGGCATTTATAAACTAGATCACTTATTGTGTGAGATTCCAGTTCTCATAAAGATGGCCTGTGGTGAAAAGGAGATTAATGAGCTAGCACTTTCTGTGGTATGCATTTTTATATTGGCTGTTCCTCTGTGTTTAATTCTTGCTTCTTATATTAATATTGGATGTGCTGTATTTCGAATTAAATCATCTGAAGGAAGGAGAAAGGCCTTTGGGACATGTTCCTCTCATCTCATTGTGGTTTCCTTATTTTATGGTCCAGCCATTAGCATGTACCTTCAGCCTTCTTCATCCATCACAAGAGACCAACCCAAGTTCATGGCTCTCTTCTATGCAGTGATAACTCCTACACTAAATCCCTTCATCTATACCCTATGAAACAAAGATGTAAAAGAGGCCTTTAAAAAGCTACTAAGAAGCATTTTTAGTTTGAAATGAAAATTCATCAAAATAAAATGAAATAGCTTAATGATTGTAGTAATTTTATGTTGGTTGCTCTAATGATGCTTATATATTCCAGGTTCACTGAATATGTCCTTTCCAGATTTGTCTCATTTCTAGTATTTTTATAAGCAGATTGTATGCTGGAAACTTTACAATCAAGTTGTATAATCATTTTATAATCAAGTTAGATGCACAAATGTGTAACAATTTGGGCACATTTTTGTGAAAATACAGGAAAAAAAGAGATTTTACTCATAGTTGATTCACATTAAACTAGTAACTGTGTTAAGTAATAAAAGTAAATAATAAATTTTAAGTTTGTTATGTTTAAGTCAATTATTGTAAAGTTATGCTGAATAAAATAGCATCAATGGCCTTCTAGTCAGTATTATCTCCAAAAATATCTTTACTCCTGGACTATGATTCAGATAGCTTTGTAATGGTCTTATGAGAAATACATTGTGCTTAATTACGACTTTATCAAAGCTCAGAGTATGTTTATGCTTTTAGAAAAGAATTGTGGGCATTGTTTATGAATTGAGATTAGTGTTTAATTTTTAAATTAAGTAAGTTCTAATGAAATACTGAAATGTACAAAGAGACAAAACCTGTGAGTAATTCTTCTTTTAAACATAACTAGCATAAGTTTGAATCAATGAAGAAAAGGAAATGACATTACGAATGAAGTACAGTCTGGAAATACTTCTGAGAATAAACTGGGAAATTTAAATATGCCTTTGAAATTTATCATGAACCAAAATGAAAAAAATTATTTTTCCAATGTGGAAGCAAGTGAATTGCATCAATAAATAATGAATACATTTTTGCTGAAGCATATTTTATATATGAATAATATTTGAAATATGTTCCATTACAAATTTGAATTTCTACAATGTAGTTGGCAAATTAGTAGTCCAAACTTATATTTTTCACATAAAATTCCTTATAATTCATGAAAATAAATTATTAATTTGATGCTGAAATTTTGTTACTGGATAAGTAATTGTTGGGGGAGCATGGGCCAGTTGTTTGTTTCATACAGGTGATCAAGAAAGAGAGAAAGAGAGACAGAGGGAGAAGGAGAGGAGAGGGAGATTCATCTCGTAGTCCTACTTTCTCCATCCAGGTTCCAGTCTCTAAAAGTTCAACCTCCCAAAACAGTAGCTTCAACTGTTTCCTGAATATTTAAACACATGAGTCATAGGGTAGGCATTTTATGTAAAAGTCATAACAAGAGAGAATTATCATTAGACTGAAGTCAGTTTTCTCCTCACAAACTTTATAGTGTAGTAGAGATTAGTAAAAAACAGGATAAGATGTTCAAAGTCCTAAGAGGAAAAAAAGCCACAAACTGAAAATATTATATAAAGAAAATCTATTCTTAAGAAATGAAAAAGAAGTAAAACACTGTCGAGATTTAAAAAAGAACTTACCAAAACCAAGACAACAGAACAAAAATCAGGGAAATCATCACCATCAGATCCATACAATCCTTAATAAGAAGTTTTTCATTAGAAACAAAAGGATGAGAGCCACCATTATAAAACCACATGACTATGCAGAACTTGATAACACAAATTCAAAAAATAAAACTTATGTAAAAATTTTTATAATTAACATAATTAAACTTTATTGCAGCCTAAAACTACTGCCAAGCATAGTGAAACAGATCTGGATCCTAACATTCAAGAATCCAGCACAAGAAGGTCAATGTTAGTTTGTTGGGAACTGTAGTATGAGGTTTCTGGCCCAGACTTTCGGGCCTAACCTCAAAGTTTAGTCCCACAGTCCTAAAGAGACACACAGTTGCTTTCATTAGTTTTTGGCTGATCAGCCTCAGGCCCAGGCATATCACTTGCTAGCTCTGTACCCTTCATCTAACCCATGTCTCTTGTTTAGCCATGCGGCTTGGTACCTTTCTTTAGAGCAGCATAGTTGTCCTCAGCTTCCTCTGGCTTCTCTCTGGTGCTCTGTCTGGCACTCTGCTCTCAGAGATTTTCTTAGTCTGGTAGCCCCGCCTACACTTCCTGCCTGCCTTTGGCCAATCAGCTCTTTTTATTAAACCAGTGGGTGGGACAATTATTTACCATGAAACAACACAATACCCCTACAGGGAACCATGCTAGAGAAATAGGAAGAAGCTTTGAAACTCATGGAAAAACGCCTCACTGATCATCATAAACATAAGGGGTGTCTTGGAGAGGCAGAGCCCCAAGAACTATATTTCCTGAGGATCTCATGCTGTGTGTGAGCAGCTCTGCTTATTGCCATTGAAGCCACCCTCATAATCTATAAGTTGTATGAAAACTCTAAGTGGTTTGTAGCCCCTCACTAGCAGTGTTACTGTTACTTGTAATAATAGTGATCAGTGTTTTTATATCATTGCTGCTGGAGTAGAGCAATTATTTAACCAATACCCACAGAAAGAATTTAGAAATATAGACTGTTAATAAAGTTAGGTTAAGATGCTTTTATTAATGGCTTTGATGTAGAAAATCTTGAGGAACAATTAAGTTAAGAAAGTTAAGAAAGATATACTTTTAATAGTTGAGTAAGGAACTCATGGAGGTCAAGGAGCAAGAAAAAAGGCAACTTGGTTATTACTAGCTGACATGTCTTCCTTGCTAAAGAAGGATTGATGACCAAAGGTAGTGATTTAATAAAACAAATTATTGATCAGTAGATACTCACTTTGAGAATTAAAGTATAAATGACTAATTATTTTATAGGTATGTGGGATTATATTTGTGATTCTTTTAAGATTTTTTGTAAGATTACTACTTCAGATAAATAACAATGACTAATTGTCCCTCTTTGTAACCACAAAAATGCATCGTGACAGTAAAAGAACTTGCTAAAAAAAATACTTTGTTGCTTATACTTTGTTAATTTATAGCAAGTTGCTTACACCCAATACTTGGCTTGCTTACACTTTGTTAATCAATTATAAAAGAATCATTGCTTTGTGATGAAGATATTATAGTAAAAATATTAATACAAAGAAAAATGTTTAACTACTTTTTGGGTTCCTAAGAAAAACATGTAACTTTTGATCATGGTGTGATTTCTTCCTGTGTAAAGATTTTCATTTGTTTTAGAAAATATGTAACATGGTTGTGAGATAATTGTTTCTTGCATAGAAATTTTTGTCCTGGAATATATGAGAGGAATGAGAGAAAAAGAAAAGAGGTAGAAGGAAAGTAATAACTGGAGAAGAAAAAGTGCAATGAATAATTAAGCTTGGGTCCTCAGAAAATGTTTCCACATGTGTCTATATGTTTGTCTCTCCAGTAGTTCACTGACTCTACTCCTGACCTACTGAGGGCAGCTCTCCAGGCATACATGAAATGCTAGCCTGAGCAAATGCTGTTTTTTTGAACAAGGTTTGGCTCAAAAACAAAAGAAATCACATCAAACAAACTGAGAAGGTTTGAGAATATTTTATTCTTACAAAAATCTGATGTTTATGGCTTATGAAGTGGTTTAGTAGGTAAAGAAGCTTGCTCAGTAAGCCTGTGACCTGAATTCAATTCTGAAAACCCACATAAAGATGAAAAAGAAAAATGACTTTTCAAAGTTGTTCTTCTACTTCCATATACACCATATAGCACTACAACTACCCACAACATGAACCAAGACCACACACATACCATGCACACACAAACATTAGCCAACCTGTTTAAGTAGACTCTCAGACCTATGGGGCTGCTCAAAAGTCAGGCACCTAGCATCCATTCTTGGGTAGGCTTTTTAATGATGCAAATTCTGTTGAGTCATGCATGCTTCTATAAGTAACCTGTAACTCCAATAAGCTTACTGGTCCTATAAGTTAGACTTTGGTGAAATCTTATCTTTGGTCTGTCATCAGTATATATCTAGGTGAACAGATATTTGCTTAAATCACCAGAGGAAAATTCTTATAGAATGAATTAAACATAAAATGTATATTAGGAAATTAGGAAATTTAGTAAGTTTCTTTTAAATTACATCTAATAATAGATTGAGAATTTATTTTAAGCAATATTTAATAATAGACAAGATGCTTATAACCAAAGAGATAATTAACTGTACATAAGAAGCAAAACCACACAGATCTCTGTCCCTAGGAACATTTTTTGCTAATATGTAAGTGATCTGCCTAAGAACCATCCCAGGGGTTTTGGGAGAAGTATACAAATACCACATATGGGTCACTTCATGTATTTCCTATCATTGTCTTCATAACCCATCATTGTTTTTACCATAGTTTCTCAGTTACTAACTTAACCCATCAATTAACTAGCTAAAATTGTTAAACATTGGGTTTTTTCTATGAAGTAAGGGTTCTTAATTCATCTTTGAAAATAAAAAAGCACTCTAAATTTCTCCATATTTCCTTCTCATTGAAGATTATCAAAACAAGGTAAGTCAAAAGACACATTTTTATGGGCCATGCATTTTCATAAAACATTGGAATGTATGTAGGTAATAGTAGTTAATGCACATTTGAAAATCAGAACATTTCACTTTAGGAAGTCTTCTCTGGGACTGGAAAATCCTGATTTATTGACTCTGAGAACCAGAAAATCGCTTCATGTGTAATATCTCTTTTATCTAGCTTTTGAAACACCACTAGAAGTATTAAACTTTATGAACTACTATATCTGACATATTAAATGACAGAATTATGTCACAAATATAAGCATTTTATATAATAATTTCATTTATATTAGTATATAAAATGTAGATTATTTTTAGATGTCTTTCCTTATGGAAGTCTGTGGTCAAGTTTTTAATATTGACTTGTTCACATATTTTATCTAGTCATTTCAATCTTAGATAAAATAACCAATATTACTCTTTCTTAATATTTCCATACTTGAAGCTAAGCAAGACATGCAGCAAGTATATTTTATGTAATGGAAGTGGCATATGAATATTATAGATGTATATATTTTTACATATATAAGGAGAGAATGAGAGAGTGCTAAGGGGGTATCAAATGAATAGTTTAAGCCATCCTGAGATTTCTTGATAAAAAAATTCTGTGCAGTAAAACAAGGGTCAAACTTATCAGAAACCAAAGATACAAGGATTATATAACCTAAGTTTGAAAGTATCAAAATACCAAGAGATAATGTGGTAAAGTTAAGGGAGTGGGGACAAGATTATAAGAACTTGTGTATATTTCAGGGCGAGTGACACAGACCATGTAGCATTGACCCATATTAGATTCTAAGAGATCAGCTCAAACCAGACACAGAAATTCAGTGTAAATGTTACATATTAAACTGTAACTTTATAAGGCAGAAAGACGCAAAATAGGTAAAACTGTCCTTAAAACAACAAGAATTCTGCAAATTTGAGGTAGAAATTTTTGAAAATCCTCCCACATTTAATATTTACAAGAAGAGAAATATGATAAAGTAAGCTAATGCTGACTAATCACCTGTTTTTTCAGTTGTCCACCTTGGAGAGCTCACACTTCTGCTTTTTCCAGTGGAAACTTTCTTTGTGTCTTATAGGAGTAAGCCTGACAAGATTCTAACAGTGAAAATAAAATTATTAAATAATTAAATGCTAGTTTTGTCTTTTAATGTGGATGATGACTATTCACAAACCAGCCTACAATCAATATGCTAACAATAACAAGCTTTAAAATAATACAAAAGTAATTATTGTCATTGATGACAGATACAGATAATTATGAAGAATTGAGTATTGGATATAAATTAGCCTCTAAGATATTGAAGGATAGTACACGAGAATACAAAGGTGATTATAATGTTAAATAAATGGACAATAATTGTCATAATTATAAAATTGTATGGGTAGATGGGAAATATTCAAATATATAATTTTAGAATCTAAGTCATGATTTTTTTCATATCAAACATCATATTTTTTCTCAAAATATCATATTACTTGTGGACTAAACATTGTGATTTTGTTTGTGTCTTTTATCTGAAAAGAGACTACATATATTTTCAAAAGTGTAATTTGTAAGTCTAAGTCTCTGAACCTGACTTTTCTCCTGGAAGTTGTTCATATCATGTTCATATCCATAGTTATTGATAGTATATCTTTAGTAAGTGTATAATGCATTTTAATACACTCATTAAATTAAAAAAAATGCCTGCAATGAATGAATTAGCTCGAAATAAATATGGTTTTTTAATTATTTCAAAGTCTAGGTAGTTATACATGAAAAATATGTTAAATACTTGAACATGAAGAAACCAATATAATTTTTGCTTAATGTCAATGAACTGTGCTTTTGAATAATGGTGTTATAGAAGTTATATATTGGGCTAGCAAGGTGCTCAAATGGTAGAAAGGCCTTGCTGCCCAAGACTGACTGCCTTAGTTTGATCCCCAGAACCCAGCGTAGAAAGTGGGAACCCACTTCCAGAAGATGTCCCACAATCCACATGCATTCTATGGCATACAAATACCCACACTCGCCTAACTCATTCATACATACACAACAATAATACTTTAAATATTTTTAAAAGAATTTACAATTATAAGTTTTAAATAGCTCAGATACATTGTTTAACACCCCTCTACTTACTCCTGGCAGAAATAATCATTCTGATGATTTTATAAGGGGTGAAATAATCTTAATGCCTCTTTCTCCTTATCCTGTTATTTATGACCCACTTGACTATTTAAATAAATCCTGCATCACTGATTTGAAAAGAAAGCATGTCATTTCTCAGGATCATGAAACCTCTATTCTGTAAGATGCTGGAAATAATATTCACTTAAAAACCTGATCACTTTAATGTCAGCCAGAGTTAGAAAAATAATTTGTATATTTTTAATGGACACAAACTTCTCTCTTTTGTTTAATTTTAATGAGGATTCGGTGATCTATTCTTATTATACAGAGGGAAAAATTCAGTATCTGTAGGAAAATCTTATTAAAGTAAATTTTTCTGTTATTTAGTGTCATAAATGTAAATGTTTGTTATTTAGTGTCATAAAATGAAATGGATCACTTAGTCAAGGTTCTTTATCTTCTTTACCCCACCAAAGCCATGACAATCTATGTTTTTCTATTACTAAAAAACAATACAAGATACAAAATAAGGTATTGTCACTTGTCATTTTTCAAAACACTCTCTCTCCCTTGCTCCCTCTCCACCCCCCCTCCTCTTTGTTATTACAGGTGAAACAAATTGAAGAGAATGGTAGTCATTAATACAACCTATCCTGAAGAGTTCATTCTCCTAGGCTTTGCCAACCATCCTTGGCTGGAGCTCCCTCTCTTCATTATTCTTCTCGTAACATATCCTCTAGCCATGATGGGTAATGTTGCCATCATCCTGGTGTCCACCTTAGACTCCCATCTCCACAGCCCTATGTATTTCTTTCTCACCAACCTCTCCTTTCTGGACATGTGCTACACCACAAGCATTGTGCCTCAGATGCTGTTTAACCTGGGAAGCTCCAGAAAGACCATCAGCTATGTGGGATGTGCACTTCAACTTTATTTATTTAGTACAATGGGAGGCACAGAGTGTCTCCTTCTGGCTATTATGTCATTTGATCGCTACGTGGCCATTTGTAGACCTCTGCACTACTCCCTGATCATGAGTCAGTGTGTGTGCATTTTGTTAGTATGCATCATGTGGCTCTGTGGAATTGCCTATGCAATCTCAGAAGCCACACTTACTTTACAGTTGCCACTGTGTGGCATCAATACACTGGATCACTTACTATGTGAGATTCCAGTTCTGATAAAGACTGCTTGTGGTAAAAAAGAGACAAATGAGCTGGCACTTTCTGTGGCATGCATTTTTATATTAGCTATCCCTTTATGCTTAATACTTGCATCCTATATTAGAATTGGACATACTATACTTAGGATTAAGTCCTCTGAGGGAAGGACAAAGGCCTTTGGTACATGTTCCTCTCATCTTATAGTTGTTTCCTTATTTTATGGCCCAGGAATTAGTATGTACCTTCAGCCTCCATCCTCTATTTCAAGGGACCAACCTAAGTTCATGGCTCTCTTCTATGGTGTGGTGACTCCTACACTCAACCCATTCATTTACACTCTGAGGAATAAGGATGTAAAGGGGGCATTAGGCAATTTGGCAAGAAGGATCTTATATTCTAGGTGACAGTAAACAAATAAAATTATTTAACAGTTAGATTATGGTTATCCTGGTTAAAAATTTAAAAACTTAATAGTATTTTGTCATTTATTCTTTGAAACTTTTCTACATACATTCAATGTATTTTTATCTTATTTATTCCCCGCCACTTCTCTCTAAATATCTTAGGGATCACCCAACCTGTTTCCTGACTTTATGACTTCTTAGTAACAACTCTCTGAGTTTAATTAATGGTGACCAATTAGTAAACGAGTGTGGAGCCATCCCCTTGTTCACAGGCACATAAAAGTGGCCAGATCCCTGAGAAAAGTGATGCTTCCTCCTCTAGGCAGTCAACATTTATCAGTTCCAATATTATGTTACATACTTTACTAATGAAATAACACATATTCTTTACAATCATATTAAAAAGTAATACATTTGGGAGTACTAACATGAGATCTTTTTAAATATATAAAATAGTTTTTATGTCATGTTTGTGCTGAAATAACAAATATTTAATAACTTGAAAATACAATAAAATTACAAAATGCTTATTGTATTTCTAACAATATCATTACAATTATCCACTGGTACTCATCTCATTGATATTACTCGAGGAATATTCATCATTCTCAGGAAGGTTTGCCCTGTGTGAATATTTCATGTTTCCTGTACATTTTGGGACAGAGTAGTATATTATGATCATATTCAATTGTTTTAGATAATGGTGTATTTAATACTTTAAAACATATATTTGCATGGGAGATGCACACATGCCATGGAACACACATTGAGTTCAAGGATAATTTGCCTAAAAGAGTTCTTTCCTTCCACCAGGTTCATTCTGGGAATTGAACTCAGGTTCTCAGGCATGGCAACAAGTACCTTTACCTATGAGTCATCTTTCTGGTCAACTAGTGTATTTTTGAGTTCATGAAATTTCTTCATGGATGAATAAGTGTTTAGTTTTTGTGTGTAATTATCAGTACTTAATAAAATTTTATTTACATACCAAAATCAGTTGGTCAAAGATATCTTTCTTGACTTTCCTGCCAAATACTACTTTCTACCCAGTAGCTACTTTTGCCACAAAAAGTCAACTCCATTTGAAGTTTCTTCAATGCCCATCATTTTCTCTAAAGTATATTTTTGCTAGGAGCAGACATGTCTAATTGTCATAAAAATAAAGAGAACCTATGTTATTAAAATATCTTAAGTGTCATATTTTGTAGATCTCTGAAGGGTTTAAAGAATTGTCTGTCTAAAATATATCTGGTTGACCTTTAAATCATATCTAATATGACTATGTTTGATTGCAATGACTAATGGCTAACTTGCATTCTTTTATATACTAATTAGTTGGTAATTGTTGTAGTAGGGTCTCTGGTCCTGGGCAGCCACAGACCTGCCGCCTGGAACCGCTTAGCCGCCCACTGCCCGGGTCCCCAGAAACGACTCAGACGCTTCTATTAACTTCATGCTGTTTGGCCTATGGCTCAGGCACATTGCTAGCTAGCTCTTATATCTTAAATCAACCCATTTCTATTAATCTGTTGGCCACGTGGCCCGTGTGGCTCATCCGTGCTCCTTACATGTTGCTCCTTGGGCGGCTGGCTCGGTCTGTCCTCTGACTCCGCCCTGCTTCTCCTACCTAAACTCTGAATCCTCCCACTTCTTCTATGGTGCCTGCCAAGACTCAAAACAGCTCCTTTATTTAAAGATTGAGATTCACAGCGTACACAAATGCATTCCCACATCAGGTAATAATAACTTTTAAGAAGGAGCAATTTGCATTACACTGTTAGATGAACTGCAAAGGTACAATTCCTTAATAAGAGTAGAAATATATGTACAGTAACAAAATTAATCTCAACTTCGTATCAATATACACAATTTGTATACAATATACAAAAATCTAACTTAGTGTAAAATATTTAAAACTGGTAGTTGCCTTTTAAAAATAGATTCAATAATCTACCTCCTCTCCCCGTTTTCCTTTTTCTTTTTCTTTTAAACAATAATCCTGAATCTAATCTCCTTTGTTTAGTTTTTTTCTTAGCCATTATTACCTACTATTTGTAGTTAATCATAATGGCAATTATCCATAACCCCCTGAAAGACCAAAAACCACTCACTCCATCTCTTGGAAATGTGGTTGTTCTGTTCTTAAATTTACTTCCTCTGTCTGGGGGTGACAACATGTTTAAGGCATTCTGAAATGAAAATTTGGGGTAATTGTCAAGTCCTGGAATCAGTAGCTATATCATTTGTTGACCAGTCTCTGCATAGTGTGAAACTGCAAGGCTTATCTCAAGTCCTAGATAGAGTAGTCTATGAGGCTAGTTCATCTCAGCTAGCCACCTCAAAATTTCCCTCAGTAGTTTGTATTCCAAAGCTTATCTCTGGTTGGTGATTTGCATTGTCATAGTCCATGTAAAATCATTATCGTGGGGCCCCATCTTCCTTTTGGAGACTTCAAAGGTCACAATTAGGAAAACTGATGAGACTCAAACTCAAAACATTTCACATAAAGCTAGATAAAGTCTTTTCTACATTTAGTTAGTACTTTATATGATTATTAATATCATGACAAAATGTTAAAACATATGTACATATTATTCTTTTAAATTTTGATATAAAATATATATAATAAGATTAGTGCCAATAGAATAGTCCCTTCTTTTAGTTATATTTCTGCCCCATATCAGATGGCTCTTCAGATATAATATAGAGATTTTGCACTTTTTTTAACAAGCATGCTTGAGTTTAAAAAAGTACAGAGCTACATTCCAACTCCAAACTCAGCATGAATTTTCAATTGAACTAGGACTTCAACTCTTTTTAGAAGTGAAAAGATATAGATGTCAGGCAGTAATTGCCCTGTAGAGTACATTGGTACCAGTAGGTACAATTTTCTTTTGCTTGTAATTTTTGAGAGTGGAGAAAGCTGAAAAAACTTTCTATAATTTTCACAGATCACCTGTCACTAGACTCCAGGATCAGAGTCACCTGGAAGATATCAAACTCTTGCCTGTTATTTAAATCTGTGAGACAACTGAGTCTTATTCCAGTCTCAGTGTTCCACAAAATAGGAAAGCACTCAACCTGTGCTTATTATTAGTTCATTTGTGTTTTGTTTTTCTTTTTATTCTTGTTTTTTAGACAGGGTTTTTTGGGGTAGCCTTGGCTGTCCTAGAATTAGCTTTATAGACCAGGCTGATCTAGAGCTCACAAAGATCCATCTGGAGTGCTGGAATTAAAGTCATAAAACACCACAGCCTAGAATACTTAATCCCTTAAAACAAAAACAAACAAACAAAAAACATGGTCTTCCAGTGGATTCCAAACTGGTCTTTCTGCCTCAGAGAGACTGGAATCCCAATCTGCTTTGAAGGGCAGCTCACTTATAGCCTAGGAAGAAAGTTGGAGCCATGTAATGTCTCGGGGTTGGTAGGATTATCAGGAACCTAGTGTCAGGTTCTAAGTCATTTTCACTAGTCTTGTTATTGGACAGAGCAAAGAAGACCCCAGACCCAGATTTCTTGCAAGACAAAAAGAAAAAAAAATTTACATCCACGAATGGGTTCAGGGCAAGAAGATAGCCAAGAGCCCTGAATGTTCTCAGGGTAGAAATTTTATACAGAACTTTAGGTAGGGGAGGAGGTACAGCACTATGGTAATGGGAGGGGGAAGTTGTGATGGTTCTCATGGTTACTCATGGTGGTCTTGCTTGACTGTTACTACGTGCATATCAGGCTGACCAGGCGATGTGTCCCAAGAATGCAAGAAGCAAGCTTTGTTTAGACTGCACATCCTGCATGCAGCTGTGAAATCCTGTAAACAAAGCTTTTCCCAAGAATCTGAGTCCTTGAGCAAAGGGTCACTGTGACTCTGTCAAACTCAGTTAGTTTCAGGGGCCTTGGAGAAAGGCCGGGTGGGGGGGGGTAACAGCTTGGTGGGCAAACAGCTATCGTGTCACTAGAGAGCTAAATGGGAAAGAGTCAAACAGGATTTTTCTATTTTTTCACTTACAACCATGTTTCTTCCTTTTGCTGTGTCAAAACTTAGGGTTTCCTTATGAAATGGGTTTGAACCTGTCCCTGAAAATAAAAAAGAAACTTGTATTCTTGCATTGTAATCTGGCTCCTTGCTGGTCTCTGGGGGTCTCAAGACAAGAGTAAACAAATACATGGGATTACAAGTGCTGAGATTAAAAAGTGTCTGTCACCCTGCATGGCTCTGTTGGCCCTTGAATTCATAGAGCTTCAGACTGATCTCTCCTTCCTGAGTGCTAAGATTAAAGACATGTGTCCTATACTTGGATGTTCCTGAAATGACTGGCAGGCCAAGCCAGAAGTGATGTCAGGGTGGACCTTCTAGAAGTACAATACTGTAAATACAGAGTTTGGACTTGAGTGTGTGGTATCCTGGGGACATTGTCATGGGCAAGGGTTGAGGTGCTGGAACCAGAAGTCACACTGGAGGCCCCACCCCTACACCAGGAGCAGGAGGACTCACCTGAATATTTTTACTTCAGAAACTTACATAAAAGGGCTATCTGTTGCTTCTGCAAAGAGGATGGTTGTAAATCACCCACTGGCACCTTCCATAAACACTTTGAGGTCATTCATTGGTGCTACCCACAAATAGGCAGTCATTATTGTTGCCCATAGACAATCTGTCAATCACTCACTTGCCTCAACCACACACATGCTGTCAGTCCCACACTGACTCAGCCCACTCTCCCCCTTCAGGTTGTCAGTCACTCACTGTGTCATGTAATCCCCCCAACACCTCACCTTCCATCCTCAAATACTGTCAGTAATTATCTGTGCCCTCCCACACGCATGACTCCATCCACAATAGAGTCATCATTCCATCAATGTTCTCAACATACAGAAGCTGTGATTTACTCACTGGTCATGTCCACAGATGAGGAGGGACTGTCAGTCAACCTGTCCCGCCCACTCCCACACATCAGTTATTCACCTGCCTCAACCACTAACTCTGCTCACTATGTGGTTCCAGTTATCCCCTGGCCCAAACCTTTCCACATTAATGACCCTTGACCCCTCCTTCACTGTTCTTTCAGGTAGCCCAGGCTAGACTTTACAGGAGGAACCAAGTTTGACTTTTCATCCCTGACCTTTCAGGTGCTTAGGTCACAGCCCTCAATGAACTCAGCTTCAGCAGTAAGGCAGAGGGATGGCAGCCAAGATGGGAGCTTGCCCTGTGACCCCATATATGACCCTTGACATCCACTTGAGTCAGAAAGTACCTAAAAAAGAAAAAAGCCATTTTTAAAACTTTTTATTTATGAGGAGCAGAAATGAGATGCCAGAAAATGTATCAGTTCCAATCACAGCAATTCTTTTATAATTTTTAATTTTCAATCTTTAAAATTCTAATATTTTTTTTTGTATTTTAAAGTTTGATAAGAATGTAGAAAAGTGTGGGGGGTTTTCCATCAAAATTAATTTTGTTCATTTCCAGCTCATTTTTACACTTTATTTTCTGTATTCTTCCCAAACCCTAAAGATTCACCAGCTCAGAAGCCTATGAACTTGGGCAAAAACAATTCAGAATTAAACATTTAAATATGATTTAAAAATAAACTAAAATTATGAATTACTAAAATAAAAATTAAACTTAAATATAAAAATAAAAATTATAGAAATAAAGATATTTATCAGCTTCCTTCTTCCCCCACAAAGCTGAATCAGTAAGTTTTCTTAAAGGGGCCGCATCTCTGCTGCCAGCTAATAGAGCAGACCTAAGAAATGGTGCTACTAAGAAACTTCCTTTGACTCTGTTTCCTTTTTGTTCAATATAACCATAAACCTTAAGTCAATCACATGCTACCGAGTCTTCTATAAGATGTCAGGAACCTGCCCTGGTTGCAGTTTATGCTCCTGCCGCAAGTCTGACATGGCCATTTCAAATGTGGCCTGAATGCCATGCTATCTGTACAATGACTCACTTCAACATAAAATTTGAAAGCTACTTTAGCTCAGTTTCTGTGCTCTAGAAAGACTAAAGTCTTTCTCAGGCTCTGTGTGGGTGTTCAGCCCATGTTGGGATGCCATCTGTTACGAATGAGGTGTCTGGCCTGGGTAGCCAGATGTCCCAGACCAATGCTGCCCCAGACCACTGCCCTCTGCTGCTTAGGCTCCAGAATGATTAAGACACTTATATTAATTTCATGCTGTTTGGTCTATGGCTCAAGCACATTGCTAGCTAGTTCCTTCATCTTAACTCAACCCATTTTCATTAATCTGTCCTGTCACGTGGCCCATGGCTCACCTGTGTTCCTTACATGTTTCTCCTTTGGGGTGTCTGGCTTGATCTGTTCTGATTCCCCACCTACTTCTTCTATGGTGCCTTTCATGGGCCAAAACAGCTCCTTTATTTAAAGATTGATATTCACAACATAGAAGAAAGACATTTGCACATCAGAATCGGCCTGTGAAAAATACTCAGGCAATATTTTACATATGTTTATGATTATCTATCAATTGTTATTATATTATAAAACATATCCTTATCTTTTTCTGTGTACTTCCAGTCCCATAAAATACATTACTTGTAAAAGAAACAGACAAAAAATCTTGTTTAGTCTTTTACTACAGATGCTGACATCAACTGTTCTCTTTAGACATCTTATCAGTGTGTCATACCGATTAAATTTTGTTAAGATTAAAATTTTGTCATCCATTATTTACCTGAGAAATTATCATTTATCAGTTTTCATAGGGCCAAATGTTGAATAAGGCATATGTATGTCCTCTAATTCATGACTTAGAAATGATATCTAATAAAATTTACGTTGACCTCTTGTTTTTGGCCTTTAAGATTATAGTCTTCATTTTGATAGTATAATTTTGAATATTCTCCCAATATCACTTCTGGTAATATATACTTTTGGATCACCTTCCTCTGGAGTGGAGAAGGCATTGACCTAGTTTAGGAGAGTTTGGAAGGGAAATAAATAATATTAGTTGGAAGTAAGTGAATTATTTATAATTTTTTGAGAATTCAATTTAAATGAATCTTAGAGATGAATTAAGCATATAAAGAGCCAAGTTCTGGTTCAAAACCATAATTTTCAGTGCTATCTCAAAATACATATCTGGTTCAAGAAAAAAGAAATTTGAAATAGCTAGAGCAAAAAGAATACAGAAGAACTGAAGCCAAGGTCTCCTGTATTCTGTCTTGACTGTTGTGATTACTATTCTAGATAGTCTGAATGCCTGTGGATTTACTAAATTTCAAAAAGTTGGACCCACCTGTGAAAGATTTGTTTTAAATGTTTTGAAAGTTAAGAATTATCTTTAATCCAGATTATTTGGGACGATGGGATCCATCTTCAGCTGTTTGGAGGCTGTGGGGATTCACTAAAAGTTTCCAAAGTTTTGGAGATATCAGAGGGAATCTACCTACAGTCTATGTGGGGAGTAATAAAAGCTCCAGAAGTTCCAGAGCTCTAACCACAGTCAGTCTAGGAGAATCAGAGAGTGGTGATTCAAACCTTTAATCCCAGCACAGGGAATAGCCTGGGAGTGGTGACCTACACCCTTAATACCAACTGAGTCAGGTCACTTTAGATTATAAAAGGAATTCCAGGAATCC
This sequence comes from Phyllotis vaccarum, assembly GCA_033318265.1. Classification (NCBI taxonomy): domain Eukaryota; kingdom Metazoa; phylum Chordata; class Mammalia; order Rodentia; family Cricetidae; genus Phyllotis; species Phyllotis vaccarum. Next base: position 1,074,312 of record JARWLC010000084.1, read on the forward strand.
AAGCAGGCAGTCATGGGGCTACACCTTAATTTACCAAAAGGGTATTTAAAACAGAATAGAAACACAGGAGGAGAAGCCAAGCCAAGGGAAGTGAGTCTGAGGAAGCTGGAAGACAGCTGGGTAAGATCTAACTGTGGTGTTTATTCTCTCTAATATCTCCAACTTCTTCAGAGATCTATCCCTGAGTCTCATTTATTCATGCGACAGGAGGCCATGCACACCTTTCATTGCAGCACTCAGAAGGAAGAAGCTGTTAGATTTTTTTTTTTTTTTAGTGTGAAACTAGCCTGGTCTACAGAAAGAGTTCCAGGACTACACAGATAAACTCTGGCTCAAAATTACCAAAACCATAAGAAAATCAAGTAAAGTATAAGATCCAACTTTAATCTGGTTCACACATTCTGGCTTCAGCCTACAGATATAATGGTTATTGAAGGAGAAACCTCTGGCTAAATTTGCATCAATATTGTAGTGAAGCATCTGAAACTAGCAGTATTTTTTAAACTCCAATCAGTAATAATTTGTAGCCAACCTCTCCCAATGATGACATATATCCATAATCTGTTGAAATTGAATGACCAAAAACCAAATTTATTCTCTATAAAAACAAAAGCTGGTTTTAAAAAAGTTTCAGACAGAAAGGGCTTAAGGTACTTGTGACATCAAGGAAATTGATGGGTAGAGGTATCACTAACTGCCTAAGTAAGTATACTCACTTCTTTGCAGCCACTCAACCAAACCCACCTGTGCCTTTATCAAGTTCACCAGAGAAGCAGATTGAAATTGAGTTCCTATTTTGACCTGGCCCCACTCAAAGTGGGTCTCTGTAGGCTGTGTGTCCCATGGGGCATTTCTCCACTAGCTTTGAGTCTCACCTGTGCCCTAGTTCAGATAAGAACTGAGTTCCAAATTGTTCCCTCTTGTTTCTGCTTTCTTTTCACTACAAAGTCTCTACTCTACATAATCTTGCACAGGTGGCAGGTACCAAACCAGTAATGTCTGTGCCCCCCTAGGTTCTCAGGGCCCACCACAGCACCCAGCAACTAGGCACCAACAGCTCTCATCCTAGCAACCCTCTCTTGCTCCCCTAGGCTTGCACCACTGCCTCTGGTTTTTGTCAGAAATCTTGAGAACAATGGGATGGGGGTTGGAGTACTCTTAGTCTGTCTCATACTGTAGGTCTCATGAGTCAGAAAAAGGACAGAGTCATAAGATATAAGATGACAAACAGAACAGACTTTCTGCTGCCTGCAGTCAAAACCAAAACGGAGGCACCAACTTCCAAATCAAATCCAAATCAACCAAAAAAGACATCTCTCAGTTCCCCAGCTGTGCACCATCTGCAGGGCCAATTAGATCATTTGTAGACATTTACAAATTTTGGACTCATTTACAAGAAAATACTGAGAAGGCCCAATGTCTCATTTTCAAAAGGATATCCAATAAAAAAGGGCATAAGATAAAACATAGAAAATCCAAAAATAAACACAGAGCAAACAAAAAACATGAAAGTAGACATAAAAAATTTACAAGATTCAACCCACCCAACAAAGGTACAGGATAGTCAGAGGAGGAACAGAAAAAGCCTTTGGAATGCAGATAGCAGGGTTTCCTGTTTGAGCCAGGGCAAGTGCTTTTGAAATGCATATCACTGCTGATCCAGAACAGGTCTTTGTCTGTGATGGAAGGCAGAGTCAGGGACCTGTGTCTTTAAGTAAACTGCAACCTCATAGGAGATCCTCTAGTCACTCAGGCTTTATTAGCCAATCAGACCCTCCAGAAAACCTGCCAGTCATGAGTGGTGCTGGGCTCTTCCTGTTGCCAGCTCTGACTTGGCTTTGGGGAGGAAGTGGTACCAGAGACGCGTGTGGTGAGATTTTTGTGCTGTTTCAGGGAGCTGAGCAGAGAACAGAGCCAAGCTGGGACACCACAACATGGTAAGTGAAGGGTTGTTGTCCACAGATGGGATGAACCCGACGGTGTGGTGCAGGAGCTAGTGTGGTGGCTCCTTCTGGGAGGAAACTTGTAGCCAGGATCCCCATTGTATGAGGTCCCACGTGGCCTTTGAAAACCCAGACCATTTTTTTGAATAACTTTGCTTTGTGGCTTGAATTGAGAGCAGAGAACTGTGTGTAAAACGTCTTTGTAGTCAATTTTAACATGCTTTTGGTGATCCCATGAAAAGCTAGTTGCCAAAACATAAAGAGGCCTAGTTTTTCTAGTACCTTCTAGAAGTTTAGCACTTTGCATTCAAACTTTACATGTAAGATTCATTTACAGTTAATTTTGTGGAGGTTGTCAAAGGCATCTCATGTGTTAGGTAGCACTCAACTAGTAAGTTGTGATGTAGAAGAGTAGAATTGTTAAAATACAGGATTTACCAATGCTCAGGAGATATTAAGTCTCACAAAAAAAGAATGTAACTGAGGGATAACTGCTTCTAAAACACCCCGAAGATTAAGTATATGGAACCAAGACTCTTAGAGATTTAGTAGGTAGGATCCACACAGGATTGTCCAGACATTTGGCTCCAAACTATTACAAAGGACCTACTCCTGAGTTACAACCAGCCATTAGGCACAAATTATATCGAACAGGGAACTTTTAACATTGAGGCATTACAGAATTGCAAGCCACCTTCAGGCTTTATCAGCCATAAAACTTTAATTTATTCTTGAGAAAAATCATAATTCTTCCATAAGTTTTTCATTGAGGTCTATGTGATTTATGTTTGCTTTTGTCCCTTTTGGACCATGTCTATACAAATTTGTTCTAAATTATAATTATTCTTCATGCCATCTATTTAGAAGCTTATATACTTTTATATTTATTATGTTTGCATATCTTAGATGTTCCATTATTCGAGGTAATTTTCATCTTGGAGTAAAACCCAGGCAGGGCTTGTGCTAGGCAGTTGCTCTACCACTGAGCTATTTCCTTCCTTAGAAATAATTGTTTGGTATTTGAAAATATCTTTCTTTGATATGTTTTTGGTAAATATGCTGTCAATCCTTATGATTCCACTCACACACCTACAGTCAGTCACTCACTGTTCCTGTCCAAAAGGAGCTGTCAATTACCCAGTGGCTCCATCCACAATAGAGTCATCATTCCATCAATGTTATCAACATACAGAAGCTGTGATTTACTCACTGGTCAAGCCCACAGATGAGGAGGGACTGTCAGTCAACCTGTCCCGCCCACTCCCACACATCAGTTATTCAACTCCACCCACTATGCAGTGTCAGTTATCCCCTGGCCCTATCCTTTCCACATGAATGACCCTTGACCCCTCCTTCACTGTTCAGGTAGCCCAGGCTAGACTTTACAGGGGGAACCAAGTTTGACCTTTCATCCCTGACCTTTCAGGTGATTAGGTCACAGCCCTCAATGAACTCAGCTTCAGCAGTAAGGCAGAGGGATGGCAGCCAAGATGGGAGCTTGCGCTGTGACCCCATGCATGACCCTTGACATCTACTTAAGTCAGAAAGTACCTAAAATAGATAAAAAGCCTTTTTTAAAACTTTTTATTTATGAGGAGTGGAAATTATGAGTTGCCAAAAAATGTATCAGTTCCAGTCACAGCAATTCTTTTATAGTTTTTAATTTTTCAATCTTTAAAATTCTAATATTTTTTTGTATTTTAAAGTTTGATAAGAAGGTAGAAAAGTGTGGGGGGTTTCCATCAAGTTTAATTTTGTTCATTTCCAGTTCATTTTTATACTTTATTTCCTGTATCCTTTCTGAACCCTAAAGATTCACCAGCTCAGAAGCTCGTGCACTTGTGCAAAAACAGTTCAGAATAAACATTTAAATATGATTTAAAAATAAAATTAAAATCATAAATTAATAAAAAACTTAAACTTTCCAGGGCTTTTTTCATCTGTTCATTTTTTTCTAGAAGTTTCTTTTATTTTTTTTCTGACCTGAAGTTTTTATGGTTTTCATCATTTTTAATTATGTTTTATCTATTTTCCTCTGTCCTCTGGGTCTGCAAGGAAAACCAGCACATTTTCCATCATGCCTTGCAGGGATCGCAAAGGGCAAAACACAAAACAAAGCAAAGAATGAAGCTAATTTAAATTTTTTTAACTAATAACTGAAATACTTTAAGTTAAAATATTTATTTTTAATTTTTTAAAAATTAGAAATAAAATTTAAATTTTTTTAAAAATTTAATTGGATTATATTTTAAATTTTCAAAACCCCAGGGAACCACACCAGGGTTGATGACAAACACTTAGAAAATGTATCCAGAGAAGGGTTTTGTTGAGTGAGGATGTGAGCTCTCCAGATGATTTTCAGGTTTCTCTGGCCCAGCTGTCAATCTGTCAGAGTCGAAGGTCACCATGACAGACCTGGAGGTCAAAGGTGAAGGTAACCAATTCTCATTTCTGCTTTCTGTTGTGGAAGACCCCCATAACTTAGTCATTTTATAATTGCTCTTCAGGGGCCTGTGACGCTGTTGTGACCCTTGGGGGTGATAGGTTGTGTGATGTCACTTCCCACCCTACTGAGGCCTTGAACGTCTGCACCAGTTTAAGAGAACAACCACAGAAATCAAGAAAAAAGCTGGCCCAGGCTAATCTTAGGGGGAATCTATCAATCCCAGCATGCCCTGGGGCTCCCCCTCTATCCTCCCCATCCCTTCTCTGCACTAATATGTCAGTGAGAGGGGACCAGGCTGCCATTTTTTAATTTTATAATTTTAATCTATCACCTCTTGACATGTCATTAGTGTCCTGTGACTTCACTGATGAGAAGTTTATTTTCCCACCCTTCCCCAACTCCTTCCTTCTCCCTCCTCTAACCCTACTCCATCTTCTTTCCTCTCTTCTTTTCTCTCTCTTCTCCCTCTTCCCTCCTCCCTCCTCTTCCCCTCCTCCCTCCTCTTCCCCTCCTCTTCCCCTCTTCCCCTCCTCTTCCCCTCCTCCCTCCTCTTCCCCTCCTCTTCCCCTCCTCCCTCCTCTTCCCCTCCTCTTCCCCTCCTCCCTCCTCTTCCCCTCCTCTTCCCCTCCTCCCTCCTCTTCCCCTCCTCCCTCCTCTTCCCCTCCTCCCTCCTCCCTCCTCTTCCCCTCCTCCATCCTCTTACCCTCCTCCCTCCTCTTCCCCTCCTCCCTCCTCTTCCCCTCCTCCCTCCTCTTCCCCTCCTCCATCCTCTTCCCCTCCTCCCTCCTCCCTCCTCTTCCCCTCCTCCCTCCTCCCTCCTCTTCCCCTCCTCCCTCCTCTTCCCCTCCTCCCTCCTCTTCCCTCCTCCCTCCTCTTCCCCTCCTCCCTCCTCTTCCTCTCCTCCCTTCTCCTCCCTCCTCTTCCCCTCCTCCCCCCTCTTCCCCTCCTCCCTCCTCCCTCCTCTTCCCCTCCTCCCTTCTCTTCCCCTCCTCCCTCCTCTTCCCCTCCTCCCTCCTCTTCCCCTCCTCCCTCCTCTTCCCTCCTCCCTCCTCTTCCCCTCTTCCCCTCCTCTTCCCCTCCTCCCTCCTTCCCCCTCTTCCCCTCCTCCCTCCTCTTCCCCTCCTCCCTCCTCCCTCCTCTTCCCCTCTTCCCCTCCTCTTCCCCTCCTCCCTCCTTCCCCCTCTTCCCCTCCTCCCTCCTCTTCCCCTCCTCCCTCCTCCCTCCTCTTCCCCTCCTCCCTCCTCTTCCCCTCCTCCCTCCTCTTCCTCTCCTCCCCACTCTTCCCCTCCTCCCCACTCTTCCCCTCCTCCCTCCTCCATCCTCTTCCCCTCCTCCTTCATGTTCCTCCTCCTTTCTCCCTTAAAAATATAAACTCCTGGTGTTTTAATTCCACGGCTCAGCTCATTTTTCTTTATTACCCATGATGCACCAGGAGCCTTGTGACCCGACTCCCCTGAATTTCTTAAGGGATGAACTTGTCACCTTCAGGAGAGAAACCTGAAGTAAACACTGAGTTTCCTCCAGGATCACCATGTCTCAGTTTCTTTGGATCTGTTCATGAGGAGAGTAAAGGATCATGGGAGAGAGAAAGGGAAGGATCATGGGAGGGAGCCCTGGAGCCACAATTTATAGACTCAGCACAGTCAGTTGACAGGAATGAACTTAGCACCCAGCACTCAACACCTTGTATCTAGGACAACCATTGAGCAAGTAGCACCTAACACCAAAATCTTAGCAAACACCTACACCCACCACCCAGCACTTAACACCCACCACATAGGACCTGGCATTCACCACCCACAACTCATCCCTTAGCTACCAGCACTAGGCATCCATCACCTAGTTCCAAAGTTTTAGCACCAACTACCTAGCACCTATCAAAGAACATATCACACCCAGCACCCACCAACTAGCATCTAGCACCCATGACCCAGCACATAGCACACACACAGAAACTGTCAGCCAGCATTCACCGTTTAGCACCAGCAACCAACACTTAGTACTTATCATGCACCATCTAGCATCTAACACCAAAATAATCACAGCTAGTACTCACTACCTCGCACCTAGCTGTCAGTACTTAGAAGAAGGCATCTGGCACCTAGCACAAAGCAGCTAGCACCTAGCAGCTAACAGCCAGCACCAAAATCTACACCCCATACTTGGTATGTATGTATGTATGAGGACAGGTCACTTGGGTTTCTTTTTTTCTTTTCTTTTTTACTATTTTATTTTAACATTCATATTTATTCTTTATTTTCTTTCTTTTTTTTTTAACTTAGCTGTGAGAAATCTTGGGGCTTTGAGTGGGAGAGTGAGAGGGGAAGGTACAGGGAAGAGAGGAGATGGATGTGGTGTGATCCCAGAGAAGGAACATGAGTCAAGTGTGAAGTGACCTTTGACCCCAGAGAGGGAATATGGATTACCTGTGAAGTGACCTTTGACCTCAAAGAGAAGACATGGTCACCTGTGGAGTGACCTGTGACCTCAGAGAGGGGAAATTGAACACATGTGAAGTGAGTAAACTGTGACCACAGAGAGGGAACATGAGTCATATGTGAAGTGACTTATGATCACAGATGTCGGTCACTTTTGAGGATTAAACCTGTGAGCTCCAGAATGTAGCCCACAAGGTTGCCATGTCAAACACAGGGTCAAACATTGGAGGGTCTGGTGACATCACTGTGAAGTGGACCCTCAATCATGGACAGAGCAGGCACTGGGTGCAGGAGAGAGGAGGTCATGGGGTCACAGAAGTAAATAGGGCAGTTGACTGATCCTGACACATGTCACATGTTATTAGGACAGACCAGTGATGTCATAAATGCCTAGACCACATTGTTGACATCATAATTATACAGAACCACCTCAGGTCACTCAAATCTTCCAGCTAATCCTATCCTCCACTATGACTCCTGGGCTGCAGCTGCATATTTTGTGTTATTTATCTTGTGCCAGTGCCATCTACAATACTTTTCCTATTTGTTCTAATATTTTTTATTTTGGAGGAGGGAGTATTGTGGACAAAAAGTGTATCATCTAAAAGTAACGATTTGCTGATTATTTGAAAAATGGAGAAAAGGTGTAAGCAATATATTTTGAGAGGTGTGTTAGCTTTTATTTCAAAGATTCACCACTGAAATGAAGACTTGTGCTAAGAAGCTTCTTTGGTTCTTACATGTAGAGTCATTTTATAAACAGAAGCATTTCTCATGTGTATTACCTCATGCCTATAATCCCTCCAGTTGGACAGATTGAATTGCTTAATACCCATGGTTTAGAAGACAGCAAAGTGTGTGTGTGTGTGTGTGTGTGTGTGTGTGTGTGTGTGTGTGTGTGTGTGATAACTGTGGTTATTTCTTTTCTAGTATTATCATGGAATAGTTGATGATATTAATATATTGAATATATGACATTGGCATTCACATAAAGTTGAATTAATATTTCTCCATCATAAAATGGCAGAGTATAGTTTTAATGTTTATAAACCATTTTTCAGTTCACAAATATAATGATTTCTTAAATATCAGAGGATCTTTGAGCTCCCATTTCTGGCCAGGACCCCAGCACTCTGTCTTCTCATTAGAGGAGGCCTGTCTAAGTGTATGGATTAAGTTCACTGGTGTGCTTTCTTTTCACTGCATTCTAGACTATCACAGGAATGTAACATAAATTCATATTAAATAATATATTCCATGTGTCTGGAAAGATGGTTCACTGGCCAGGGTCTCTGTTTCATCTTCCAATGACCCTGGTTCCATTCTCAGCCTGATGGCTTTCAAACTTCTCTAACTTTAATTCCAAATGACCTCATATCTCCTTTTTGAAATTTTGTGCACTCCAGCATACACACATTCTGCACACCTACTTAATTTTAAAAGTCCCCCAGATACCATACACAGAAGTAGCCTGTGAAAAATATTTCCTTTTCTTTTTCTGTGTACTTCCAGCTCCATAAAATACATTACGTGTAAAAGAAACATAAAATTTTTTAGTCTTTTATTACAGATGCTGACATCAAATGTTCTCTTTAGACATCTTATCAGTGTGTTATAATGATTAAATTTTGTTAAGATTAAAATTTTATCATCCATTATTTACCTGAGAAATTATCATTTGTCAGTTTTCATAGGGCCAAATGTTGGATGTAAGCCTATGTATGTCCTCTAATTCAGGATTTAGAAATGATATCTAATAAAATTTATGTTGACCTCTTGTTTTTGGCCTTTAAGATTAGAGTCTTCTTTTTGATACTGTAATTTCAGATAGTCTCCCAATATCACTTCTGGTAACGTATACTTTTGGATCAGCTTCCTCTGGAGTGGAGAAGGCATTGACCTAGTTTAGAGAGTTTGGGAAGGGAAATAAAATAAATATTGTGAGTTGGAAGTAAGTGCATTTTTTTTATAAATTTTGTTTGAAAATTCAATTTACCTGAATCTTAGAGATTAATTAAATATAATAACAGAGACAAGTTCTGGGGTTTAAAACAATAATATGCAGTGCTATGTCAAAACACATATCTGGTTCAAGGAAAAAGAGATTGGAAATAGCTAGAGCAAAAAGAATACAGAAGATCTGAAGCCAAGGTCTGCTGTCTTCTCTCTTTGCTGTTGTGATTGCTATTCTAGATAGTATGAATGCCTGTGAATTTATTAAAATTCGTAAAGTTGGGCCCACCTGTGAGGGATTTGTTTTAAATGTTTTGAAAATTAAGAAATAGCTTTAATCTGGACCATTTGTGATGATGAAATTCATCTTCAGCTGCTTGGTGACCATGCACACCTTTAATTTCAGCACTCAGAAAGCAGAAGCAGTTAGAATTTTTTAATGTGAAACTACCGTGGTCTACAGAAAGAGTTCCAGGACTACACAGATAAACTCTGTCTCAAAAGTAGCAAAACCATTAGAAAATCAAATAAAGTATAACATCCAACTTTAATCGGGTTCACATATTCTGGCTTCAGCCTACATATATAAGGTTATTAATGAGAAATCTCTGACTAAATTTGGATCAACACTGTAGTGAAGCATCTGAAACTAGCCGTATTTTTTAAAGCATAATTAATTAATAATTATTTGTAGCCAACCCCTCCCAATGATGACATATATCCATAATCTGTTGAATCTGAATGCCCAAAAACCAAATTTTATCTCTATGGAAACAAAAGCTGGTTTTAAAATACAGTTTCAGACAGAAAGGTATTTGTGGTATCAATAAACCTGGTGGGTAGAGATATCACTACCTGCCTAAGTAAGAATACTTGTGTCTTTGCAGCCACTCAACCAAACCGACCTATATCGAGTTCACCAGAGAAGCAGATTGAAATTGAGTTCCTATTTTGGCCTGGCCCCACTCAAAGTGGGTCTCTGTAGGCTGTGTGTCCCATGGGGCATTTCTCCATTAGCTTTGAGTCTCACTTGTGCCCTAGTTCAGGTAAGATCTGAGTTCCAAAAAACTCCCTCTTGCTTCTGCTTCCTTTTCACTGCAAAGTCTTTACTGTACAGAATCTTGCACAGGTGGCAGGTTCCAAATCAGTAATGTCTGGGTCCCTCTTAGGTTCTCAGGGCCCACCACAGCACCCAGCAACTAGGCACCAACAGCCCTCACCCTGGCAACCCTCTTTTGCTCCCCTAGGCTTATACCACTGCTCTCAAAATCTTGAGAACAATGGGATGGGGGTTGGAGTACTCTTAGTCTGTCTCATACTGTAGGTCTCATGAGTCAGAAAAAGGACAAACAGAGTCATAAGATATAAGATGACAAACAGAACAGACTTTCTGCTCCCTGCAGTCAAAATCAAAACTGAGGCGCCAACTTCCAAATCAAATCCAAATCAACCAAAAAAAGACATCTGTCCGTTCCCTAGCCTATGCACTGTCTGCAGGGCCAATTAGATCATTTGTAGACATTTAAAAATTTTGGACTCATTTACAAGAAAATACTGAGAAGGCCAATGATTCATTTACAAAAGGATATCCAATATAAAAAGACATAAGATAAAAATAAACATGAAAAACCCACAGGTAAACACAGGGCACACAGAAAACATGAAAGTAAACATAAAAAATTTACAGGATTCAACCCACCCCACAGAGTAGTACAAGACAGCTGGAGGAGGAACAGAAAATGCCTAAGGAATGCAGGAAGATAGCAGGGTTTCCTATCTGAGCCAGAGGCAAGTGCTTTTGAAATGCATATCACTGCAGATCAACAACAGGTCTTTGGAATGAAAGGTAGAGTCAGGTTCCTGAGTCTTTAAGTACAGTGCAACCTTATGGGAGGTCCTCTTGTCACTCAGGCCTTATTAGCCAATCAGGCTCTTCCAGGAAACCTGTCAGTCATGAGTGGTGCCAGGCTCTTCCTGTTGCCTGCTCAGCCTTTGCTTTGGGGAGGAAGTGGTATCAAAGGTTCCTGGTGTGTGCTGTTTGTGCTGTTTCAGGGAGCTGAGCAGAGAACAGGGCCAAGCTGAGAAACCACAAAATGGTAAGTGAAGGGTTGTTGTCTGCAGATGGAGTGAACCAGATAGTGTGGTACAGGAGCTAGTGTGGTGGATCCTTCTGGGAGGAAACTTGCAGCCAGAATCCCTGTTGTGTGAGGTCCCACATGCTCTTTGAAAACCCCAGACCATGCATGTGAATAGCTTTGCTTTGTGGCTTGAATCTACCCATTGAATTGAGAGCATAGAGCTGTGTGTAGAAACATCTTTGTAGTCAACTTTAATATGCTTTTAGTGAACCCATGGAAAACTGGTTGCCAAACTTGAAGAGGCCTAGTTTCTCTAGTACTTTCTAGAAGTTTAGCACTTTGCATTCAATCTTTACATGTAAGATTCATTTATAGTTAATTTTGTGGAGGTTGTAAAAGGCATCTCATGTGTTAGGTAGCACTCAACCAGTAAGCTGTGATATAGAAGAGTAGAATTGTTAATATACAGGATTTATGGATGCTCAGGAGATATTAAGTCTCACAAAAAATAATGTAACAGAAAGATGTCTGCTTCTAAGACACTCCAAAGGTAAGTATATGGAATCAAAACTCTTAGAGATTTAGTAGGTAGGATACACACAGGATTGTCCAGACATTTGGCCTCAGACCACTCCTGAGTTACAACCGGCCATGAGGCACAAATTATATCAAACAGGGGACTTTAACATTGAGGCATTACAGCATTACAAGCAACCTTAAGGCTTGATGTGTCATACAGCTCTAATTTTATTCTTGAGGAAACTCATAATTCTGCCATAAGTTTTTCATTGAGTTTATGTAATTAATGTTTGCTTTTTGTTCCTTTTGGACCATGTCTCTACAAATTTGTTCTAAATTTAGAAGCTTATTTGCTTTTATATTTGTGATTTTTGCATATCTTAGGTGTTCCATTATTCTAGGTAATTTTCATCTTGGAGTAAAACCCAGGCAGGGCTCATGCTAGGCAGTTGCTCTGCCATCGAGATGTTTCCTTCCTTAGAAATAATTGTTTGATATTTGAAAATATCTTTCTTTGATATGGTTTTGGTAAATATATCAAGCCTTTGCTGAATAAATCTTTTATATAAATTTTCATCTTACTGTACATTTCCTCATAGATAGTTGTGCTGTTAGATGACTTTATTTCTTAGTCTTTGAGGGTCTTTATAGTTTCATGTATTCTATCTTTAAATAAATACTGACATTTTCTTGTGGATAGTATGAAGCCTTTCCTGTGCAGCTTAAAAACACCTTTCTTGCATTCTAAGAAGATTCATTTAGTTTATAGGTGTTATAGTGATATGTCATGCTGCAGTTACTTTCCTTCTACCTAGACATAAAGCTGACTGACATCATGTGGTGTCACACAAATAAATGAGACTCAGGGATAGATCACTGAAGAAGTTGGAGATATTAGAGAGAATAAACACCACAGTCAGATCTTACCTAGCTGTCTTCCAGTTTCCTCAGCCTGGCTTCTTTTGGCTTGGCTTCTCCCCACTCTATGCCTGCCTTAAACCTTAGATACTCTCCAGGTAAATTTAGGCGTGGCCCCACCACTGCCTGTTTGGGAGCCTGGAATTCCTTGTATAATCTAAAGTGACCTGACTCAATTGGGATAAAGGGCGTAGGTCACCACACACAGGATACTCCCTGTCCTGGGCTTAATGGTTTGAATCACCACTCTCTGATTCTCCTAGACTGACTGTGGTTAGAGCTCTGGAACTTCTGGAGCTTTCATTAAATCCCCACATAAACTGTGGGTAGATTCCCTCTGATATCTCCAAAACTTCTGAAGCTTTTATTGAATCCCCACAATGTTGAGAAATTCAGGGTTATTGGCTGTTTTGGTTTGTCATACCTACATTTGTGACCCTTTATTATTTTATGAATGTATTCTTTAGTATAATATATCTTGATCAAAGCCAGCTCTTACTTCCTGGCCTTCTGTACCTCTCTGCCTGTTTTCATTTTCTACTCTCCATTTCATAGGATGCTTTAAACTCACTACCTTCACTCTGTTTGGGATAAAGAAAAACTTGACTTAGTTTACAGGTCTAGTTCATAGTCCTTCAGCCAGAAAATTCAGTCAAGAACTTAAAGCAGAACCCTGGAGGAATATGGACATACATGGTTTAGTCTTCATGGAATATAGAGTTTCCTTTCTTTATTCTGTTTATTCCTTTTAAAAATTTAATAGATTTTCATACAATGTGTTTTAATTATTGTTTTTCCATCACTATTTCCTCATAAATCTTTGTTTCCTATCAATATCTACACACTTTCCCTCCTCTCTCTCAATAGATAAAATACAGACATCTAAAAATTCTGTTTCCTTTCTTCAGTTCTGCTCTATGACCTTCCTAGGAATAATATAGCTCCCCAGTGAGATTGGTCCTTCCTCAGAAATTATTATTCAAAATTATGCCCTATAATTGAACTTTCTCTTCCCAAATAATTCTAGTTTTTTTCACATTGAGGAAAAGCAAAGCAAAATGCAGAACATGAGTTAAGAGCCAGCCTGGTTATGTAGTAAAAATGAAATAAAATAAAGTAACCAACTAATTAAGTAAATAAATAAACCCTCAAAATCAGTTTATCTTTTAACATTCTTTTAAAAATAATTTGATATTCTTCCTAAGAGTTCACCATATTTGGATATTGAAGCATCTAATATTTCTGTCTTTTCTTACATTTGACTTTTTACTGAGCTTGGTGATGTTGTTCAGAATAATAAAGTAGAGAAGGATTCTGTGGATGTCAGTAGCATCTACTCCAGGTATCATACACTTTGGTCTTTATTTCTAAATCAACCTGAGGAATGACACCCAAAATTATGTTCTTGCCCACTTAAGAACATTGTACCCTATACACATGTGCAACTTTATATTAATACACAGGCAAAATAAAAAAGAAGTTAAAAATTATAAATATCAAGTATTAAAAATGTCTAGGATTTAATTAGTATGAGTGAATTTTGTTGCTAGAATGAGAATTGAGTTTTGCAACTTAAATGGGTTGATTAAAGTCTTGGTGAAAAAAACTATTTTAGAAGAGCAATTTAACTTAAGGTATATTGTTTGAATTATTCAGTGTAAATTAATGGAGCAGATGTTAGCTAGCAGTAACCTCTATGTGGTCCCAGAAAGAGTCCTATTATTAGGGTAATAAAAGGACAAAAGTACATGACTTGTCATGTTAATCTGATCACATGTGTTCAATATTCTACTGTTTGTTCATACACAGATTACACAGAGTTTATGTTGAGGCCAAAGGACAAATGAGAACATTTGTTTCCTTCTAAGAGGTGGGTGTTGTGGGTCAGGAGAGGTTTCAGCCTTGGTTGCAGGGGCCCTGTCTGTCTGAGGCATCTTCACAGCCTTTGTATTTTTTTAATACTCTTATTTAGTTTTCAAAATTAATTAGCATGCGTATCCAAGGGTATGTGTCAGATGTTCTTGCCTGTCTATTCTTAACGCATGAAGCATGAATATGTTTTCCTGTCATCCTTGGACTTAATACTTTCTAGTATAACTGCCAATCAAATCTATATTATACAGCCATGTAGATTGATTCTGTGCTTTATTAGTTATGTATTCAGAGGTGTCTTGGTGATCATATGTACATACAAATATTCTTAATGTTATCAGAATTAGGCTCTTTCAAAATTATTACTTATAATTTTGCTATTGTTTTCCTTTGTTGTTCCATAGGTTTTCAATTTCTGTGTGTTAGTTAAAAGCAGCAATCTTGGCTTCTTGTGTGCAGTGACATTAAGTGTACAGCATACGCTACTCGGTTTGCTCATAAAGTCTAAGATTTATTCATGATAATGTACATCTGATTGTTTGGTTATTTAATACTTAGAACAACCACACAATATATTAATAACACTTTCTCTTTTAACTTATGAGACGCTTGATCTACTATTTTAAAAGGACTTATTGTTGCATGTCTGCTTTTGAGAATAAAATATAAGCAAGATATAAAATTAGAGATATTTTAGGGATATTTATATCAAACTATATAAATTTACAATCATGTTTATATAATCATAACAAAGTATATAGTCCCTCATCGTAAAGACATCCTCCCACTTCTAAAAATAAAGTACAATTCTAAGTTTTAGTCCATCTTGATGGTGTTTAAGGGACTTAGAAGTGTAGCAGAATATTTAATAAATGTAAAAATGCTCATATGTCCATTTGTTTGGAATATCTTCTTCCTACCATTTAGCAGATGGTGATCTTTATTTTTGATGTTGAGGTGTGATTCTTGTATGCAGCAGAAAAATTGACCTTGTTTTAATATTTATTCTGCTAGTCTGTATCTTCTCATGGGTTTATTGAGACTTTTTATATGGAGAGATATCAATGAGACTATTAATTCTTGTTACTTATTTTTATTGTTATTGTTTGAGTGCATTTCTTAGAGACAGAGACAGAGCATAACAGAGAGACACACACAGACTGTTGGCTTTCCAGTTTTTCTCCTTTTGGCTTTGTTGTGTGGGTGTGTGTGTGTGTGTGTGTGTGTGTGTGTGTGTGTATAAAGAGACAGAGAGATGACTATGGGTTACTTCTGTTCTAGTATTTTGTGGACTAGTTAATGATAATTACTATATTGAATATATGACACTGGTATTTCCATAAAGTTGTCTGTATAATTTTTCTCTATCATAAAAAAGTAGAGTATAGTTCCATGACTACACAGATAAACTCTGACTCAAAAGTACCAAAACCATAAGAAAATCAAGTAAAGTATAAGATCCAACTTTAATCTGGTTCACATATTCTGGTTGCAGCCTACATATTAAAGGTTATTAATGAGAAAGCTCTGATTCTAAATTTGCATCAACACTGTAGTGAAGCATCTGAAACTTGCAATAGGTTTTTTAAGTCCTACTCAATAATAATTTGTAGCCAACTCCTCCAAATGATGTCAGGTATCCATAATCTGTTTAATCTGAATGACCAAAAACTATATATTTTTTCTCTGTGGTAATAAAGGCTAGTTCATAAAACAAGTTTCATGACAGAAAGGTCATGAAATGCTGAAAATGCTGATGGCATTCAGGACCCTGGTGGTAGAGGTGTGATCACCTACCTGAGTGAGTAGCATTGTGTCTTTGCAGCCACTCCACCAATCACACCTGTGAATGTATTAAGTCCACCAGAGAAGTAGATTGGAAGTGACTTCTCATCTTGGTTTGGTCCCACTGGAAGTGGGCTTCTGTAAGCCACTCTGTGGTTGTGAGTCCATAGGGCAGTTCTTCAATATCTCTGAGTTGCACTTGCATCCAGTTTCAGGCAAGTTCTGAGTTCCAAAAGTTACCCACTGGCTTCTGCTTCTTTTGACTACAAAGTCTACCTGTAGCTCCTTGCACTGTAGCCCTCAAACCTGTGCTGTCTGGGCCCCATGGTGATTGTGAATCACTCTAGCACCCAGGTACTAGGTGCCAATGGTCCCCCCAACTAGTAATCATCTCCTGTTCTTCATAGGCTTGCACCACTGCCTGTGTTGCTTTGTCAGAAGACTAGGAAACATTAGGGGTAGGAGTACAGTTAGTCTATCCCGTACTGTCATTCTCATGAGTCAGAAAGAGGACAAATAGAATCATAAGATATAAGACTACAAACGGAAAAAAAAACCATACCTTCTGATGCCAAGAGTCAAAACCAAAACTGAGATACCAGCTTCCAAATCAAGCAAAAGAGACTTCTTTCAGTCCCAGCCACTGGACCTTCTTCTGCAAGTCAAATTAGGTTATTTACAGATATTTTCAAATTTTGGGCTCATTTACAAGAAGTATTGAGAAGGTCCAAAGGCCAGTTTACTTAAGGATATTCAAAATAGAAACATACAAACTGAAAGTAAACATAGAAAACCAAAAAATAAACACATGATACATAGAAAACAAAACTAAACATAGAAATCTTCCAGGATTCAACCTACCCCACAGAGTATAGTGGGCTGCACAGGCTGGAGAAGGAATGGAGAGTGTCTGTGGAGAAGGAATGGAAAGTGTCTGTACAGTGCAGGAAAATAGCAGGGGTTGCAATGGAGAAGGAATGGAGAGTGTCTGTGGAGGAGGAATGGAGAGTGTCTGTGGAGTAGGAATGGAAAGTGTCTGGAGAAGAAATGGAGAGTGTCTATGAAGTGCAAGAAGATAGCAGGGATTGCTAATGGAGCCAGGGGCAAGTGCTGCTTAAATACATCTCTCTCTTGATCTAGAAAAGGTCAGGAACAATTGTGCTGTGTCCTTAAGAACAGTGTAACCCAATGTGAGCTGTTTTTATCACTCAGGCCTCACTAGCCAATCAAGCCCTCCAGGCAACCTGCCAGTCAGAAGTGGTTCCGGGCTCTTCCTGTTGCCTGCTTAAGGCTAGGCATTGAGGAGGAACTGGTACCATAGGTTGTGTGGTGTGATATTTGTACTGTTGTTGGGAGCCAAGCAGAGACCATGGACAAGCCGGGAAACCACATGGCTTTCTTAAATGGATTTACTCATTTACTTAATAAAGTCCTCCATCATCTTCATATGATTGGTGTTGGGATCATTTTCTTGTTCTGAATCAATGTTGAATATTCAGGGCCTACCGTGCTAGTAGGTTTCTGGTGGATAATTATTGCCCTGGGTGTTATTGACAATGTTCTTATGCTATCACCTTGCTATCTGGGTTTGGGATGGTTATAGGTCAAAGTGTGGACTTCTGGGTTGTGTGACTATTATGTTCTTTGGTTCCTGTTTCCTCTCTGGATTTTTTCCTGAGTGTGTTCGCTGTGTATTACTTGAGTTATTGGCCTGCTCTTTTGGTGTCTTCCCAGAGAATGACTGCTGGTGTTGGTGGCTGGGCTGCAAAAAATTTGGGGGAAAGGAATGTTAGAGAAGATGGTCTGTGGGATCCAAAGGAGATGTGGACAGGATGAACAGAGGCTTCAGCTGGTGAGCTTTTGAAGCACTAGAGATAAGCATTAGGGGATTTAGAATGGATCACACCTCTGCCTTCAATTTTTTTTCCTGCATTTTTTCACACTGAGTTAAAATGTTTAAGACTGAGCATTTGTAGCTACTTATTATTTATACATTATCCATATAAGTATTACTGTGTCAATCACAATCTACTTCAATTAGCTGCATCTGGGTGGAACAATTAGAGGTTTATTAATTTATAAATATAATGGTAAGTAACTTTAATTTAGTTTAGTGCTCTGTCCACTTAGCTTCATAATATTAATCCATTTTTTCCAGTGTCCCGTGGCCTGCCTATCCTTAAGTTCTTAGTCTCTTTCTCCCCCTGTATTTTTTCTATGTGTGATAATGTCTCTGTGTGAGTGTGTGTTTGTGATAGTGGCGTGTTGATTTTCCATGGCTCTCAATGTAGGCTTTTGTTATATTCATCTCTTTTCTTCCTCTTTCCCTTCTCCAGCCCATCATTCACTCCAGTTCTAAGTTATGTGTTTTCCTTCACTGGTTTTAATATCAAATTGTCTAATGAGAGGTTACAGTATGATCAAGCATCCTCCATTGCTTTAAACAAATACCCTCTTTTTAAAAAAAAAATGATTTATTTACCGATTGTTGTCTGTTGATGATTCAATTCATGTGAAATGGGGCAGCTAACCTAGTGTGATGGCAACCCAAGTAGGAGTCCAAAAAGAAAAAAGAAACAACCCACCAGGAGAAGGAGGCCACTGTCTGAAAGACTTACCCAGATGAGAGTGAAATGGAAACACCTGTGGCTGGTCTTCCTAAGGCTGGAGGCTAACTTGGAACAGAAAGCCCAGCCTGCCAGTAATTATTACTTAAGCCACGTGTTGTTCTGGCTAGCAAGTGCAGTTTTGGGGGTAGGGAGGGGAGGAATTTGTACCTCAAAGTTGGACACCAATTGTTGCATGAATAATTGAAAGTCAGGGATAGATCTCTGAGAAAGTTGGAGATATTAGAGTAAACACCACAGTCAGATCTTACCCAGTTGTCCTCCAGCTTCCTTAGCCTGGCTTCCCCTGGCATCTTCTGACCTGTCTTTCTTCACCTGCCTTAAATGCTCTCTTTGCTCAGTTAAGGCATGTCCCTACCATTGCCTGCCTGGGAGTCTGGAACTCCTTCTGCAAACTAAGATGGCCTCAACTCAGTTTGAATTGAGGGAGTAGGTCACCACTCCAGGGATACTCCCTATGCTGGGATTACAGGTGTGAATCACCACTCTCTAATCCTCCTAAACTGTCTGTGGTTAGATCCCTCTTATATCTCCTAATCTTCTGGAGCTTTTATTAAATCCCCGTGAAGCAAGGTGGGGATTTTTTTATTTGTTTTGTTTTTTTCTCTTTTGGGAGCCTGGCACCCAGCCCTCAAATAAAGTACATACACAGAGGCTTATCTTTGTTATCAATGCCTATCCCTAGCTTGGCTTATTTGTAGCTTTTCTTGAATTATGTCATCTACCTTTTCTCTCTGTGGTTTTATCCTTATTTATTCTATATACTTTTCTATACTTCTTACTCCATGGCTTGCTCTGTAGCTGGGTGGTTGGCCCCTGATGCCCTCTCCTTTTCTTACTCCTCCTTCCTTTTTTCCTCCCAGATTTCTCATCCATTTATTCTCTATACCTGCCAGCCCTACTGATTCTTTCTTGTCAAACTATTGGCCATATCTTTATTAGACCAATCAGGTATTTTTAGACAGGAAAAGCATCACAGTTTCACATAGTTAAACAAATGCAACATAAAAGAATGTAGCACATCACTAAAACAAATGTTTCATCTTATAAACAAATATAGTGCATCTTAGAATAATAGTCCAAAAAAGCCTGGCTTGCATTTTGAGATCACAATATCTAAGCTCTGAGACTTCTTCATGGGGGGGGGGCTAGCTGCATATATGGAGTGTAAGTAACCAAAAAGAGATGTATGCATTTAAACCCTTTAAAACTGCAGCCCCATGCAGCTGAGACAGAGCAAAAAAAAATGTAATGTTTGTCCTGCTGTGCTTCAGTTTTGCCTTGGTTCATTCTTCCCTCACTATGTCTTCATTTCTCTGTTTTGGAATATAAATGATATTCTGTGCCATTGTATGTTGGAAAGATGAAGCTTGTTTTCTGACTTTACAAGAGATCACTGTCAAGAGAATGTCTTGAATGTTGGAAGAGACTTTGGACATTTAAACATTTTAGTAGCTGATGCAGACTATGAGGATTATTGAACTGACTAAATGCATTTTCTCCATTGATGACCATGAGCCTGGGTCAGAATGTAAGTGATTGAATGAAAACCTCCAAGATGTGTATTTGAACATGTCTCTCTCATAGGACCTTCTTTTGATTTCTTGTAAATCAAATAAAATTCCTCACTGGGGTTGTGATGACAATTTAGCTTCAACCCACTTCCTGTTATTTGTGTTGTTGAATTGTGGTTGAAACTAATCAGCCAGCTTTCTTCTTGTGCTGTTATATCTTCACCACTATTATAGACTCTGTCTCTAAATCACATAAGATACAGTAGAAGCAATTGCTATTCAGAGCTAAGGCAGTTTGGGAGCCTGCTGTTTCAGATTGTTTGTTTTTGAAGACAAGATTTGTCTGTGTGGCTGTGGATGTCCTTAAAGTATCTCTGGACACCAGGCTGGCCTTGAACTTAATGATCCCCCTGACTCCCAAATCCTAGGATTAAAAGTGGGCCAACATTCCTTGCATTTTGCTTTTATATTATTGGGTGAAGGGCCTGGAGTATAGGTTTTTGTACATGTCAAGCATATGCTATTGTAGTGAGCTTCACACATATCTTGAATTTTTAAAAATTTGGCAGAGGGTATCATTCTGGTTCCCAGAGTGTCATGTCATTAGTACTGTCTGGGCCTTCTGACTTATTAGATTGCAAAGGAAGATGTCTGCCTTCTGAGTGCTTGGGTAAATGGTGTGATGTAATACACCCAAGTTTATCAATCTTAGGGTTTCTTTTTGTTTGTAGTTAGTAGCTTTTTACACAATTTCTCTTATGTCTACTTTGTACTGTTAATCTATTTGCTTCTCTGTATTTGTTAATAGCTATTTCTCTTGAAAGGTAATATCCCATTCAAAGGGTACAGAAATGAAAGAGGTAACTCTCCTGTTCAGTTTTTTCTAACAAAATGACTTGGTGATTACATTATAATGTCTTGTCATACAATACATGTGGGGAGCACCAGAATTATATGACTATACTGTCAAAGAAACATATTTACAATGTTGTCAGTATCATACTTTCTGTTGTATACATGTATGGAATATTTTAGAATGCTGTGACCTATGAAGATGTACATATCAACTTCACTTGGGAAGAGTGGACTTTGCTGGATCAATCCCAGAAGAATCTTTACAAAGATGTGATGCTGGAGACCTACAGAAACCTCACAATTATAGGTAAGACTAAATTTTTCATGTTTTAAAATAAGGGGATAATAGTTTCTTGGTTATTAATTATCTTCTGTAATTTGATAAAGAAAAATGAGGGGAATAAATCAGACATAGTTCTAAGGTTTATTGGAGATATTAACTTACATTTTATACAATTTTTAATAATATACATTTTCTGGTACTATATTTTAGGATACAGTTATGAGGGCCATAATATTGAAGAACACTTTCAAAATTCTAGAAGACATGAAAGGTAATTTTGATGTGAAAGCTAATAAAAATGTGCCTCTGGAGAAAATGTAATGTGTCCTAGAAGTTTTAAAAGCAACAGTGTATATAAGCACAGCTTAAAGTACATTGATAATTATTAAATTCTTACAAAACTATATACCTCAATTTCAGGTAGGTGTATTGCATTTGAAAAGCATTCTTTTAAGAAAAAAGATAAGGAAACAATGCTTAACAGATGTCATCATTTGAATCATATCACCATGAGAGCTATGTTGTAGAACTGTCAACTCATTTATTTTATACCATTCATATCACAAAATGTATACACATTGAAGATGTGATAAATGTATCTCTAAAACCTTCTAATAAGCAAATAGTCCATATCTATCATTACTCAGATACTTGTAGTGACTATACTGTTTAGTGAGAGGAACAGCCAGAGTAAAGAGTCAAGGGGCAGTTGTTGTGGAGAACCTTAATCCCTATAGTACAAATCCATTAGGAACATAAAGTCAAGCTGTGAATTCAATGTGGAAATCTTTTATTTGTTATTCTTCCATTGCCAGGTATATTATATGTCACTCTTTATAAAGCTATATGAGTATAGTGATATGAAAAGACATAATATACCTCTCAGAACAATTATTAGATATATAGCAGTCCCCACATTAAGCATACTTGTTGAATTTGATTCAAGTATACAAGTAATTGTTTTCTAGCTTCATTGTTAATACATCAACAAACTCATATTTGCAAAAATCCCTATGATTAATAGGACTGTATAAATGCTTCTATTTGTCCTAATTAACTTAGCAAATAATATGACTCACATGTAGGAAAGTTTATGAATACAATAATGGTTGTAAAGCTCTGAGGTTTTGCACTTTTCTTTAATTATGTGAAAAATCTATATAATAAAGATTCTATAGAAGTGAACCATGTAATAAAGGATCTTAGCATCAAAGACATCTTCAAATATGCAAAACAACCCTTAATGATGGTGAACAACATGAATATAAACACAGTAAGAAAACCTTGAGATCTAATTCCTACTTACAACTGGGCCAAATTGTAATATTAATTCATACAGATAAAAAAAATTCAACAGTGTTATTGAATGTGGCAAAGTGTTTACATGTACCAATTATCTCTGCAGGCATGAAAAAAGTCAAACTGGGAACAAACCTGTATATACTCAATATGATAAAGCCTTTGCATATGACACTCATCTTCAACAGAATGAAAAAACACATACTGGAGAGAAACCTTATGATTGTAATCATTGTGGTAAATCCTTTGCACTACTCAGTCATCTTCAGGTGCATAAAAGAACACATACTGGAGAGAAACCCTATGAATGTAATCAGTGTGGTAAAGCCTTTTCACGGCGCAGTCATCTTCAGGTGCATCAAAGAACACATACTGGAGAGAAACCCTATGAATGTAATCAGTGTGGTAAAGCCTTT